>JACFYR010000036.1:0-201847 GCA_015708815.1 Kodamaea anthophila
CAAATGAATTCCTTTTTCAGTGCGCCTTCCAGGATTTTATGAGGCGTCGCCTTTGTGGTGTGGACCACATGGGAAAGTCAGGTATTAGACAATCCCTTCCTCTTGTCTCCAGAACTAAATACGGTTTTTGCACAATCCTGCACATGACTACCATCCTGCACAGTACTCTGGAATATGCTGTAGTTTAACACCTATAATTATAGACTTGTGGACTGGGTCAGGCGAGGTTAAAAGACAATTAGCCTACAGAGTAACTTGTGGACTGGTCAGGCGATGTTAAAAGACAATCAGCCTATAATTATAGAATACTTGTGGAGTTTGGGTCAGTTCGAGGATGACGACTTCAAGCATCAGCAATTGAGTTTGCTATGTTTCTGCTAATAAACCTGCTATAATTAGCTGCTCAAATCAGCATATTTAGTTTCTAATGAGCCTGTTGAAATGACCTGAGCCTGCTGTTTCAGCCTCTAGATTCTAGCATGCTGAGGAATACTGATACGAGAGTAGTGCTGGAAATAGATAAGGGTACAATAATGGTGGCTTTTTGATGATCGTAGATGGAAATGTAATAGTCGTTCTAATTGTAAGTCGCTAGGAAAGGTTCCGTCAGTACGAAAAATGTGACCACGTTCAACTAGGATTGAATTGCAGCGTTTTGTACGCTGATACCCTCCAATGGTCCTATTCCTCCTGAGCCCCCAAGCTCATAGATCAGCTCAGTCAATTTTCACTAAATTCATACAACGAAGCACAGTGAGCGAAACGAACTGCGAAGTGAACAATGAGCTAAATGGCTACTAGATCTGTGAATGAACAGGAGCTCATCACAGCCCAGTCAAATTCACTCAACCTCATTGATCACAGCTCACTCAACACTCAACCTCCTTGATATATTTGGTTATTGTGGGATATGGTTTTTGATAATCAATGTTGATGGACTCAAATGTTAACAATTGAGCGAAGCGAAATTGTTGGTAATGTCTGAAAGAGGAGCATGAACAATTGAGCGAGTATCCGCTCATTTCATAGCACGTAGGTATAGACCCACTTCAATTCACACATAGGATCAGATCCACTTCGATTCACCAGCTGGCGAATGCGTGCTATTATTTTCAAGACAACAATTTCGCTCCGCTCAATTGTTGTTCCTCAATTGTTGTACCAACACACGAGAAGATTAGCATACTTGTAGACTTCTTTCTGTGACTATCATTATGACTCCTTAAATTATTCTTCGCCACATGATTCTCGAACTCACCAAATGAGAGAATCACCAGAATAATAGGAGAATGCACAGTAGTTCCTCTGGGGCAAGCTCACCTATTGACCTCCAGGAAAGAATGACAATGGAACTATTGCGGTACGGATTGCCGAAATACCTTCAAGCACATTGGGCTTGAAAGCCAGGACTGCTTGACAGCTCCTCTACTGCGAAAATAGGCATTTTGCACTTTATCGGCCGGTCATGGTTATTAAGAGGCTCTCTGGATGGGTGAGGTCTTGAATCATATGATGCATTCTCTGAACATTCACGGTTCAGTCTACTAGCTCAAATGTCTATTTTCTAGCAGGAATTAACTGGAAATCTTTCCAATGGATAGCTGACTGACCTGTGAGGAACATCTGTCTATTCTGAGATATTATTACAGTGAGCAAATCATATTTACATACAGTAATGCCAGGATCTATATAATCGTTTTGGGTGAGATCTCCCACTGTGTTCTCAATATTCTAGTCTATGATTTCTGACACAAAACCACTTTTCGCAGCCATTTTCCAAAAATGGCATGAAATTAGAAAAAGTGTATGAGCACCTCAAAAACATAAAGGATGAGAACAACTGACGAAACTGGCTTATAGTTCAAGGACAATTGATCTGCCTGTATGAGTGGCTCAGCTAATAAACTACATTATCATTCCTTCTGCCAGGTTATCGAGGCTTTAGTGGGGGTTTAGCTGATATCTTATTCATTAATCGAGATACACAGTACTTGAATACAGCAGGGGATAGTCCTAGGCCTAGCTACCGGCTTAACGACGCAGGCGCCGCCCAAAAGGGGAGAAAGTCTCACTCCCAGTGTATCATTCCCCAGTGTATACAAGTATCAGAGTCCGTTTCATTAGTAACTCTTTCCTGTAAGCCGCCCTTACTATTTACTGGCATAAATTCTGCCTTGATCTTCCAACAATGTAGGGATGTCTTATGGATATCCAGAGGGCGGGTGGCATGTCAGACAAATTCCTGAAATCATCTTATCTATGCTACCATGTCTCAGTTCATTATTTGGTATCATCTGCAAGTCTATCTTATTCATCTGTCTTACCTATCCATTAATCACTTCAGTGAGAGCGAGTGTGTGTGTGAGTTGGACGCTCGTAGTCGCTTGCTGGGGTGGTCGAAACCCTTAGAGGTCGAACTTCCTCATCGAGTTCGGTCATAATCTTGCCCCTAGGCTTCGCTCGTTCAGGCTCAATATTCCTCATTCTGAGTTCAAACTTGGATATAATCTACCATGGCTGCTCGCACTCTCGCTCGTTCAGGCTCAATATTCCTCATTCTGAGTTCAAACTTGGATATAATCTACCATGGCTGCTCGCACTTTCGCTCGTTCGTGCTCGAAATTCCCCATTCTTCGAGCTCGATATAGTTTATTAAGGTCGCTCGCACCAACTGGGTTCGCTCGTTCGTGGTCGACAGTCCTCATCGAGCTCGGTCATAATCTTGGCCCCTCGCACTCTCGCTTCGCTCGTTCGTGCTCGAAATTCACCATTCTTCGAGCTCGATATAATTCATAATAATAACTCGCACTCACTCGCTTAGCTCGCAATATTCCTCATTCTTCGAGCTTGGTCATAATTATGGTCGCTCGCCCTACTCGCTCGCTCGCTCGTGCTCGAAATACCTCATTCTTCGAGCTCGGTCATAATTATGGTCGCTCGCACTACTCGCTCGCTCGCTCGTGCTCGATATTCCTCATTCTTCGAGCTCGGTCATACTTATGGTCGCTCGCACTACTCGCTTCGCTCGTCGTGCTCAGTTAAAATCCATTATGGTTGCTCGCACTCTCGCTTCGCTCGTTCGTGCTCGAAATACCTCATTCTTCGAGCTCGGTATAATCATGGTCGCTCGCACAACTCGCTTCGCTCGTCGTGCTCGGTCAAAATCCATTATGGTTGCTCGCACTCTCGCTTCGCTCGTTCGTGCTCGAGAATATTATGGCACTCGCCTCCTCGCCTCCTCGCCTCCTCGCTTCGCTCGTCGGCTCGTCGGCTCGTCGGCTCGTTGTGCTTGCTCACGTAAAATCAAACACAACCTTCTTCACCTCATGCTTATCAAACCTCTCAAAAGCCTCCTTACTATCCTCAACCCTTGCCACATAATCCACAAAGTCTCTAAAATCACCCCTCAACTCCTCAAACACCTCCACCGCCTCAGGAAGCAAAGCCCACGCATGGCATCTCCCAAACGAAATATTGAGACTCTTCAAATAACACTCCAAGCCCTCGAACGGCAACTCCCCATGGGCCATACCGAGGCACGAAACAAAGCCATTCTTGCGCACGTTATCAAAAGCCAGTTTCAACGACGACTTGCTTCCCACCGCCTCCAAAACCGCATCGAAGCCAATCAGGTTGCGTTCCTTCTCAACATACTCCGCAATACCTTGTGGGTCCTCCTCAAAGTTGATGACTTTGCTGGCCCCAAATACGCTGGCCGTCTTTAACCTGGACGCAACGCTATCCACCACCACAACCAGGAACCCCAAGTGCTTGAGGACACGTAAGGCACATAATCCCACTGGGCCTGCACCGACTTGGAGAACAGTCACATCAGAGGGAGACGTTTTAACAGCGCCCTTGACGTGGTCCTGGGCAAAGTAGTTGGCAATCTTCTTTGCCCCGTAATACCCCGTAACAAATACATCTGCCAACAAAACATACGTTGGATCATTGGGAACAATCTTGATTACCGTATTCTCAGCGTTGGGAACACGCACGTACTCCGCTTGCCCTCCTGGGAGGCCTGTCTTGCCAAAAGTGTTGGTTTTCTCGCAAACACCGCTCAAAGCGCGCACACAGTAGTAGCATTTGCCGCATTGGGTGGTGAAACACGAGACAACAGCATCGCCAATGCCAAAGGCCTTGACATTATCGCCTTTTGCCACCACTTTTCCGGTAAACTCGTGACCAAGAACACCTTTTTTTGGGCCAGCAATGTGGCCGCGGTAAGTGTGGAGATCGGTCCCACAGAGACCCAGGTACTGGACCTTCACCACCACGTCGTCGGGGTGCTGAATGTTGGGTGTATCGAGAAGAGTTGTCTCAACGTCGAAAGGACCGTTGAAGACAATAGCGTTCATTTTTGGTGGAATGCCCAGCATGATGATAGGAAGAGAAGTGCGGTATTGGTGAGTTTAGTATGATGAAAAAACATTATGATAACATTTTGTGACAACATTTTGAACCATTTTGTGACATTTGAACCATTTTGTAAATTTTGTGGGGAACATTTTGTGGAGAAGATATTTGTGGTTAGATGCCAGAAGAGAAGTGTAGGCAAAAGCTATCTCCAGATCCCATTCTAGCAAGACCCCGTTCCCATGCATGTTTTGAACCCTGCGCAATAGATGGGGATAGGCGGTACCGTAGTAAATATGCCATGGGATGATTGGAGAGTCTTCATTCACCTTGGCCAAAATCGATTGTTGCTCGGATATAACAATCATTGCTGACAAACAAAATTAAGTAATCAGTGCCTCCGGAAAACTCTATACACATAGTATATCTACAACTGATATAGCAATATCTATAGACTTATGAAGCTTCTATGGATGGGTCCAAAAATGATCGTCAAAACAGTAAGGATAACGGTTAGTGTCTGAATGTACAGAACAGCCAATTCATAGGATTAAAAATGATGTCATACAAAGCAAACAGAGCAGCCAATCATCTTAACACCCGACCGCAATAGTATTAGAATGATGTCATGTTGCTAGCTACAAAAGCTTACTCGCATGCTTGCAGGCCTAGTAATTATGAATTCGCTGAGTAGCTGCAGGTGCTAGATGATTAGAGGCATTGCGTTGTGGGCAACAGAACGTAGGTGCTTCATTTTGGTAATAATGTGGCAGTTCAATCCTAGTGTAAATAGAACTCCCGTGACATATAGAAATCTGATGTCGGTCAATCATTGGTACACCTAGAAGGCTCCTCTGTCCCTAGTTTCTCCCAAATCCCCATATTTGGAGATCATCCGACTGCTGTCAAATTGTGCTGTCAGTTTCCCTATAAAAAAATGCCACATAGGTCAAGATCACCGAATCCTTTCCTTCAATACTTCAAATTCTCCGATGTCCCTTCACTATTGAGTACGGATGATCAGATGCCCCTTAGTTATTTTGTATGGGTATTTAGATGTCCTAGTTATTTTGTATGGGTATTAGATGTCCCTTCGTCTTTAGTACTTACGTTTAGATGTCCCTTTTAACGAGTACTGCTTAGAGTCCCTTTGCTAGAGTCCCTTCGCTAGAGTCCTTCGCTAGAGTACGTCATTTAGGTGTCCATTTAATATTGCGGTACGGGTGTTTAGATGGGTCCTATATTACTATTCAAATTCTCCTTCAATACTTCTAATTCTCCTACAATACTATTCAAATTCTCCTCCTTCAATACTTCAAATTCTCCTGCAATACTATTTAAATACTCATTCACCTACTATAGATAATCAAATTCTCCTCCACGATACCTATCAAATACTATTACCTACAATACCCCCTCAATCCGGGTAATACTATTCATACCCACTCATTCGCTATTGCCTACATTCTCTCATCGTAAATTTCCATTACTAATCTTGTCCCTTATTCCTTTTCCTCGTTAATCATTTCCATAATTCACTATCATATTCAGAATACACCTCATTTATTTGCTGACTCCTAGACCTGCCTAATCAGCAAGAAGAAACTTGTACTCATCCACTATCGTGACTACTCAATATCGTTCATTTCCCTCATAATCGTTCCATTCCTCATGACCGTTCCTTTCCCTCATTATAGTCTTATGCAACTTTGCATCTTACAACCTCTGTTTCTCTGCGACCTCCATTACCTCTGTTTTGGCTTCTCGTGGCTTGGATCGTCCTTCTCAATAAGCCTATCTTTGTTGATCTCTCTTCCAAAAGGCAATACTGAGGGCAACAAAACTTAAGCGAATTGTTTGTTTATGTGAGATTCGTCTTCCCTCCTCCTCATTATCGCCATTCCTCAGCACTTCTCATTCATTTTTGAATTGCTCCATTCATATCCCAGTCATTAATCGTACCTTAAACCACTCATTATCCTCTTAATCCGTGACATAAGCCATCCTTTCTCCAAGCGCTAGCTCTCCGGTTTCATCAAGCTTTCCAGTCTTGCATTCGGTCCAGCTTTCGACGAGCTATTTTCTGACTCCCACTCACTTCGAGTTTCACAACTCCAGTTCAAACTTGAGGAAGCTAATTAGACTAGTGTGCATACTGGTCTAGATAGGCATTCGCACTTGACGTCAATTCGCAGTCGACGTTAAATGTTGACTCGACGCTAACTATTGCACTCTGGACGTGGTCATTAGCAGGAATGGAGAGAGCTCATGCTCAGAGCTGCTGAGTATTACTCGTTTTCCATTGCGAGCACTAGATCTGTTGAGTAGTACTTACCCGTACTCGCTTTGCGAGTTCTCGGATCTGTGGAGTAGTATTCGAGATCTGTAGAGTAGAATTAACTCGCACTTCGCAGTGCTCGACATCTGTGGAGTAGTACTTACACGTACTCGCTTCGCGGTACTCGATATCTGTCGAGTAGAAATAGCTCGCACTCACTTCGCGAGTACTGGAGATCTGTGGAGTAGTTCTTACTCGTACTCGCTCTGCGAGTACTCAACATCTGTTGAAGATCGCTTCTATTACCCTGGTACTTCTGACATTCTGTCCTGCCACAACAAAGTTCTCAACTCAAAACTCCAACACAATTCTCAAAAGAACTTACATTCTAGGGAAACACTGGCTTTAGAGCTCAAAGCCCGAATGGTTTCGGGTATAGTCGGTCGAATACTCTCCGAAGAGCTGCTCAAATACTGAGACATCTGTTGGTATTAGACTGGTACTCGAGGTAGTGTCAGTTGCACTCAACTTGCACTTGCTGTGCCGAAATCGAGTAATATTACTTGTAATCGCAAGTACTAGATCTTATTGAGAGCACTCGAGATTTGGTATATTAGTCGTACTCGCTTTGCGAGCACGTCTGAGTGTTATTACTCGTGCCCTTCGCAAGTACCGAAATCTGTGAGTGGCCTTACTCATATTCATTTGCGAGCACTAGATCTGGTGGGTAGGCTTAATCATACTCGCTTTGCGAGTACTCGAGATATTGAGTGTTATTAGCCGTACTCGAGATCTGTGAGTAGTACTACCCGTACTCAAGATCTGTGGAGTAGTCCTCGAGATCTGCTGAGTAGTATTTTGCTCGTACTCGCTTCGCGAGCACTTAGCTCTGTAGTAGAATTAACTCGCACTCGCTTCGCGAGTACTCGACATCTTGACTATTGAGATCTGTTCAGGACTATTACTCGCACTCGCTTTGTGAGTACTCGAATCTGTCGAGTAGAGTTAACTCGCACTCGCGTCGCAGTACTCGAGATCTGTGGAGTAGGATTAACTCGCACTCGCTTCGCGGTACTCGAGATCTGTGGAGTAGGATTAACTCGCACTCGCTTGGCGGTACTCGATATCTGTGGAGTAGAATTAGTTCGCACTCGCTTCGCGAGTGCTCGATATCGAGTAGTACTTCTCGTACTCGCTTCGCGAGTACTCGATTATACCGTCCCCATCTGCCTCCTCAAAACATTCCCCAACACCCCGTAAAACCCCCCCATCCCCATCCACCTCGTCACCATCTTAAACATAAAGAATATCACCACATTCACGCCTATCAGCCAGGATACCAAAGCATACGTCGTATAAATCCCCAACGTAAGAGCCGTCAAAGGCCAGCCCGACATCCCAAAGTACCTGCATATCACACGCAGGAAGCGAAACACAAGGCTCTGGTCACGTATCCTGTACACTAGAGCCCCTTTCCGTGACTGGGGTAGCTCAAAAACACTCTGGGGAACCCCACAAGTATCGCAAGTCTGCACCACGGCCAATGTACGCGCAAACAAGTTGTAGATACTCACCACAAGGAACCTCCACAAGCCTGTGTCGTCATTCACAAAGAAGAAGATGTCGTCGCCATGGGCCGCGATCTCGCTGTGCCGCTCTAGCAACGGTTTTGATGCCCGAAACATGTACGAAACGCTGTCCTGCAAAAAGCTATTGGAGAACGTGGCCAAGTTGGCAAATGGAAACAAGTACATGACGATACTGTGGAAGTATAGGGCAAAGAAGACCACCTGGGCAATGTACTGCGAGTAGCGGTGGACGGTGCTGGTGATGCGGCCCACATAGTGGACGATATGTCGTACCCAACGCTGGCGGTGGCGCCAGTATCTCTGGTACTGGAATGTGGGGAGGGGAATGACGCCCATGATGTAGACGATTCCAAAGTAGTGCCAAAAGCCGAGCTCGCAATTGCGGCGGTGCTCCTCGAGCTGTTGCTGAATAATGGTGTGGATCTGGTCCCAGTGGACAGCTAGTTCCTCGTTGTCGCCAAGGAGCTCGTGGATTTGCTGTCGTTGGAAGAGCTCCTGGAGCAGTGTGTTGATGTAGCGGAAGAGGTCGACGTTGCCGTCGTCGTCTACGGGGTGGGGGTCCATAAAAAAGTAAAGTATCTGAGCGTAGCGAAGATACTTTAAATGATGAAACTATAGTATCTGAGCGTAGCGAAGATACTTTGAAACGCTGAAGTATCTGATCTAGTATCTGAGCGTAGCGAAGATACTTTGAAACGATGAAAGGTATCTGATCTAGTATCTTCGCTACGCTCAGATACTTCATATTTTATATGGTATTGTATACTAGAATCGGAGATACTAGAAATCAGAGAGATACACAATCAGAGATAGATAGAGATAGGAAACAGAAAGTTTTCTGTTTCCTATCTAGAATCAGATACGAATCAGAAATAAGGCAGATGGTACTAGATCAGGGGTACCGATAGATCTTAGATGTCGATAAGATAGCTGATGAATTTCAGAATAGTAATGGATCCCAAATCAGACTGATAGAGAATCAGTAATAGAGGACTGATAGAATTACGGATATAGATAGACGTCAAAAGTTAGATTCAGATACTGATGAAGAGCGATAAGGAGATGAAAGTAGGGTATATTAGCAGGTCGAGTGGGAGGATCATAAGGAGGGGATCTATCATCAGACCAAAAGAAGATACAGAGAGGAGTAAGAGGAAACGATAGGGGATTAAACTGAAAGTGGTGATTTTAGGGTCTACCATACGGAGGTATTTTGCTCAAAACAGATCAAGCAGGTGTTTGCTGCTCAGATAACAGATCAAGCAGATGTTTCGCTGGTCAGATAACAGATCAAGCAGGTGTTCGCTGCTCAGATAAACAGAAGGTGATTCGGCTATTCAGATCAAAGCATGTTTCGCACACAAGATGAGAAATACATCCCTGATAATGTTTGCAGCACTGGCAATACAAGATTATCAGTCGGTGACCAATAGACAAGACGAACTTGTAGAATTGCTGGTAGTCGATATCATTTCACGTGCTGCTTCTACTGGAACATACGTGTATTGGAAAGGATATAGCTTCACTCACTTCTCTCGATTCTTCATTGGCAAGAACTCTCGCTCATATACATGTATTGGAAAGGATATAATTTCAGGTTCTTCAATTTGGCAAGAACTCACTTAGTTCTTCAGAATTAAGATATCGCTAGTCTAATGAAATTGACAACTATTCAGGTCCATCTGCATACCTCCTTCAAATTGTTCAAGTATTCTCTCTTTTGGGCTAATATTCTCAACGCCTATAATTCTGTTGGGATGAGTAGATCCGAGAAGAGCTTCCAATTGACTAGCATTTAAGCGAAACAGAGCATACTGCAACTAGTAGCAACGATGGTCTAGATTCGTGCGAGGTTGCTACTATGCAGAATATATCAACAAAACGATCATAAATTGTGATATTGCAGAAACCTTTAACCCTCGCAACACAACGATTAAATTTCCTCTATTATTGCTCTATGTATACACATCTCGCATGATTATTGAGCAGTCAATGAGCGAAGCGAATTGACTGCGAATTGTACTGTTCATGCTTTCCCTATCAGTAGCATGATTAGTACAACGAGCATGAGCAGTACCCATCTATACACAGCTCTCTATAAAACGATCATATTAAATTTTCTCTATTATTGCTCTATTATACACATCTCGCAACAAAATGATCATACTAGATTTCCTCTAATATGCAGGATTTACTTCAAACCTCTGGCAACAACGATTAAATTTCCTCTATTATTGCTCTATTACTTATTTATATCTCGCAACATCTCGCAACATCTCGCACATCTCGCAACATCTCGCACATCTCGCAACACATCTCGCTGCGCTCGATGTGTTGCTCGATGCGCTCGATGTGTTGCTCTAAATAACACTCCCACACCCCTCCACCACTCTCGGCAAAAGATCCCTCCCATACCTCCTCTCAAACCCCTCCACCCAAACCCTCACCAACTCTCTACTCAACCCACACCCCATGGTATCCACCTCCGACCTCCTCTTCAAAGCCGACTTTCTCTTTGGCCTCAAATGGTACTCGTCGCTAAAAAAGTACTCCAGTTCGGTGAGCTCTCCCTCGTACACCACCAAATGCTCTCCATGCTCGAAAATCGTGGGCAAGAGATATTGTGTCGCGTGCCGGGGCTCCCAACACTGCCCTCCCTCAAAAACATGGAGCGTTTTGCTGAGCTCGTATGTCTTGTCCACGAGCTCCCACCCATTCTTGTAGCGGTCGATTATACTGCGGTCCTCGAATACTCGGTAGTCGTCGCCGTGCGCGAGCTTCACGGGCCCAAAATCAAACTCGATATAGTAGTGGTCCTTGAGAGCCATAAAAAACCAGAGCGTATATAGATGGGTCCCCCCGTACATGAGCAATCCCCAGATGATGCGCTCATACACGTACACCACTGTGGGATCGCTGGCGAGCATTTTCACGCTGGCTTGGGTGTATCTGAGGAGCATTTCCAGGAGGCTATTTCGGTCTAGGTGCAAGAGAGTCTGGTCTTGGGCGGTGATTCTGGCCGCTTTGGCCGTTGAGAGGTACTCGTACACTCGGCCACTCACCACGAGGACACTGGCGTCAATAGACGCTACCGGCTCCTTTTCGTGGGCCTTGATCATTTCTTCATTTAATTTAACAAGCTTGTCCATACACTTTTCGGGTTGCAACAAGACATTCTGTCCCAGCAAGATGTTTTTGATGTAGTACATTGTGGCAACGCATTTGGTGTGGTGCGAAAGAACGCTTTTGCCATGAAGATTGAGTTTCGTCAACACATAGTGGAGGAACTTGCACACCCACGAGAAATGCGTGCTTGCCCGCGAATGGTCCTTATTGCAGTAGTCGATGTACCCCTCAACCATGTGGTGCTTCACGGCCATGCTGCTGATGAATACAACGGTATTGTTGCGACTTCCCTTGAGTTCTCGAAGCAAGCATTTCGGTGGCTGCGAAAAATTCACTCGTTCCATATTTTGCTCTAGCATAACCAACGCTACAATATCCTCCTTCCTGAGAACCAAAGGCTTCAAAACACTCTCAGGCACCATTTTCATGATGGCATCAAAGAGAGCGCTCATGGCGCCGCACGGCCGCTTTTTGTCCCAGCTGGCTAGCTCATCAAACGCATTTTGTACCGATTCCGCAGCACTCATGATCTTGTCCCCAAAAGATTCTCCTGCAAATCTACCGCCTGCTTTCTTATACTTTAACGCCTGTTCGTAGAGAGAGTCGGATTCCGGTACCTGTTTAGGAGCTGAGTTCAAAAGCTTCTCGAGATCAGAGTGGGCAGCCGCCTGTAAGGTTGCTGTCCCCTGTTGAAAAAACGCAAGGTCGACCACTTCCCCAAAGCAATCAATTGTCTTGTCTGTGAACCCCAATGAGTAAAGATAGGTTGCAAGACACTTGATGTATTCCATGCGCTTTTCTGTATTTGGCTCGAGCTCAATTGCAAGCGAAACCTCACGGAGGGCGCCACCAATGCGCCCCAAGTTGAAGAGTGTGCACCCAAGAAGAAAATGGATGAGTGGGGGGACTATGGTGGATTTGGGGGTGGAGCTGACTCTCGCTAGGATCTCGTAGTGGCTTCCGGACTGGTAGAGATCAATGAGCTCCCGATATTGGCTACACAATTCTTTGTTATCGAGCCAGTACTCTAACGAGTCGGCTGGAAGGTTGGGCGTCATTTCGGTTGCAAAAACGGTTGCAAAAAAAATTACCTTTTGGGAAGTGCAGGATCCCAAACAGGAAAAAAAGATCAACCAACAAAACTCTTATCAACTCTTACTCTTATCAACTCTATGAACGAACGAGCCAACGTCTCAATGTCTTGGAAAATAGAATGAACAACTGGATGATTCCCATTCTGTTCCTATTAACATGTTCGCTCGGATAGAACCGTATTGTTCTTTTCTGAACTACTCTCTATTTTGTTTATGTTCTACTGGTCCGTTATATTCATCTTTTGTCTTGTGATAGAATACCCATGAAGTTTTCATTCTTTTATCATAGAATTACCCATGAAGTTTTCATTCTTTTGTCAGAATTACCCATGAAGTTTTCATTCTTTTGTCTTAGAATTACCAATGATGTTCCATCATTTTTGTCAGAATTACCATTCATTTTTCATTCTTTTGTTTGATATTACATGTTCTATACTGTACATACGACTGGGTCGTGGTAGAACGACTGTTCCTCTATTATGAGTGCTTGGCCTAGCATTGGCGGTGCGGAGACAAAGCAGAAGCAAAACACCAGCAGCATTAAAGGTGCTAGCCTGGCTACTCTATGAGAATGAGTGGCTAAATGAGTGGCTAAATGAGTGGCTGAATGAGTGGCTGAAGAGTAGCTGTGATTAGAAATGACTAGAATCATCAAAGCATTTGATGTGAACATGGGTGCACAAAAAGGGCATCTTGGTAGCATCATTTGGTATGCGATTGGCTTTTCTGGAAAGAGCTGTATTGCGCATTACTAACATTCGTTGGTTTGGTGCGCTTGCCTGATGTTCTAATCTCCATTCGCCATAGCAATAAAAACATCCTTGTCAACTACCGAAAACCTCTTTGAGGCGGCCTTGTTGCTAACCGAGAGGGGGTCCTGCGCTGCGTACTTTAGCAACTCCATCATGTAGCTGTAGCAGCGATAACAGCGGTGTGCATCCACACGGAGGGCTTCCTGTAGGAACCGTTTCGGCAAGGAAATGTCCTTGTTGAACTTCTCCTTGCCCTCCAACATGACAACCACCAACATGGTGCCGAAAAGCGTGTACATGTCGTACGCCATGAGCACCGGCAACGAGCTGACGATCTCGATGAGCGACACGGTATTCTTCAAGATCTCCTCCTTTTTGTCCTGAAAGAAGGCGTTATCTGTCACGTCCATACCAAGAATATCCTCGCGGATCAGGTACGGCAACTCTATATTAAGGTCGAAGCTGAGGGTCTTTAGAATGAGCTCCTCTCTGTACAAAAGCTGGTCGCGCCACCTCCAAAACATCTCGCTCTGCTCATCTATGGGGTTCTTGGGATTGGGGTTCTTCAAATTGCACGCCTGGAGGGCGATTTTATCCGGCTGGCGGTAGGTATCGTTGATTTTGGTCAGGATGGCAACAGCAGCACTCGCCACGTAGTATTTGGACAGCGAGATGGGCATGCGCATGTAGTACCGATTGACGTAGATGGACGCCGCAAGAATCGTGCGCCCATCAAGCTTGAGTCGCGACCCGAGCCGCACAATGAAGTCGTGTATGCCTTCGCGAACTTTGAGTTCCTGGGGAACGCTCATTTTGAGCAGGTTGCGACAGGGAGATTTCTGGAGAAAAAAGTCCTCGCTAAAGAGCCAGCAGTTGACGTTTCCTGGCTCGATGTATAGAGAGTCATCCAGGTGCCTAAGAGAAGATGATTTGGGAGGCTCGGTTTCTGGCATGCCAGTATCCGTAGACTGAGTTCCCATAGTTGAATCATTGGGGATAGTCGATTTTGATTCAGTGGATTCTATAGTCGATTTTGAGTTAGTGGATATAGTCGATTTTGAGTTAGTGGATATAGTCGATTTTGAATTAGTGGATTCTATAGTCGATTCTGAATCCTTTATAGGCTCTGAATTTATAGTCGACTCTGAATTCTTATTAGTCTCTGAATTCTCTATAGTCTCTGAATTCTTTATAGTCTCTGAATTCTTTATAGTCTCTGAATTCTCTATAGGATCTTTCTCTGTTGTGGACTCAGATTGTTGAGTAGATTGAGCAGGCTGTTCAGTAGTTTTCTCATCAGTTTTCTCAGTAGTTTCCTCATCAGTTTTCTCAGTCGATTTCTCAGATTGTTGAATGGATTCAGCAGGCTGTTGAGTAGTTATCTCATCAGTTTTCTCAGTAGTTTTCTCGTCAGTTTTCTCAGTCGATTGCTCAGATTGTTGAATGGATTCAGCAGGCTGTTCAGTAGTTTTTTCGTTAGTTTTCTCAGTATCCACATCAGTTTTCTCAGTCGATTGCTCAGCTTGCCCATCAGTTTTCTCATCAGTTTTCTTAGCTTGCTCATTAGTTTTGTCATCAGTTTTCTCACTCGATTGCTCAGCTTGCCCATCACTTCTCTCAGTTTTCTCTACATCTTCTGTAGGAGCGGACTCGCTCCTCTCTTTATCGATTTCCATGGCGTGCTCATCTATACTTCCACCATTCACGCCACCATTTCTGATTTCCCCTTTGTTGTCCCCATTTCTTTCCCCATTTTTGCTGTCCCCATTTTTGCTGTCCCCAGTTTTGCTTTCCCCATTTCTGTTAGTTTCATTTTTGTCGCCCCCTCCTATCTCTTTGCTATCTTTTCTCTCTGTATTTCTATCTTCTCCCTCTATATTGCTATCTCTCTCCACTTTATGGGCCTTTCTCAGCACCTCTTCTTCCTCGTGTTGTCTCTTTCTATCTCGGTCTGGTTGCTGATCGTGGTTGGTCAGGCATCCATCTGTGCTTTGGGTATCCCCATTGTGGCCGCTGGGGCTGCCTGGATCCCTGGCAGGGTCCGGCTCCTGACCATCGCTCTGATGATGGGCCATGTTGAAAAAACAAATTTTAAAAGGCGGTAGAGATAAGGGAATAAGAAAAATAGCGCAGGGTAAGGACTATGTAGACTAAAGAAAGGTAAAATGCTATCTAAATAGGTCAAAATGCAATCTAAAGGTTCTTAAAAATCAAGACGAGACATGCAACGATTGGCAAAAATTTACGTTGAGGTATCTTGGTTTATCATCTATAATGTTATACTATCTATAATGAGGTTATACTATTTATCCATAATCGCATACTATGAAGTTGGCCATACGGCTAGAAGCACCCATGCAAACATCTTGCGTATCGCTTAATCTTTATAAACTATGCCAACCAGATAACTAAAAATGGTTAAAGCTCTCAACTCTAGAAAATGCCATTGAATCGCATCTTGTTGAACTTTACAGTGAATTCAGAAACAGTCGAACAAGTGAATAAATCAATACAAACGAAATCAAATGAGCGAGAACCTAATATCTAATAGTGAATCATTCGTTCACAGTTTATTCCCTTAAAAGTTCAGAGCAATAATCCAATTACTGAATCATTCGTTTTACTCATGAATCACCGATCACACGATCAATATGTACACTGACCCGCTCACGGATCTACTGTGAATCAGCCAAAAATCGATTTTCAACTAGGAGAACTTTTAGCTATTGAGGTCTGACGAAGGTCTGACCGATTCTAGTACCTCCTTTTAATATTTGGGTTGATTTCCATGATGTCCAGACTTCATCTATGTCATTCGTTCTTGATGCGTTCTGAGAAATTGAGCCCCCTATTAGCGTCTTTATTTAATGGACTCCTGTTTGTATTAGACGCAGTCCTCGTACCAACTATCCGGGTCCTCCATTAGTGCTGGATCATTACATTCTATCTACATTTCTTTCTAGATCTAGCTTGGGTTTAGGATGATTTATAGGACTCCATAATCTAATGGTCCATTATCTCATGTTTCCATTATCTCATGGTCATTATCCATGGTCTAATGATACACATATCCCTATTCGACTTGGTGTGTTGGAATCATTCGGGCATTGCCTGCTCTGTATGACTCCATCCTGACTCTTTATATGAACATGTGCCCACCCTATCGCATATCATTCGCATTAGATACGAGCTGTATGTGCTCATTACACACTTAAAGCAAGATGTGGCATGTGAATCGTTCATGCTCATTTCAGTGCCATACATGTGGCCTCTCACAGATGCGTCGATATGGTCATCCTATGAATGTATATTCTCACATAGCTCGTTCGATATGTGTACACTATGTGAACGCTTTACCAGATTTCACTCAATATGATCATCCCCTGTGAGCTATCTCTCAAGCAAAGATAGATCTTCATCCTATGTGGCGCATCATTCTCACATCGCTTCACTTGTATGGGCACCCTATGTAGCGACACATATCTCATTCAATCTGTACGTATGTGAATCATATCGAGCAAGCGAGATATGTGTTGCTCGATATGTCATCCTATGTCAATGTATCATTCTCACATATCTCGCTTCGCTCGATATGTCATCCTAGGTACTTATTCACATACTCGCTGCTCCATATCTGTCATTCATTCCCACATATTTCGCTATATGTGTCATCCTATGCAAATCAATACTCACATATATCACTCACATATCCCTCGCACGTCTCACACACATATATTACTCACACATCTCACCACACATATATTACTCACATATCTCACCACACATATATTACTCACACATCTCACCACATATCTCGCTCACATATCTCACTACACAGATCTCGCTCACACATATCTCGCTTCGCTCGATATGTGAACTATCTCACCTACACGTATATTACTCACACATCTCACCACACATATCTCGCTACGCTCGATATGTGTTGCTCAATATGTGAACTATCTCACTCACACATCTCGCTTACATATCTCACCACACATATCTCGCTACGCTCGATATGTGTTGCTCGATATGTGTGCTCGATGTGTGTGCCGATGTGTTTTTTAAAATTTTCAATGACATCCTTCATGCATGTGGTCAGACCCACTGTGACCGCCCCAGCTGCCCCAAGCGCCACCGGCCCCACCAACATCAAAATCCACGCCCCCGCGCTCTTCCAGATCCTCGAGATTGTATCCAAACAGGTCCTCCCCGAGAAGAAGCGGGTGATTGGTACTCTTCTAGGCACGCGTTCGGACGACGGCGCGGAGATTGAAGTGCGCGACGCCTTCATGGTGCCATGCAATGAGACAGGCGACTCCATTTCCATCGAAGAACACATACACAAGACCATGTACCAGTTGTACAAGAAGGCCCACCCCAAGGAGCTCGTCTTAGGCTGGTTTGGCAGCTGCGAGGAAATCGACAGCACCACGGGCTTGATCCACGACTTCTACTCCAAAGGCGTGGACCGCGCGTACCCATTCCCCGCCATCTACTTGAATGCCCAGTACTTGCGCGATGGCCAAGTCATTGCCCCGGAAATCTCCACCTACGTCGGTGCTGCTGTGGGAAAAGCAGTCACACACAACCCGGCTGGCCTCCCTGGCTGGAAAACCGTGGCCAAGAACAACCTGTACATCTTCACGCCCCTCCCCAACGTGGTGGTGGGCCAAACGGTCTCGGAGAAGTTGGCCTTGGACAGCTTGAAGGAAAACTCCATAAATCACAGCTCCTACACCTTGCAGTCGGACATGTCGCACTTGACCAAGCAGTTGCAGTTTGTGAGCGACAACATTGACAAGTTGATTGCTTATATTGACTCGAGAAGCGGGCCTGCGTCTGACGCTGATCTTGACTTGTTGCGTTTGTTGAGCAACAACTTGCTCAATAAGCCTCGTATCATGACTGACATGGCGGAGTTGGCCAAGTTGTTTACCGAGCACAACCAGGATGTGATTATGATTGAGTATTTGACGAAGGTGGTGAAGGAACAGATTGAGTTGAGTGCGAGGTTGACGGCGAGTAGTGAGGGAAACAAATGAAACAAATGACCAACACAATGAGCGAAGCGAATTGTGTTGTCATTTGTTGATCTCCACACAATTAGCGAAGCGAATTGTGTTGTCATTTGTTAATCTCAGCGACACAATGAGGAAGCGATTGTGTTGTCATTTGTTAATCTCAGCAACACAATAAGGAAGCGAATTGTGCTGTCATTTGTTAATCTCAACAACACAATGAGGAAGCGAATTGTGTTTCTCATTCCGCTCATTCTGTTTATGATGATAGTTGAACTCAACTCGATCAAGTGAAATGCCCTGAGTGACATCAAGAACATTGAGCACATGAACGAACAATTGTTTGCTCATGTTATGAGCGACAGTGCGGTGAGTCTTTATTAAGTGAATGACAAACTTTCGACATTTGAGCACAGCGAATTGTATTTATGAGCAAGCGAGTGAACCCATTATTGGAGTACGTTCTGCTTTACTGTGCTAATCTTAAAGACTTCAAAGAGAACGATCCGTTCCCAGGACCAAGATGAACGAGTGAGTCTCGTTGTCTATTAGAACAAGTGAGTCTCACTCATAGTGAGATTGTATAGACGAGGAAAACGATTTTCGTGCAAGGGAGATTAGAATCATCAGAAACAAGCCAGTACGTTATTACTGCTAGATTACAGAACAAGCGGTAATCAGATACTTTCACGGATAACGATTTTGGCGCACCTGATAAGTTCGCCAGATGCGGGAGGTTCAAGGTTTGTAAACCCCTGTCAAATAGGCAATGTTCCAATGCTTCAGATATGCTAGACTGGCAATATTCAGCTGTTTTGGTCGGCACCATCCCCCTGAAATGAGTGTCACTTATTTCCTTCAGTGTATCCAATCTATTGGAGGTGCCGCTGTTGCCTAGTATGAGGTTGAAGATATAGAGCCCGCAGAGGATGTAGAGAATAGAAGAGGTATGGTAGAAGGATGTAAGGAATGGGAAGGAAGTAAGGAATGACGAAGTAATATAAGGTATGTGGAAGGGTATAAGGAATGACAAGTAACTGGGTGAAACGATAAGTGAGGAATGTTAGATTCATACGCTCTAGCGCAATTTCAGGCTAATAAGGCCGATATTATGATAAAGGTGGAGGAGCGAAGCGTAGAATATGAGAAGAGTAATCTGAGCAAAGCGAAGATTACTCGACTCATATGAAAGGAAGTATCTGAGAATATTCGAATAAACGGAATCTAAGTAATCTGATAATATTCTAAGCAAAGGGGAGAATATGAGAAGAGTAATCTGAGCGAAGCGAAGATTACTCGACTCAAATATGAAAGCAAGTCAAGATATGGTTTCGATGCAAGGTTATAGCACGACTCAAGGTTAATGATTAGGCATCTAGATCACATCAACCTCAGCATTTAATCATCTGGATTCATTGGTTGGTACAGGAGACGAAAATGGACGATGGTTGAGTATTTCAATTGAGCCTCTAGCTCCCCGAAACCCCTAGGATGACCAGGAGCATAAAAAGGTGAGTTCAACTAAGGAGTAGAAAAGTCAGTAAATGCCCCATATTTCCTAGAAGGTCCTTCAGACGTATCTCCAACTATTATAAAGAACTTATCATAGGACGTTTCGAAGACACTGTTCGCTTCGCTCTCTGTACGAGATAAGAATATTTTCTTGTTGAGTAGTGATTGTCAGTTTCATGCCAGTCAGTATGATTAAGTAGACGTCATCGCCAGTGTAGGTCCATTCAGCTAGAAATGCCGTGTAGGAGGCCACAGAGCCTGATAGGGCAATTAGTGAGCGAAGCGAACTAATTGATTGCTAATAGACTCTCCTAACTGTGACATCTCAATCATCGAGGAGCGAGCATTACAGACTACCTAGTCTATTTGAGAGTAACAGTCTATCTGTACCTATAAAATTCTCAATGCGCGACTTATGACGATCCAACTGACTTCATTTCGAGTAATTTAATTAAGGGAGATGAAATAGTGAGTGGGAAAATATGTGTGAATTGGGCAAATCTCACCTACACAGTTTCTTCTGGAGTTCCTGAGTTAGACAGCATTCAATGAAGGTACTATGACTCAATGAGGTGCTATGAATAGATATCTGAATAGCGTCTCCATTATGGGTCTTTTATTGGGAATGTCATCCGACAAATATGAAACCATTAAGCAGAAAATAAACATGCTACACTCAGTTCCATCTGAGTTCATGCCTGACTATTCAGATACTCGTATCGTTTATCTCGAACATAAGGCCACGATAGTAAGAATCTGACGGTCTCATTTGTTACCATTTTTTGGAACACTGAACTATTAATATCTGCACCTCCAATAACATAAGCGAAAAAATGACAGCTGCTTGACAGTTTGAGCAGTGATTTATGTTTCTAGACTTCCAAATCGTCAAACAAGTGAATGTTTTGAGCTAGACTTTCACAAAATGAGCCAAAAGTTGGTAGAGTCAAAATGTCATATTTGTACAATCATTTATGACAGACATGAAACATTATGAGGCTGAAAAGGGACTGAAAATGACGGACTGAAAATGAAGGACTGAAACGTCTTCTATGACGAACTCATCATTATGACGACTGAACATCACTACACATATGACCTCAAAATGACAAACCGACTAAACCAACTGAAACTCTCCACACTTTCCGGATGGCGTGATTGTGGCTGGATCAGGAACCAGAGATAGCAGCCATAAGAGAGTAGAAAGAGGCTAATCCTAAAAGCCCAGGTACTAACACTGTGTAGACGGGCTACAACAGAACAATAAAATCGGTAGACTCGAATTTCACAAATAGCCGACAGTAGTAGGGTCGCTGGAGTCACACTACAGGACAGCAGGAAGGAGAGAGTCTTGGGAAGATAGAGATGATGGATTTGTAGAGGTGATGGGAGTTTTGTAGAGATTATAGGGAACGATATAGAGAGTCGGAGGACATAGAGAGAATGAAGGATATAGAGAGAATGAAGGATATAGAGAATGGAGAAGGATATAGAGAGAATGAAGGATACAGAGAGTCGGAGAAGGATATAGAGAAGATGATGGGCTTGAAGATTTTGTAACATTTGTGGATGATTGCTTGTATGAACATTTTGGGTGAATATTCGGATTATCGTGGGACTTCCTAGTTTATTCAGGCACTTTTTATCTAGGGATTTGCACCCATCTCAAAAAATTTGTTTATCTCATCGCAAGTCTATTATGCAAATACACCCAAATCCTCCCGACACCTACTTCCCAGACATACATCAGTAACAGCATACACGACACAGACAGCATACAAGCATTCAATTGACGCGAAGAGGACAACAGACAGACAGACACAAACAGACAGACAAGACATAACAAGAGAAGAGATCTTAGAAGATACAACAGAAGAAAGAGATCTTAGAAGAAGATACAACAGAAGAGATATCTTAGATACAGAGATACAACAGAAGATAGATATCTGAGATACAACAGAAGATAGATATCTTAGATACACAAAAGATCTTAGATACACAACAAGAAACAAGAAGATCTTATACAACACAGTAAGACTCCATCGCTAGCTAGATTGCTATACTCACTATGAAACAAGGAGGAAAACGAGTGGGCAAACGAGCCCCCCCAAGTAAAAGAGTGGCCGGTAAAGGAGTGGGAAAATCGGTTAGAGGACGGGCAGGAAAAAGTGTTTATATGCCGTCCAGACGGTTCAGCATTATGGAATCGCTGTCGCTGGACGAACAGGACAGCGATGAGCCGGAAGAACGGGCTGTGCCACGGAAAACCGTGCGCAAAAGCCCCAATAAGAGTGCACGGAAAAGCATGCCCAAGAAAACCGTTCCTGTGGCGGAACTGGAGCTGGAGGAGAGCGAGAGTGTCCGGAGTGATCCCAGCAGTCTGTCTGACGACTCAGACGACTCGGACATTGATTTTGTAGCGCTCCTGGCCGAGAGAAAGGCCAATGCCATTCGGCAAGCCCGGGCCATGAAGGGCTTAAGCAAGATGCAACAGCTTGCAAAGGATGCAGAGAATGCATTGGAGCTGGAGCTGGAGGAGGAAGAGCTGGAGGAAAGGCTGGGCAAGACAGTTCAGTCAGTTGGACAGCCTAAAGTTGGAAGACGCAAATCAGAAGCCGCTCTTCCCGACATCAACTTTGCATTTGAGGAGAACTCCGAGGATAGTGATAAGGAAGACAAAAAAACCGAAAGTGGGCTTGTAGATTTCGAGGATATTGGCGAGGAGGTCCACATTCTGCCTGTTTCCGAAGGGTTTGGGTTCGACTTTGACCTGCTGCTAGTTCCTGTCCCCCGGCTTGGGTCACACGAGGTGAATTCGGACGACGACTATGAGATTGACGATAATGAGCTCTTGGCTGCTCTCCAGGCCGATAGTGCGCAGGATGATTTTGAGGAACACCGGCCACATCGGCCGTCGATTGGGTCTGCGGGCGATGAAGATGAGTTTCTCCGTGAGGAGGAGCGGTTTCTCGTTCGTGAGTTTGAGCACAATGGCTTCGATGACGATGCTTTTGACAATACAGGGACCCAGGGCTACGAAAGCAGTGACGAGGACGACGATTACGATGACCTCATCGACTTTGGCGGGCCCATAATCGACACAGAGACCAAAGTCCGTGCTCCCAGCGACGACGACGATGACCTGTACCTCTGGAACTACTTTTTCAGCAGTGACAACGAGCTGGAGCTGGAGACTCCCCAGGTCGAGCAGGTGGAGGATGAACGGATCAGAGAAGTGCCCAGCGACGACGATGAGGGCTACGATAGTGGGGAGAGTACCGATGTGGATCTCTCGCTACCGGCTCCCACGGAAAAGAACAGATTTGGGTCCAAGCAGGCCAAAGAGGTATTGTCTTCCAAAACAGCAGATTACGGTCCACCGGTGCTTGGGACTTGGATGGCGATCGAAAGCAAACCGTTTGGCATTATCGACGGGTTGCTGACGCGGCTGCTTCAACCAGGAGCCGGTGCAGAGCCTAGGGGGAAGAAAAGCGTGGCCCATCCAGATGAAGCCCTTGGCTTGGACGAGTTGTTGAATGTGAGCGAGTTGGACGATGATGAAAACGACGCACGGATCTGGCGCGACTTTAATAGCCAGCAAAAGAAGGTGCCTCTCGGTGCGTTCCGCAACAAGTCCCAGTTGCAGGCCATGCCCTACTACCGCAAGAACGAGTACAAGGACTACGATGCGCAGGCGTACGCGCGGTCCAAAAAGAAGCGCAACGACCCGTTTCCTTCCAAGCTGAAGAGAAGAAGGGCTAGTATTGCAGAGGCTATGGCTGAGGGGTACAGGCCGACAAAGTCGGGGTTGTTTAGTGAGAATGCGTTGACGAATGTGGAGGAGTTTTTGGGGGATGATCTGGATTTGATGGCGTTGATAAGGGGACTATAAAAACACACTGCGAAGCAGTGGGTTTTTATGGCCCTGTTAAACACTGTACTAAAACTCACTGCGCAGCAGTGGGTTTTATGAACCCACTGTAATAAACTCACTGCAATAAACTCACTGCGTAGCAGTGGGTTTATGAACCCACTGTAATTAAACCCACTGCGCAGCAGTGGTTTTATTATGCCAGTATTGGAAGGTGTTTAGTGTTCAACTCGAGAGTGGAATCCCTAACAATTATGATGCAGCCAGAACAATCCAAATCATCTTGGCAGTGTTATCCACTGTGGTCAGCCGAATACAACGAAATACAATCCCTGTGGTTTACTATGGGCAGCCAGAGGTACACCCAGTGTTATGGTACACCCAGTGTTATGGTACACCCAGTGGTTATGGTACACCCAGTGTTATGGTACACCCAGTGGTTTATCCATACCAATGAGGTCATCTGCATATGACTGTTGATATGACAGGCTCTGTCGACTCTATCAATTTGTTGTTTCTGCATCCTGTGTCAGATGAGTAGTTCCACTAATGCCTGCGCGTAGCCGGTATACTGGCGCCTTCAGAAGATATGAACGGTAGAGGTAGGCGAGTATTGAATTCAAATGAAGATTACAAGTGAAGAGAGACTAGGAGTGGTGTGTTTGTCCAATGATGGCTTGAAGAGAAGATGCTACGTTTTCGGTGGTACGAAGGCGACTGCTTCAGGGAGACAAACAGCCTGGCAATGATTAATGGTGTATATTACATAACGAGTAGATATAATAGGAATAGATAAGATTGCGAAACAACCCAGCAGGGCGAAGATAAATGGGAAGATAAATGGGTGAAGATAAATGATTGAAGATAAATGATTGAAGATAAATGGGTGAAGATAAAGGATTGAAGATAAATGGGTGAAGATATAAGGATTGAAGGTAAAATGGAATGAAGATAAATGGGTGAAGGTAAATTGGTGAAGATAAAATGGATCGAAAATAAAATGGATTGAAGATAGCAATGTATTTTGAATGAGAATACTACCAAACGTATCCACCTGACCCAAGAACGACCAAATGTTTAACGCGGGTGATGTCAGGATTCGTACACTTCATTTCAGACGTAAACTTATCACTTAATATCTCGGGAAATATACACCTACTTAAATACTTAGTCAGCGTTTGATTACCGAAAAGGGTAGTATTATATGCAGTACTAGAATCACGTCAACTGATAGGCCCAGACCCTCACAGGTGAGATTTCCTAATGTATTCAACTTGAGCGAGAGTCCATGTTCTTTCACCTGAGTTGCCTTGTGTATTTTCTATCTGAACACTTATCAAACATTTGGAAGAATTGTGATGCCGATACTTCAAGTTGTTTTGGGGAGACTTCTCGTATCGAATGGTTGGTGTGTAGTGATTCCACACTACCCACCCCAACTCACTTCGCTTCGCTCAGTGAGTAAAGTCTACGAATATCACTCACTATACGGGCGGATAATCTGTATCTCATTATTCTGATACCTTTATCTTACGTTTTCACCTTTAGTAGAACCCATTTGTATCATTTTATTCTCTTAACTAAGATATGGCTCGATGTGCTAGTTCACAATAATACAGGGGAGAAGACCTTTGCACATTTACAATAGTTTGTTTGCTACCAATACAGAAGATGGCCCCTGGTAGTACACCACTGGGCTTGCCTTATAGATTAGTTACACATTGAATCAAGAATCTTCATATTCTAGGATTACCATTTGTCGATGGTGGGTACGGGTGGTAGAGTTTTTCTGCCATTCTATGGTCATCTCAACCCAATAGAAGGTGTACAGAGTTTGTTTGTCCGACCTGGATAAAATGAACAGTAGGCTGAATAGAAATATGCAGGTCTAGCATATATGAGAGATACAGAAAACAGAAAACAGAATTACCATCAACTGACACTGGGCAAGGAAGTTCAAAAGGCTCCGAAAATTCAATACTGCGGATAGACAAGGAAATTAATTCTCCTTTCGGGGATTATACGGCCACTGGCACATTTGGAGTTTATAATATGGCAGATAGAATCCACAAGCTATCACCTGCAATCTGGGCCATAGCTAGTTTTTATAAGATATAATCTATTAGGAGAGCCTATCAATGAAAAAAGGCAGGTAAATTCACCAATCTTCGTTAATTCTCATCTGACCCGTGGATGTAGTTCTTTGTGAGGCTGAACAAAGAAATCGGCAAACCTGAATCGGTATACCTAGAAGATGGACAGGTGGTGCTCTGAGTGCTATTGCACCTTCAATCTCCCGCGTTTTATTTGGCTGACCAAAAGAGTTCGTAACATATTCATTATGGAAATACCACAGGGAGGCATGTAGAATTTTTTTATCATGGTGAACGCTAGAAAACAATATGGTCATCATTGGTATTTTTGGTATTTCAGGTGGCATACAAATGCTATGACCATCAGAATATCGCTTATATCATGGGCCATATATCACCAAGTGAATCTCAACGTCTGGTCACTTCTAGGTATTCATGTCTGAAGAAATCAACCGTACCAAGCTCATTTAATTGTCACTATTATCGCGTGACAAAAAATCATGAAGGACATGGTCATCTATGATTCTATCAATTCATCAATTCATCAATTATCAATTATCAATTCTATCAATTCATCAATTCATCAATTCATCAATTCTATCAATGGTCTCATGGCTGTCAATTGTCACACTTCATTTGGCTCGCCACCGAGTCTATATACATTCATCTCTATCGTATCAGCTGTACAAGATATCTTATTCTACTCTACTCTATTCTTTATATTCTATTCTTTTCTCTTATTCTCTCTCTCTCTTATATTCTATCTATTCTATTCTATTCTCTTATTCTATCTATTCTTCCTCACCATTCTTTTATCATGCGACGCTCTTCACGCGCCAACAAAGGCCAGCACCCCAAACGCAACTTTGACGACACCAGGGAGGACGGCGACGTGTACTGCACTCCGTGTGGCACCACGCAGCAGAATTACGACGAGGACACCGACAGCGGCGGCACATTCATCCAGTGCGACCAGTGCAACACATGGCAGCACGCAGCGTGTATGGGTTTCGGAAAGAAGATCCCAGACAAGTACCGGTGTAATGTGTGTGATCCAAAGAGAAGAAGGGGGGATAGAGAGGGGGGTGATCATGAGAAAAGTGAACATAAAGAAGGTGAAGGTAAAGATGAAAGAGACGGTAAAGGAGTAAGTGAAGGTGTTTGCAACCCCCTTAGTGTGCTCAAACGCAAGCTTAAAACAGACCTGCGCGTATCGACCGCGCGAGCGTTTCTCGGCTACTTTGAAAAGCTGTTGGAGCAAAAGATGCCTGAGAAAAAAGCGTCTGCTGTGGAGTGGGCCATGGCCATTGAGGCCCTCATTTTCGCCCAGCACCCCACGCAGTACATCGAGGAGAGCCGGCGCATCTTGTTCTTGTTGAAGAAGTACTTTATGGACGATGTTCTCGCGGGAAACTTGACCTTTGAGCAGTTGCTCCAGAAAACGCCCAAGGAAATCAACCAGGACATCGAACGCGTGGAGGCCAAGGTCCGCAAGGATATCAAAAACATCATTCTCAAGCCAAACGAAGCACAGGACATTATCCGCAGGTCCCACAGAGGGGACGAGGTGCGCGAAAACGAAAACACAGAGGAGGCCTTCATCGACGTGGCCTCGCGCAGCGTCGACCACCGCCGCTTTGCAAATGAGCCAGACGAAAACCCGGATGAAACCCTGGATGGCAAATACACAATTACCGATGGCAAGACATACACAAACCTCAACCCGGGGGTGTTTGAGGAGAATGAGGAAGATAAGGAGTACAAGGAAGATAAAGAAAACATCGACGATGATGAGTTTGACAAGATATTGGGGAAGGATGTTCCTAAGAATGACCTAGACAACCCAGGTCCCTGGACAAACGCTGAAAAAGCTACCGGAGACGCTACCACAAACACCAGAGGTATCGGTGATGGAAACACTACCAGAGCTATCACCAGAGGTATCGATACCTCCGGTACCGATACCTCTGGTACCGATACCTCTCCCTTTTGGCACGGCCGCATCACCTTCCCCGACTTTGTCTCATTCAATGCCAGCGCAGCCCTCTACACCAGCACAGACCCCCGCAAACACCACGGCCAGGTTGTGGCCGACATCTTCCACCCCCAGTCGTACCTCATTGAAGGCAAATTCGACCGTGCCAGGGCCGACGAGTACCTTGACAAGATCACGGCTCTGCGGCACCTTTACGCGGTGCGCATCCACAGCACGGACCCCCAGTTCCAGACCTTGCTTGACTACTTGCACAACCGCGTGGGCGTGTTGTCGGGCCGTCCGCTGTTTGTGAAGGACCTGTACTTGATGGCCTTGGACTTTACGCGGCCATCCCTCCCCAGCTACATGAAGATGCTCAGGGGGGCGCCAGAAAAGGGCATGTATGCGGTGTTTACGGTGAAAAAGGACTACGAGCCAAGGCCGAGCCCCACGAATGGCAAGCTGGATTTGGCGGCCATCATGAAGAACTTGAATTAATATGTAGTATATGTATAATAGGTAGGAATGGGAGTTTATGATTCAACGAACTGAGCGAAGCGAAAAACGACTGAGCGAAGCGAAGGAGTCTACTCAGGAGTGAATATTAACGAACGAGCGAGCGAAGGAGTCTACTCATGAAGGAATATTTACGACCGAGCGAGCGAAGGGGTCTACTCATGACTGAATACTAACGACCGATCGAGCGAATTGAGTCACCCATTTTGACCCTTAATTAAAACAACTGGGTCTACTCATTGTTACTAATTACTACTGTGAGTCTGTCTGAAAATGGCTGAAGAATGTTCAATACCTGGGAATTGTCAGTTAACAAACTGAGCAAATGAGTGCTGGTCAGAGTGGATATGGCTAGTGTGAATAGGCGTTGAAATTGAGCGGTACGGGTGTTTTAGAGTGAACGTTAAATAGTTTTTGAGAATGGCGAGAGAGTAGCATTTGTATTCTGCTAGTTATATGTTAATATGTTTATTGTATCTTATTTGATGATTGTGTATGACTGATATGATGATGATGGCTTCTGAATGGGGTCTTTTTAGTGATGAGGTTCTGTATGGAGCGTCTGCTTAATAGATTTTGTATGAGGATTTCTGTCTGAGTATCTGTTTGTCTCTACTAATTGAATGAGGATTTCTCTTATGAGGTTTTTGTATGGAGTATCTGTTTATTGTCTATCTGTATAGGTTGGATTGTGGACTGAGTCTATGTATGTCGTTAATTGTGAATGGAAATTGTCTCATAATGTACGAAGCTCATCTGGCTTTCTTCTTTAGGCTATCTGATTATTCACGTGGTTTATGGGCTCCATATTATGGATTTTTCTGATATGCCTTGAATCTAGCATTTTTCTTAAGGTTTTCGAGTTTCTGTACACTAGCTTGATTTTGGATTGTGCCACTCTCACTCACTTCGTTGGATTTTCTCTGCCTCAACTCAGGTTGATTTTCAATTCATCAATTGCTTGGCTGATTTGTATGATCTGTATGTCTTTTCATTGAATGAATATGTATGTCTTTTCATTACTATTAATCTTTATAGTCTTTAGTCTTTAGTCTTTAGGCTTTAGGCTTTAGTCTTTATAGTCTTAGTCTTTAGTCTTCAGTCTTTAGTCTTTATAGTCCTCATATTCTTTGTAGTCTTTAGTCTTCATAGTTATATCTCCTTTTTGATTTTTTCACTTTGGCTATGTCAGCCAGCCCCAAACTGACCGGCGACAACGACGAGCTGAACAATAGCCTTGTTTTCGGCAACGACGGCGATACACAGCATGATCTGCTGCCCAAAAGGATACGACGGGCAAAAGACGTGCTGCAGAGCAATCAGGACTTACAGGATAAGGTGCGAATAACGGATAAGGGTTTTGGGCAGAATAATCAAGAGATACGAACTCAGAATAATCAAGAGATAGGGACTCAGAATAATCAAGAGATAGGGAATCAGAATGGTCAGGCTGGGTCTCAGGAGACGTATCTCCAGGAAGAAGACTTGAAATATTTACAGGAGGAGGACTTGAGATGTCTACTGGACTGCAGAGACACTATAGATGGTGCTCACGAGAAAGGTGGGTACCCTGGTGAGCTTCAATATTACTCCAATGGACATTCCAATGAAGCCAAGGAATCATACACAGAAAATGGCAGATATGAAAATGGCAGATATGAAAATGGCAGATATGAAAATGGCAAAAATGGCACATCTGAAGGCAACACTGTATACATCAATCAGGCGTACCCAGAAACACAGAAAATCGCCTCGACACAAGCACCCACTCAGGCACCCACTCAAATAGCACCCACTCAGAAAATAGCACCCACTCAAGCACCCACTCAGAAAATAGCATCACAGCAAATCTCGGGAACCCAAATAGAGCACACGCCTGCAACACAGTTAATCCACCCCAGTCAGCGTGATTTCCCGAGACGTGATTTCGATATCGAGACTCAGCGAATACAAGAGTATAGCCAGAGCTCTACACAAGCGATAGACACTCTTGGCTCAATAGAGAGTCAATACCGAGACACACAGAAAATTGTGGACCCAGAGAGGGTCCATACACGAGATGCAATAGCTCAGACAAAAGGTACAGAAGTAGCTCAGACACAAAAGGATACAGAAATAGCTGACCAGACACAGATAGGGGATAAAAATCTACATGACGGTTATCCACAGATAAGGGATGAAAAGAAGCAGAATGGTGTTTTTGATAAAAATAAGCAGAACGCTTTTGATGAAAATAAGCAGAATGTTGATGAAAATAGGCAAAACGGTCCTTTCGATGAAAATACGCAAACCAGCCCTTTTGATCATATCACTCATCATAGTGGTCTTGGCCCTCTCGATCAAAACACTCATAGTGGTCTTGGTCCTGCTCAGATATTCTCTCAAGAATTCACTTTATTTGAGCGGTACCCACAGAATCAATATGGTCCAACACAGGTTATAAAATCCCAATCAGACCCTATGGATACCTGGCACAAGAGATCGTACGACGTTTCCGAGTCCGACTCAACCCACCCTTTTCTCCAGTCGCACAGACAGGTTGTCAATACGCAGGATGCCCTGGGACGCGACGACGTGCCCTCGCCGGTCCTCGACGACAGTCTCATAGCGTACCGAATGAAGAAAGCAAAGCTCCGCCTGGAAGCGGAGATCTTGGAGTCGTCGCCGGTGGTGTTTCGGTCCGACTACTCGCCCACCAAGGACTTTGAGCATTCCATACGTCTGGACGTGTTTCGCCTGCAGCTGGATAGACCAGAAGACCTAGAGAATAAGGAAAGCATTTTTGAAGATTTGGGAGAAGATAAGGTGGGTTTAGATTCAAACAAGGATGGTTTAGATTCAAACAAGGATGGTTTAGATTCAATGAAGGATGGTTTAGATTCGAACAAGGATGGTTTAGATTCAACGAGTGAGGATTTTGTGAATGGTCATTCTTCCCGTCCCCTACCCATTCTGCCCGCCAGCTCGCCCATCAAGCCACCCATAGAACCCCGTCTGGACGCCACAGTGGACGATGAGGCAAACGACTCCTCCTCGTCGTCCCCCTCACAGCCTACCCTCGCTGTAGAGACTCTGCCCACTCTAAGCGAACAAGACATTCTCTTCCCCGATAGCGTGTGGGCCACTTACAACCTCAATAGGTACACTGGGCGAGTGGTGGAGCATGGGGCGGAGTATCTCACGGTGGAGTTTGCACAGGACGTGCTGCGGGTCCGGCGCAACGAGTGTCTGCCTCTCGATATCCGCAAGGGCGATTTGGTGCGGGTACGGGGCGAAACGGCGCGGTTTGAGATTGTGGAGTTGAAGCGACGGGCCCATGCCCATTTGCGGTGTATGAGGGGCTACGACGCGGTGGTTGTTCGCCGCTGCAACGCACGGAGAGCCCGTAGCGATGTCCTTCGTGTGGTGGACCTCGACGACGTGTTTATGGAGGTATCCGACTGGGTCCAGCACCAGCAACGCTTCAAACTCGTGGTGGGGGGATACGATATCCATGAGAGTACCAGTAGAAAAAGCATCAGAAAGGGTGCCAGCACCAGAGACATGTCCATAAGCATTTCAAGAGGTGTGTCCACCAAAAGCACCAGAGGCATTTCCACCAAAAGCACCAGAGGCATGTCCACCAAAAGCACCACAAGAATGTCTGTTTCGAATGAATCTTCTTTGGTGTTTTCTGGGACCCTCTTTTGCTTGACCAATGTCTCGCGGAACGACGAGCTCACTGAATTGATTACGTCCCACGGTGGCTGCGTGGTCGACTCCATCGAGGGCTTGTTTTCCTACTGCGAGGGCCCCACAGGCCTTTATTTGGCCGCTCCCCTCGACGAGTACACCTTTGGAGCAGTTCTTTCGCGCTCCCATTGCCGCAGTGCCAAGTATCTCCAGGCCCTAGCTCTCGGATGGCCTGTTTTGGCAGATACATTCGTAGACGACTGCATTCGGGAACCAGAACGTCTCTCGGCATGGCCAGTGTACTTGCTTCCGGCAGGCCAGTCACGTGAGGTTGGGGCCGTGAAGAGTGTGGATGTTTTTCGGTTCCGAATGAACCACGCGCTAGGGCTTCTGCTTTCGCAGCAGTTGCACAATAACACGGACCGTCTTGCGGGAGTCCATGTGGTGGTGGTGGGGGACCAAAGCGCCAGCGTTGCTGCCATGTGCCGGTTTATATTTCACTGTTTTGGAGTGGCGTCCTTGAGGTATGTGGAGAGTGTGGAGGGGGGGGAGGGGGTTTTGGTGTATGGAAAGGGGGGGATAGATTGGGAGTGGGTGGTGCAGTGTGTGATTGGGGGGGAGGGGTGGAAGAGCAAGCAATAACTGCAATCTGCTGCGAAGCAGTAGATTGCATTAAAGGGAATAATTGTTGAAAATCTCTGCGAAGCAGTAGATTTTCAGGTCATTATATTCTTCCAGATTAAAAGGATGAGATCTGCTGCATCAAAAGGATTGTTGAAAATCTCTGCGAAGCAGTAGATTTTCAGAGTCAAGTATTCTGCTTCCAGATCAAAAGGATGAGATCTGCTGCATCAAAAGGATTGTTGAAAATCTCTGCGAAGCAGTAGATTTTCAGGTCAATTATATTCTTCCAGATAAAAAGGAAGATGAACTCTGCTGCGGCAGTAGATTGAATCAAAAGGAATAATTGTTGAAAATCTCTGCGTCAAGTATTCTGCTCCCAGATCCAATAAGGATGATGAAATCTGCTGCGAGCAGTGGATTTCCTAAAATATCAATTCATCACTGCTCGCGAAATCTAGTAAGGATATGGCTTTGAAAGTACTGCTCTTTAATTCCCCACAGGCAAGAATTGAATCTACTTCTTCGCAGTATTTCTACCAAGATGTTACTCTGCCTATTTCTCTCTTGATTCCTCAACAGGCAATGATTATTTTATACGGTCTTGGATCCTCGTCTGATGATATGAACTCCCGGGTGGATTCTCATCATAAAGGATATGACGATTGCCAGATCCTCAGCGGGAATAAATGGGTTTCCAACCAGGATCTTGATTATTACTGCTGAATCCCAGGCTATAGCTAACTCAATATGCTCCCGGTTGTTTACAGGTTATGGCGATCAATCCTCGAGGTTACCAGGCTATTCAATACCCTCCTATCAGCCTCACCGGATATGATTATCTTCCTAGCTGATGTGGGGCCAGCTTCAGTATTTGGGCATCTTCTATCTGATGCACAGAGCTCATGAATCATCTAGCTGGAGATTTATGAATATCACTCCGTCTTCAAATATCGAACGAGGCAGATAACGAAGCGCATGAATGCAGAAGCATGAGGGATGATCCAAGAGTATGAAACCTATAGAATATGGCATTCATACGGTCGAATTTCACCCGATCCTGTCACTTCATTGACAAAGACAGCATTAACCAGCGAAGCGTCACTTGTTGATTTTATCTAGGAATGAAGAACTGCGAACTCAGCGGGCGGTGTGTTGATAAATAAATTTTGAGAACCGTTGGACACATTTCAGCTGATCTACTATATGACCTATTTTGAGGACCGCAACACTAATCATAATATGAGGGTACTTATTATCCTTTGTAAACGTCAACACATGTGATGTTTATCAAGCGCAGCAGTACCTCATCTAAAGTGTTGTTTGCCCGAGCGCAGCGAGGGTGAACGTAAACGATACACCAGTGTTTTCCGAGCGCAGCGAGGGTAGCCAACTCAAAGGGATTTCGTTTATCCGAGCGAAGCGAAGATAAACGATGACGATACACATTTGATGTTATCAGTCCACTCCCTGTTGGTCAACTCACTTTCTCGCATCTTGGGATAACACGACTTTTCACTTAATAAAGGACTTCAGACAATATTCAGTCGACTCACCGTTTCACAGCCCTCCGTGTTGGACAATCATCAAGAGGTTCCTTGAAATATTCAACAAAGAACTAGAGACACTAAAGAAATAGACATTTCGCGGGTACTAGTATAAAGAGACATTTCACGGTTACTAAATAAATAGAACAATTCCCGGTCTTAAGTATAAAGAGACACTCCAATGGTTACTTAAGACCTAGGAAGACATTTCACGGTCTAAGAAATAGCAAGAGACATTCACGTAGTTCTGACAGTATTTACGTATCACGTTATGCAGCAAAGACCGAGGGTATTGATATTCACGCCATATTAGGCCAAGCACGGCGGAACTGTACTTTCAAAGGCCTCCACTTTGTAGTGTGTAGACGTCGCTAGCAGAACCTCGTGCTATGTCGTTTTTATGGTGCAGACGATTGGCATGTACTGAAATTTATGATACTGAACCGTCCTCATTTTCCGGGTCCCATCAAATGACAAGATTCTGGTCCGCCTTTATTAGACTAGATAAACTGACTTATTTGTGTCTGTGTCAGTTCTCTGGAAAAGGTGACTAAGCTGGTCTAGTTAATCAACTACTTATTCTTCTTGTATGAGGCAGTAGAGTTGATCTTTTTTCCTCTTCAGGCTTAGCACTCTCTCATCTTTAGATGATTCCCTGGTGGGGCCATCATTCAGTGATTGAGCCCTAGATTTTACCATAGATAGTTGGTTTTACAGACGGCTTTTTACATATCTTTAGGCCTCCCTGGAAATCGGTTGCACTTCCTGTCTTTGCCCACTGGTTGATAGTCTCTTTTCGCTTTATTCTTGCAGAATCTCCTTGAGCAGGCAGCTTTTTCAACTTAATCTTTGATATATGAGAGAGGGATTTGTGAGCGTTGTGTGAATATGCAGGTATGTAACGTTGCACCGTTTGCAGCCACAATTTCTTTTTTTGCAGCCATTTTCGCAGCCATTTACTCTTTCGAGCTATTTAGTCACTGAAGAGCGCATATTTGAACCATTATGTGTACTGGAGGTCCCAAGCAGCATCAACTTACCGACTCAACTCGGCTTCCTGCTAGCTGACCTACATTCTTGAAGACTACCCTCTTTACAGGTGCGATGGGAGTGAGAATCAGACAATACATACGAATAGAACATAACCTTAATTTAGGAAATCTCTTTGACTCTCACGTATCGGTACTCTCATAGATTCTATTGGCAATCTGAAGCAGCCTGTTGAATAGATTGAAGAAAATAGTGGCTTCGCACTATTTTCACAGTGGCTTCGCCACTGATCGGTACTCTCATAGCCATGATTCTATTGGCAATCTGAAGCAGCCTGGTGAATAGATTGAAGAAAATAGTGGCTACTATTTTCACAGTGGCTTCGCACTATTTTCACATCGCCACTGTTCTTCCAGACAACACCTGCTCCAAACCACTCAACTGCGCAGATAACTGTGCCGTCAACTCATCTATTCTCCCCTCTCTCTCCTTCAAAGTAGTAAACTTATACCTCCCTCTCACCAACCAATATACCACACAATACAACAAAAACACACCAAACACTGCCGAAGTGTAGTTCATGTTCCCTGCGGAGACCGGAAGAACTGCGGGAAAGCTATAAAACACCAAAGCAAACACTGTCCACGCAAGCAAGACCACGTTTGAAACGAGGCCCACCTTGCCCATCCAGAACGGCCCGCGGGGAATGCATCTTTTCCTCATGAGCAAGAACACAGTGGGGACTGAATACGACAATAATAGAAAGACGATTCCCGCGGTGATGATGGCATTGTAGGCTGTGGTGGAGCCCATGTAGATGCAACCAATCACTGCGCACCAGAAACACGACATGAGGTGGGCATTCACCGGCTGGCCCGTCCTTGGGTTGATTTTGGACCAATACCGCGAGCCAGGGAAGCCATTGTCACGGGAAAAAGACCAAGCTAAACGGGCCTGCCAAGTGTGAGAGGCGATATTGCACCCATAAGCCGTGAGGAGAATCAACACCTCTAGTCCAATGGCCCCAGCTTTGGACCCCATCACCTGGTACATAATGTCCAAGATGGGCACTCCAGTCGACGACACAGAGAGCGCAGCCAAGTCCTTCATACAAAAGAACATGGCAAGAGAGTAGCAGAGAGAAGTCACAAACCCAATCACAACTGTGCCGATAATGGCAATGGGAATCTGCCTGCGAGGCTCCAATAGCTCCTCCGATAAATGGGTGGCTGCGTCCAAGCAGCTGAAGGCCCAGTTGGGGTTGATCAAGCCCACAATGAAGGCAATGCCATCCGAAGACCAGCCCGTTCCGTTGGTGAACTCTACAAACACAAAATGGGCCGATTGGAACTCCCCCTTGGACTTGGCCAAGATTGTCACTGTGGTAATGATAAAGGCACAGAGAGACATGTACAAGGAAGCTTTGGAGATGCCTGGAAGCGGTTTCTCCCACACATTGAAGACCAAGAGAGAGAGATTCGTGAGCTCATAAGCAACAAACACCTGCCATGTTTTGAGCTCGCTTTCAGGGTGTCCTAGCATATACATGCCCACCGCACTGGAAGCTATGGATATGGTGACGGAAGCACTCGTGAAAACCGCTCCAGCCCACGCAAAGGCCCCACACAAGTACGAGAAGAACCCGGCGTACCTCTCTGGGGCAAGCTGCATCGTCCAATAGTACTGGCCACCCGCATTGGGCATGCTCAGCACCAATTCGCTCAATGTAAAGGCAATACACAAGCCCACCGCCGCTAAAATCATGATTCCGTACACAACCATCATGGGGCCCCCGCTATTGATGCTGGTCACCAAGGTGGCCAGAATGGCAAACCAAGAGTTGGTGAGACCAAACCCAATACCAAGAAGCGAGAGCACACTGAAATTCCGCCGCAACTCCGGCTTGTACCCGGTGCCAGCCGCAAACTCCAAGTTGGCCTGAGCCTCCTCGAGAAGCCGTTCGGCCTGTTTGTTGGTCGCCGGAGAAACAAGGCCGTTCCCCGAAAATGTGTACACAAGCCCCACGCTGGTTTCTGGAGATTTGTCGGATTTCTCGTACATGTCTGAAGAAAGGCTAGCTACAGGGTCATATATCTACTCGGATCTCTTTGCTCTTTTGGGAAAAAAGAGTCAAGAGTACAAAAAGGCTGATAAAGTCGAACTGAGGAGCGATAGTAGTCATATAGTATCATATAAAGTCTTTTAATGGTATATACCTAGCAAATCTGATGTGGTCTCATATAGTATCATATAAAGTCTTTTAATGGTATATGCCTAGCAAATCTGATGTGGTCTCATACCATGCCCAGTCGCAGTCTACAAGAGCAAACCTGAATGGTTAATCAATTTGCCATGCTTAGTCTCATATCAATTCGTAAGTATATATCAACCTGAATGGTAGGTCAGTTGGCCATGCTAGTCTCATATCAATTCGTAAGGAGTATATATCTAGCAAATGGTTAGGTCAGTCAGTACCATGCTAGTCTCATATTAGTCCAGAGTGCAAATTTAATGGTTCGTCAGTTTTTTAGAAAATATGCAAACATGTAGATAACAATTTGAAGAGTTTAGACATTTTGTGATCTTTGTTTTGTTTTCTGGGTCCTGTTTAGGTATGTAAGTGCTGGTTTGGTTGGCTATACAAAGTTTTGGTTAGAGTGGTGAGTAAAACAGACCAACCATCCTACTAGTCAGCTTCAATAAGTTACGTTAGACTGAAGTGTATAGCCCTACAGGTAGTGGCCTTTCTATCAGACCGAAATAGGGAGTCTTATGGGCTCTCTTCGATAGCAGGTCAGCATTCGGATTTCCACAGCTCCGATCGGACTACCATAGCTTTGTGTAACTCAACGGAGTTCTGCAAGCCGTGCGGCCTAACGGCTCAAAGGACGTCAGCTGCCCGATTATGGTCCAACGGAGCTAGTTGCATTCGTCTATTCTATTGATCTACCGTAATCTTTGATCTACCGTAATCTCTATCGTGTAACCAGTGTCCGAGGTCAAGATTCTAATACTGTTTGTGCCGTGTCGTCATGCTTATCCAACACTAGCTAGTGCTTGTAACAGTTGACAAAACAATCTTTCGAGAATATACTTAGGTGACTGTGTTGGGATATTCAAGGAAAACAGATCTGAAAGAATATATCAAAGAATAACATCTGAGTGAATATCAAAGTGATTGTCGACTGAGTGAATTTCATCTGAGGAAATGTCGTCTGAGGGAATCCAGAATAACATGAGTGAATTGTCTCAATAACATCTGGGTGAAAAACTCTCGACAGTCACTACACTCACTGTACTCGCACACTACTCGCCAAGTAGTTCTTCTGGCTATGCTGAGTCTTTTGGTTTAATATTTACGCTCAAGAGCCTACTTTGTACCTATTTAGGCCTATGAATTGAGCATAACAGCGAAGCGAGGGAATGAGTGATTTCTTAAACCTTCGCATCGCTCTGGTTAAGTAATGAGTGAAGAAATACCGTCGCAAACTTCTTGTAAAGTACAACTTCTCCAGTTCACTTGCTTCTTTCGTTAAGAAAAATAAGCGAAGTACATTCGCTTCGCTTATTGTACTTCGCCAGGTTCATGTCTACCAGAGAAATAATTCGTTCATTCATGCAATTACAACTTTAGTCGTCTAATAAATAACGCAGTCCTAGCTACTGTTTTTGCTTATTGGTTGAGTGTGGTTGTTTGGTGGGCTTGGGTATCCGTCAATACTGCTTAGTGTCATTACTGCTCTCAATACGTCGTTGGATTGAGAAGTTCCATTACTAGTGTGGTTCACGTATTTGGGTTTTGATTCCTTTGGATAGGTTCATTATAGTGTTGTATCTCAGGACTCATGAACAATTGAGCGAGTGAAATTGTTCAACTTCCTCGCCATCATGAATGATTGAGCGAAGCAAATTCATACTACTTTTGACACTTGCCAGAACAATTTCGCTTCGCTCAATTGTTCTCCTCCCTTTCACCATCATGAATGATTGAGCGAAGTGAATTCATACTATTTTTCATCACTTGTTAGAACAATTTCGCTTCGCTCAATTGTTCTCCTCCCTTTCACCATAATGAATGATTTCGCTTCGCTCAATCATTCCTATTACTTTTCACACTTGTCAGAACAATGGAGCGAAGCGAAATTGTTCAATTTCCTCACCATCATGAATGATTGAGCGAAGCGAATTCATACTACTTTTCACACTTGCCAGAACAATTGAGCGAAGCGAAATTGTTCTCCTTCTTCTGACCATCATGAACAATTTCGCTTCGCTCAATTGTTCTCAATTGTTCCACTTTCTCTCACCAGTAACTATGAACAATTTCGCTCCGCTCAATTGTTCTCAATTGTCCACTTTCTCTCACCAGTGACTATGAACAATTTCGCTTCGCTCAATTGTTCTCAATTGTTCTCAATTGTTCTCAATTGTTCCACTTTCTCCCACCAGACTATGAACAATTTCGCTTCGCTCAATTGTTCTCAATTGTTTGTACTTCTTATCAAAACCCCCAATGTATAAACACACCCCAACAAACAACCCATAGTAATAAGAATCGTCGCAGTTCCATATACAGCACTCATTGCGCGAAAGAAAACAAAGCCGTCGCCGTAAATATGGGCGAATTCTCTGAGCCCCACCGACATCGTGCCCAAAGGAAATGTCATGGTCCAGAACCCCTTGAAGAATTTAATCATTCCATACTTGGTGAATTCCTTGTTGGGGTTCTTTGTGAATGGGGCGATTTTGGAGATGGTACTAGTCACTGCAAGGAATGTCATGAAAAAGCCAAAGCTGATCAACAAAAGCCCTGCAAAACCCGTGCAAATCACAATGGCCAGGCCTATAAGCAGGGCTGTCTCCTCTGTGGCCATTTCCGTGGGATAGATGGCAAACCAGTGCTTCGTCACACCTGTTTCCTGCAACATCTCAAAGGCATTTCTGCCCTGGGAGAGAATTGCGTAGGACGACTGGCCCAAGAACCCGATCGGAAGGTACATCAGGAAAACCATGTTGGTGGCCGGGACCTTGTGGAGGAAAAGCCGGTGCATGTAGATGCACACAATCATGAAGGCTAGGGTCACACCGGAAGCCCACATTACGTAGGTGATGACCAAGGTCAAGACCTTGAGGTGCATGGTGGGGAGCCCTGGCAAGACAATGTTCCCCGACGAAGATGTCACGCAGATCGCCACCACCGGCATCAACAAGGTGATGTTGTAGTTGGCGAGGTCTATGGCCTGGATGTGCTTCAGCTGGACCTTGGATACGTACGAGAGAAAAAAGGTGATGTAGGCAGTGTAGAGAGCAAGTGCCACGGCAACCCACCACAACACGTAGCACGCAATTGGGCCGTGGCGGAGCGACGAGGTCAAAAAGTACATGTAATTGACCACCGTGGAGAAGCCCATAGCCGTGCAGCCCAAAAAAACACTCTGCCGCACATCCAAGTTGTACAAGGACCATTTTTCGGGGTGTCTGATACAAGCCATGGCAAAACCCACCGTACACACAACGAGGCAGATGCAACAGAAGCCAAACATTACGTACGAGCACACCACAAGCCATTGCGCGGGGTACGCGAACTCACTCATGATGTTGGCACTGATTCCCGTTCCCATCACCGAGCCATAGAATGCAGGAGAGTAGTTCTCTACAAGGTACGTATCGAGAACACCAAGGACCGACAAGCCGGGAGTATCGCTCATGGTTTTTTCCGACATGGACGATGGAGAATGTAGAGCGTCATCAGCATAGGTATCACATGTGGCACATACATCATCACATGTACCATGGGCAGCACATTCATGCTCAGAACATCTTTCAAGGTCCATAATGTGATTCTTCACCGGGTCGTAGATCGAGCGTTATGTGGATCCGAGTTTATATGGATATGGTAGCTTTATGGTAGCTTATATGGTAGCTTTATAATTTTGTTGCCCCCACACTCCGGAAATGTCAGATATTCATACATGGCCATCTGTGTACATTAGTACATTTCTTGTACAGGATCACTTGTACAGGATCACTTGTACAGGATCACTACTTGATAGTATGGTCCCATGCTTGATAGTGTGGTCTCATGCTTGATGGTATGCTTTTAGATAGTATGTACTCTACAGTGTCATAGCTTATCGATTAGTCATCGTATCGCTTTGTACTACATTACTACTTCGCCGAGGACTCGGTCACTATCCTTTTAGCCGATATTGTCATTATCTCATTCGCCTATGGCATGCAATTATATATCTAGCGATACATCTCCATCCATCCGTATCGAAACCTAATATTACGTAACTTTCTCAAACCCCACAACCCTTCAACCTTTAATGGCACCGTTATTTAAACAGTTGAGCGAAGCGAAACTGTTAAATGTTCTCATATTCATCGCTCAGTTGACATTCGCTGCTCATTATGCCCTTCCAAAAACCCTCTGCATCAAAACCTGAGCAACCGCCTTGATCAAAGGCAAACCTGTGTCTGCCTTGACAGCATCGCCATTCTCCTCCAACCGTCTCAACAAGTACTCCTTCGTTTCCAACGGAGGACCCCAAGGAACGTACTTGATGATGTTATCCACCTTGTAGTTTTTGATCAAGGTGTAGGTGACATTGTCTGCCATGCCCAACAACTGTCCCAAGACAACATTTGAGCGGTTGCTGTTGCCAGTTCCCTCCTCGGAGGCATACAACTTCTTTGTGGCCAACTCCATGGACTCCGCGTTGTGGGAGGCCACCACAAGGTGGCCGATGGTGGCGGAGTTGCCCTTGCTGCCCAAAATGCTGTCGATGCAGTAGGATATGCCATTGTTGTAGTTGTTGTCAGTGTCCTGCTTTGTTTTGTGGATGACCTCGGCCCTGTTCTTCTCGGAGTGGATATAGGCACCTCTGACCAATTTCAAGCCCAAACGGTACTTGTTTTCATTGGCCAACTTCTCCTCCAATGCAAGAAGGTCTGCGGACCCCGACAAGTACATCTGGAGGGTCCCCACGACGGACGCAGGCTTGTTCAAGGGGTTAAACTGGGCATACAACCTTCTCTGCAACTCGTAGACACCCTCCTGTAACTCGTGCTTTTCTGCATCAATCACTCCCACCACAAACGGGGCCGTTCTCTCTGGAAACTGCTTGGATAACTCCACATTTGCATCGTAGATGGTCTGGCACACAGACGAGGCCTTGTGCACAAGGTCCTCAAAGAGCTGGGCGTGGTGCGGGTCCGAGTTGTAGTACTTTAAAACGTTTGCGGCGTCCTTGGCGAATCCAGTTGGCTTCAAGGCAACGTATCCTGGGGCAATGGCATTGATATCCTTCCCCGACTCTTTAATCATCTTGACGGTATGGGGCACCAAAATGTCCTTGACGGAATTGACAGTCTCTCTCACAATGTACTCTGGGTCGATGTTGTCGTTTCCGTTACACGCCTCGATTGTGAGGGAAATCATCATGTTGTTGATGTTCCTGCTGGCCAAACGCTGGCCGGTTTTCTTCACCTCCTCGAAATTCTCCCCGCCACAGTAGATTTTGTACACCAACGCCTTGATCACCGGCATGGGCACATAGGGAAACATCTTGATGCAGGCGTTTAAAATGGGCTTGTTGAGGGTGGCCACCCCAATCATGAAGAAGGAAAGCAACTCCGACGTCTTGAAGTCACGCAAGTACTCGGTGTTGCTCTTCATGTCGGGCTGCAACTTTCCAATCTTCATGTTGGGTGCCAACTCGTTGAGGGCCGTGTTCTTGTTGTTTGGCGAGACATGGAAGCCACGCATGGGCCGCAAAGTTCTCGCGACGCTGGGGCGAAGAAGACGCTGGGTGATCATTAATCTTTTGGTGCGTGCAGGGCCATTTATACTCGTTTGCGTTTTGTGTTCGCAGGTCATCTGTCACAGATGGGGAAGTGCATGGCGATTTTTTTTTAGTATCCCATGGCGAGATAAGGGAATGATTGAGCAGGGAATGATTGAGCGAAGCGAAATCATTCATGAGAGCAAGTTGAACAATTCATACTCTAGAGTCGTGGCTCTAGAGTATGAGAACTGTGAGTACTATCATGAATGATTGAGCGAAGCGAAATCATTCATGATGGTGAGAGCAAGTTGAACAATTCATACTCTAGAGTCGTGACTCTAGAGGAATGATTGAGCGAAGCGAAATCATTCATGATGGTGAGAGCAAGTTGAACAATTCATACTCTAGAGTCGCGACTCTAGAGTACTATGATACTGTGAGTACTATCTGTCTATCTGTTATCTCTATCTGTACTTCAGTAGTCAGTACTATCTGTTATCTCTATCTGTACTTCAGTAGTCAGTACTATCTGTCTGTCTATCTGTACTTCAGTACTATCTGTCTGTCTATCTGTCTATTGTCTATCTGTCTATTGTCTATCAGTACTTTAGTACTTCAGACTATCTATCTATCAGTACTTCTTACTCCTGTACTCTAGTCATGCTTGGATTCTAGCTTAATATGCTTCGGCGTTTCTTACCGTTGGCGATTGATAACGGCCACAAGACCAAAAATTGAATTTTTTGGTATCCGTAAGCGATGTGTGGGGAACCTAATCGGAGTAGCGTGGGTGAGGAAGGAGAGGGCCAGCGATATATATGACTAGTGAGTGTTTCATTTCCATGCCCCATCAGAAATGGAGGTAGCTATGAATATGATTGCGAAGATTGAGATGAAGATCGTTTTTGGAAAGAGATCCCGAGCCATCAGGCAACACGGCCATGACCCCGCAAAGCTTATTCGATGCGGAGAAGAGCAGCAAAGAGGGATGAAGTAACGGGGAGATAGAATATGGAGAAAATGTTGGGTAGGGGTGAGTGAAAAGTGAAAAGTGAAAAGTGAAGAATGAAAAGTGAAGAATGAAAAGTGAAGAATGAAAAGTGAAGAGTGAAAATTGATGAATGAAAAGTGAAGAGTGAAAAGTGAAGAATGAAAAGTGAAAGTGAAGAATGAAAAGTGAAGAGTGAAAAGTGAAGAATGAAAAGTGAAAGTGAAGAATGAAAAGTGAAGAATGAAAAGTGAAAAGTGAAAAGTGAGTATTGAATAATGAAAGATGGGAAAAGATTGGAAGTGGAAAGTGAGATGATATACCTTCGTTTATGTACTTCTTTATGAATAATCTAGAATCTCCAACCGATGTTAGCATACTAGGGGCTAACAAAACAGTGCTTCCAGCGAAGAGCATTCTATGCGCTAATTATAAGAACACACTATGAGCTGACACAGGGGCAAAGCGAGCTTGTTAGCCATTGTGACAATGCAACTAGGTGCACTTATTCTTTTGTCTCTGATATAGATCAAACAGGTTACGGTGAAAATAAGTACAGTCTCATTAACTCAAAAAAAGCCCGGGTTGTCCACACGCTTATCTATTATTCATTTTGACGACAGAGTTGAAAGGGTGACACTATTTGATTTGTTACCTTACGAGTTGGCGGTTTTGGCCACTGTTACAAGATTAAAGATATAATCAAGTATCTGAGTGATGTGCTGACACATGCACGGTATCATGAGTAAACACAATCCAAGCTACAAATGAAGTCGAAGATACTACAGGAAAACAAAATGAGTAAATGCAAGATCCTTTGGAAATCACAGTCATCAAGAGTAGTGTGCTTATTAATTGTCTGCAATGGCATGTCTGATCATGCAATGGCAGGCTAGTCAACGTATGGTGAGTGTTCTGATATTACCATCTATGTTCATCTCCATTGAAATAGGATACAATTGACTATCAACCAATATAAAGCAGACTTGAGTCATAGCATTTCTTTACTTAAACGACAAACAGCATTTTTGGTCATCGGAAGCACTTGAAGGTATCAGAAAGGAATGTATAGCACATATCTAATGCCCTGTGCAAATGTATCTACCAGTAGAAGCCATACATCTTTTTAATACAGTATGTTGTAGAGAATGGTCGATGTAGTTACAGTGCAATCCTCCTACAAAGTCAAAGGGACAGATTGAAATGATTGGTCTTGTTGAGATACTTAATCCGAAGAGATCTCTAGTAGCGAGCGGAGCGAGCTACATGAGAATAAGTGATAATTAGTTCTAGTAGCGAGTGAAGCTACTAGAATAGATAAATGATAAATACAATTCTAGTAGCAAGCTCGCTACTAGACAAAATAATGATAGAATCATCTCTACTAGCTCGCTGGCTGCTAGAGAAATAACTGATAATACAGTTCTAGTATCCTCGGTCATGAAGTAGACATTTTGATGGATTGTAGGAGTGAAACGCTAACATGTGGGTGTTTATGGTCTGACAGCGAGTGATGTATGTCGCTGGAGCGATGATTTTATTTTTCATGCTCCGGCTATTCAGCACCACACCCATCCTACGGGAAAAGTCCGTCATTCCCCAGGTGGTTCTTGAGGAGCTCCGAAAGACCAACAATCTAGCGCGGGAAAACGCCACGCGAAACGCTACGCGCAAGCAGATCTTTCTTGATCCCAGCCAGGTTCAAGACAAACGCTTCAACCGAATCTTCCAAGACCTCCACCAAACATCCAAATTCCGCCCTGTTTCTGTTGAGACGCCTCTATTAGACAAGGAGATCTTGTCTGCCGAAGCCATAGGAGCTGAGCTTAATGCGGAAAACGATGTGGTGAATCAGGTGGAAAAGTTCCGGCCCAGGACAGCCGTCTCACAACACAAGTACGAGCAGATCAAGGGTGATCTCTGGCGTGCGTTTAAGAAGCCGCAGTTGGCCAAGTACCTCGAGCAAATGTACAAGCTCCCCGAGTTTAGTGGGCAGAAAAAGTCCACGATCCATCCCACCAAGAAAAAGTTGGTGGAGCGCATTGTATCCGACATCTGGGCCGTGAACAAGTCGAGCAAACTAACGCCCGAAGACCTCTTGCGCAGTAAAAAGCTAAAGATGCACAAGTCCGACCTCTTTTTGCTTCTTCTGGAGTCGGGGTACATTATCAAGTACCTTTCGCGAACCGGGGTGAAGATCACGTTTGACCCCAAACAGGACCAAATCCAGTTCCGCGGGACGCTGGCGCAGGTCAACAATGCGGAGATCATGCTCACGTCCATCATCAACGGCGCCCATCGCGAGAAAATCAACTTGGGGCTCATCAAACGTCTTTTGGCAGATAAAAAGGCCCAGGTCTCGCTCGAGGATGTGATGAAGAACACAGAGGTGTATTTCCTGCCTCTCCACAACGACGACTACGAGATGATCACGCTCAACGAGAGCCAGGTCAAGAAGTCCAAGCGTTTGTTGATGTGGCAGCTCAGCAGAAACCACCATTTGAAAGAGTCCCTTGTGGTGACAGACCCACAGGCCCAGAAAATCGTATACAGAGACGACGAGGCCATGCCCTGGGACAAGCGTGATAGAGATTGGTACGTTTTACAGGGAGATAGGGTGCAGAATAAGCAATTGGAGGAAGACTTGGCCAGGTTCTCAGACGAGTGCTTGGAAACTCTGTCTTTGGACTATGAAATGGACCTCGCAAATGCAAAGCTGTTGTCGCTGGAGTTGCGCAGTGGTTATGCGAGTGAAAGCTGGGACTTGCTAGATGATTTGGGTTTGATGAAGGATGACCAAGAAAAACAAGACACAAGAGAAGAGAAACAAGAGAAACAAGAGAAAGAGAAACAAGAGAAAGAGAAACAAGATGAACAAGAGAAACAAGAACAAGAGAAACAAGAGAGACAAGATAAACAAGTTGATGAAGTTTCTGATCAAGTTTCTGAAGTTTCTGATAAAGTTGTAGTTTCTGATAAAGTTGAAGTTCCGGCACTCCAAGCACCCACATCTTCTATGTACGACTTCCTTACGGACTTTTCGTACTGCCCCAAACACGGCGTGGCCAAAAAACACCACAACGAGCCCATAATGACCATCACGCTCGGAAAAGTGCTTTTTGACAACGATGGAAACTACACATTCAGCACCAAGGTTCCGTTGGCCAACGACAAGGTGCTTGGGCTCAATATGTACGAGTACCCCGACCTTTCAGTCAAGCAAATCAACCACTTTCTCAACAATGACCCCCACAACTACGCCATTCAGATGAGGTTCACGCCGTCTGCATTTGAGGGCAGCGAGGACTCCATGAAGTACCCCCCCGTCGAGATATGGGTGGATCTCAACGACAGGCTGGTTGCAGACTTGGACACCCTTCATGCCGTCTCGGTGGAGGGAGAGAATAACTGCTACGTGCTGTATGGGCAGAATGTGGACATCAAGACCACGTGTCAGCTCTCGGGGGATTTGCTCCAGGGAGAGCCCGAAAAGGAAGTGGAGGAAGAAAATACAACATACAAGAATATCGAGGAGCTTTTGGCGTCCCCAACGCTGCGCTATGATCGGTTCAAGCACCAGCCAGGGCTTCGCAGGTTCTTGGACGCCGCCAAACTCGACTTTAGCGGCAACCACGAGGTCAAAATCCCCCTGGAAATCGTCTTGCGCATCGACGGCAAGGACGTCACGTACCAGTACATAAATGTCGTCCACCGCAGGCAAATCAACTTCAACTACCCTACAAAAACAAACGGTGGAGACAGGTTGGTCCAGTTGAACATTGTGGAGGGTGGCTCTTTAGGAGGCAGAACAATGGAAATCAACTTTGTGGACGTGGGTGGCGTGAGTTTGGAAAGGTTCGAGGGTTTGTGTAAGGATGTTGCAGAGTTCACGGCGGATTTATAATCCAGAAATCAGATATCAGAGAATCAACTCAGAGAATTAACTCAGAGAACACAAATCAGAATTTAATCGCACATCTTACTGAATAGCTGTTGATGTTCATTTTGAGATGGAACTATGATTAGCTGCGCTACCCAATCATTCGCATAGAATAGCTGCGTTATAGAGTGTATAATAGTGTATATAGACAACGGAGGGTAGATGCGAGGTTACGTCAGATTGTAGAACTATGACATGGTTAAGCCGAGGTGAGAGGACTAGTTATTTTCAGTCCGCACAAACAGAGTTCATACAGAACTGCCTCAAACTACTGTTCACTCAACAGAACTGTTCACTACTGCTCACTCAACGAAATGTTCTCAACGAAATGTTCTCAACACTGTTCACTGCTCACTCAACGGAAATGTTCTACCTCTCACTCAAACTCTGTTATGCTATATGACGACCAGTGACACAGATTTGCGGCTGGGCGTTGCAGAAATGTTCTTCACCGCCCACTCGGCCTCACATGTGCATAGGATCCAAATTTAGCCGTATCTGATGGACACATGTCACGGATTGATTGAACCCAAGAATAGCAAGCTAGGTTATGAAACCAGTGAAAGAACAAGAATAGCAAGCGGTTATGAAACCAGGGAAAGAACAATAGATGACAAAGAATAATGATTATTTAGAGAATACATGGTTGTGGCAATGAATTTCCTACACATGCTGGTATATGCATCGGAGATGGCCGATAGCCTGCATCGCCATCTGTCTAAAAATAAGCCTCGAGAAGATCTCGGATGTCTGAACTACTTGCCTCATGCTGCATCAATATGGGCTGATTAAACGTGTTTTCTGTCTAAAAATAAGCCCCGGTCTAAAGAATCTAAAAATGCATGACAGTACTCACAAAAAGAAAACACGAGATGGACTCAGGAGCACTGGTGTGATCACGTAAACCTTTTGAGCTCCTCCAGGCTGGTGTGATCACGTAAACCTTTTGAGCTCCCAGGCTCGCAATACAAAATATTCTTGCTCATTCATGACTGGCTATGACCGGATTAGTTGAGCCATATGCCTTTTCCGATATGTGCCACAAAAACGTGCGTTTTTCGAATGCGTTTTTCACCTCTAAATCCACGACCGCGATTCTTTGAGAATTGCAACGCCGTGCATGCCATGACTACTGAAGATGTAACATCAAACTAGAACAGTCCGAAGGACTGTTCGTTTTAGCAAAATTGAACATTGAAGGCGTTCGTTCTAATGTAGCTATGTGACGGTTGGTGTTATACTATTGTAATTGTTATTGGGCTTCTGGGCTGGAGGATGGGTATCGTGTGTGGTACTTTTTGTGCCATGTCTTGTCTGCAGTCCGAGCTGTGTTTCCCAATGCAGGTCTCTGCAGGTCCGGCCACCAAAAATAGGAACGAAAATAGGAACGTTCTCTCAGTGGCCCCAAAAAGTATATAAGTGGGCGCAAATCACTTGCTCTATATCATTCAATCCAACAATGTTGTTCCAATCCGTCACTTTCGCTACTCTTCTTTCTGCTGCTGCCGCTGCTAACGAATACTTCCTGCTCCACGTTAAGGGTGAGCGCATCGATGCCCCAATCAGTGTTGGTGAGACGAATTTCGTCTTCTCCGTCAACTACGGTTCTGCTGGAGAATTCCAACTCAGTGAGCCAGATGGATACTTGACCACGAACAGTGGATTGTACCTCCGTGACTCGCCAGACGGTGTCCAGGCCGTCGAGGACAAAAGCGATGCTTCCTCCCCATGGGGCTTTGATGAGGGAAAATTGAGACTTGGTCCCAGCACCAACTGGTGGGCTTGCTCAATGAACTCCACCAACGCTGATGGTGAGCCCCAGTACCTCATCCGCTCCTTTAACAGAGCCGGTTCTGACTGTTACCCAGTTAATGTTCTCCAGGCCCCACCGGTCCCAGCTCCTGCTCCTTCCAGCAGCAACACCACTACTACTCCTGAGCCAACTCCTGAGCCATCTTCGTCTTCCACCACTACTGTGCCAGACGTCTCCACTACTGACTCCGTTACCGACGGCGACGACACCACCAAGACTGAGACTGACACCTCTTCTACTTTTGTTACCGTCACCTCTTGCGAGCCAGATGTCACTGACTGCCCTGTCAGAACTTCTTCTGAGCCAGTGAACCCATCCTCCCTCTCCACTTACGAGGGTGCTGCTCTCAAGGCTGCTTCTGGTGCTGGTGCGTTTGTCATTGCCGCCGCTGCTTTGTTGGTTTAGACACTTGAATCTTCTTTTCGGTTAGTATAAAATTGATGTTCATCCAAGGAAATGTAGAGCCTGTTTCTGGCTGCAAATATTTTTGCCCCCAAAACGGAGGGTTACCTAAAACGAAAAGCTTCCCCAAAAGGGGAGGTTACCCAAAACGGAAGGGTTGTGGGCGATGTGTAAATTAAGTTGCTGAACAAACAGAGGACTGAGGCGGAAATTTAAACACCAAGGATAAGTTCAACTCCAATACACCTCTAAGAAGCATGTATTGCCCTTGGATTCGCTCAGGTATGCGAATTTACATAAACCCTCGCCTCGCTCAGGTTGAGTCAGAAATATTCAACCTTTCCTTAAAGTACTATGGTGGGCAATTAAGAAAATATTCGAAAAGCAACAGTAAACCTCTAAGATTTTGTTACTTCAGTTCGCTTGAGTTGAAACCAGGCCAGCATTGAAGATAATTCCTACATAAAAAAATAGCACGATTCGGGGTTACTCCACATGTTTACGGCTGGATAGACCAATGTGGTGGTTCATTTGCTCTTGCAAATTTTACCCCACAGTTCTCTTTGTGTCGTGGCCAAAAAATATGGATTGTTTAGCTTTGGAACCCTTATTTGAGCACTGGATGAGTGCGAGCACGTGGCGATCCTAACTGCTGTATTATTCGATAGCTTGGCAATTGCTGGTATTGTTACACTTTTATGGCAAGCTGAAACAATACTAAAAACGACGATTAAGCCGGATCTGCCACCAACCCCGACCTTTATTGTACCCACGGCTCAGCTGATCCATTTTGGGATGTCTATGAGGAAAGAATTTATATTTAGATACAACTTCGATCGGGTTCTTATTCTATTTCAGTCTTTTACTACTAACTTGTCTGTTACTACATTTCATAGAGACGAGCAATGTTGACATGGGAAGAAACCGAGGAGTCGTGACCACTGAACCCAATATTCAAAGTCCATCTGGTTTTTGTATATATTTGTATAATTTCGATAAATTCAAGACGCTATTTATCGAGGCAACCATCATGATGACCCTTTTTAAAAGTCAGATGTACAATTCCCAGTATTTAGTAGAGTCCAGGAATTATATAATACCAGATTCCCGTATACTTCAGTATAGAGTAGTATACTTCAGTATAGTGTAGTATACTCCATTTACTCCAGTACCAGTGTAGTGCGTATACTCCAGTACCAGTGTAGTCCAGTATACTCCATTACCAGTGTAGTCCAGTATTTTCCAGTCACTCCAATACTTTTGGCCACAATTGTTACTATTAAATGCGAGTTCACAGCTTTGCTAGTCTTCGCAATTGCCTGAATTGAGCTCTACCTTCACTTATTCCTACACACCAGTCCAAGGGTATATCTGCAACCTTCTGAAGTAGTATCGAGTTGACGTTTATTCATTCTATAACTTTCACTTCTTTTCTTCCAAGACCTTCACGTGCTTCTCCAAGTTGTTGATGGAGTTCTGCAAGGCAAGAATGTCGGCGACAAGCACGCTGTTGGCCAGCTTGTACTGGTCGAGCAAATAGTAGTAGGAGCCGAAGCCGGTGACGGTGATTCCGAAAAGGAAGCCAACAAAGCCGCCTTTGAAGGCCCCGACTCTTCTGGGGGCCGCAGTGGAGTATGGGCGAGAAGCTCTCAACATGGGAAAATAAAAAAACTAATCCGATAGGATTAAAGGTTATAGGGAGGTTCCAGAATGAGAAAAACACTCATGGGTGGAGTCCATTGAGTGTAGACAGCTGTACACGATCCCTAACGCGACATGTCTCATAAATAATTTATGTGAAATTAATGGATACGCATTCGTGATATTACAACTGATTAGAAACTGGCCATTGTGTGTTTTATTAGCAATTGGCAGCCCTTAGCGGTATCCCATAGAGATGAGTACCGTGTACCAGATATGAGACACGAGTACCATGGAGATCAGAAGCACAGGTCAATGAGAGGTTGAATGGCCGTTATTAGTTAACCTTCAATTTTCATACACCCACTACTCAATCTGGCTCACTAATCTAATTCTCACTCAATCACTCAATCGCTCAATCTAATTCACTCAATCACTCAATTTCACTCAATCACTCAATCTAATTCACCTCACGAAATTTCAATCTATCACTCAATCTAATTCGCCTCGAAATTTCAATCTATCACTCAACCTCACTCATCTCACTCATCTCACTTCGTTCGATTTCGTTCGATTTCGTTCATAACAAGAATGTATCCAGTCCGAACAATAGTGAGTTGACCAACGAATGGACAAGTACCACTCAATTCTAATTACTCAATGGTAGACTTGACATGTTAATTGGGCGACGATAGTCACGTGACCGTACCACAACCCAATGGCTCAATGGCTCAAGTAGGAATATAACACCGTAATTACCAAGTGTAGTCTGGAATATTTGATCTCACCATAAATGCAGTATAGTATCCAAATCGAGAGATTTACCGCAAATCAGCTTAGATAAATCACCAAAGGAGGAATACCACAGATTCAGTATAGAGTACCCGAATGAGGAATCACCAAGGCAGTTCTTTGCCGTAAAGAAACGGTGCCTAATTTATATTTGCAGAAATCAAATCTTCAGCTCAAAGTTATGACCCACCAGAACCCAAATGTCTACATGGTATACAGAAGACATTCTAAGTAGAAATTCAGTTGTAGACTATCTCAGCCTTCTCGACATCTGAAAAGATACTTGAGGATCTGCTACTGGCGATGCCAATGATCCATTCTGGGAATATGATCTCGCCCATAGGATGGTACTATATATTTTCTGGAAGCTATTTCCTCAGTTGAGTCATTTGCTGAGCTCTAAGCATTCTTTTAGCAATTTCCCTCCTTCATGCCATGTATAAACAGGTCTACGTGACTCCCTGAGTTTAGCCTCTTCCCATAAACCTAAACGATGCCTCGACCAATACTGATAGTACAGATCTATCACAGGAGAGTTTTGAGAGCAAAAATACAACCCTCGATTCATGGCATATGATTGTAATGGATATGGGAATCTAACAGAGAATGCATCATTGAATCAAATTCCTTTTTCTGTCTTCTCTATTTTCTCTTTTTTCATGTCACTCAAAACCACGTACGTACCCACGGAATATCCGCCGTTCTACGTGGGCTCGACCCCCCCCGCGGCCAGCGGGCTGCTTCTTGCGACCCCCCTCGAAGAGGAAATCATCATCACGGACCTCCAGAGCCAACAGATACTCCACAAACTCCCTGGCGATGGGGAAACCATCACGAGTCTCGCCATCACGCCCGATGGAACCACGCTAGCGGTGGTCTCACAGTCGCAACAGCTCCGTATCTTTGACACCACGACCGGAGAAGTCACCAAACAGCACAAACTCTCGAGTCCCGCGTATATTTCGTGTGCGGACCCCACCTCATCGCTTTTTGCATTTGGTGGCAGTGATGGTGCTATTACTGTGTGGGACATTGAGGGCGGCTACGTGACACATTCTCTCAAGGGCCACGGTGCCACCATCTGTGCGGTGGCGTTCCACGGCGAGTTAAACTCGGCAGAATGGCGTCTTGCCAGTGGAGACACCATGGGAACAGCCAAGGTATGGGACTTGGTGAAGCGGAAATGTGTCCACACAATCAACGAGCACACACTGGCGGTCCGTGCGGTATCATTCAACTCCAACGGAACACGGTTCCTCACTGCGGGCCGCGATGGCATCGTGGTGGTCTATGATGCTACCAAGCGCTATAAACAGATCCAGGCCCTCCCCACGCACGAACAGGTGGAGTGCGGAGGCTTCATGGGCGAGCTATTCTACACGGCTGGTTCCAGCAACGTTTTACGTGTGTGGGACATAGAAAAGGGTGTTGTTGCTAGTACCAGAACACCTTTAAAGACCACCGAGGAGTTGGTGATTGTGGATGCCATCAGCTTGGATGGTACCATGCTCTTGGTGGTGAGTGACCAGACATTGGTGGAGGTGGAGCCCAAACCCCAGGGGGAGATTCCTGTGGTGCGGGTTCTCGCTGGAAACCACGGCATTATTGCGGATCTCCGCTACGCAGGCCCTACCATGTCCCACCTAGTGCTTGCCACCAACGCCCCAGCACTCCGTGTGGTAGATCCAGAGCACCCAATGCAGGTCCAGCTCCTTGAGGGCCACACAGACCTCCTCAATGCCTTGGACGTATCGCCGGATGGAAGGTGGATTGCCACGGCTTCTAAGGATAACGAGGCCCGCCTTTGGGCATGGGATGACGCAAGCATGTCCTTCCAACAGTACGCACAGTTCCAGGGCCACGCCGGGTCCGTCACGGCCGTGGCAATGGCCCGCACCGGCCTGAGGCCCGAGTTTGTGGTCACAGGCTCCGCAGACCTCACTGTAAAGAAGTGGAAGGTCCCCACAAATCCCGGGACGGTCAAGACGGCCGTCTACACGCGCCGTGCCCACGAAAAAGACATTAATGCGCTTGATGTGGCGCCCAACGATGAGTTCTTTGCCCTGGCTTCCTATGATAAAACAGCCAAAATATGGAGTGTGGAGACAGGCGAGACCGTGGGCATTTTGCGTGGCCACCGTCGTGGTCTATGGGACGTGTGCTTTTACCCATACGATAAGCTCGTGGCCACGGCCTCGGGTGACAAAACCGTCAAGGTCTGGTCGTTACAGAGCTACACGTGTGTCAAGACATTGGAGGGACATACTAATGCGGTCCAGCGTGCACGTCTATTCAATAGAGAAGCGCCCCAGGTTCTTTCGACCGGTGCCGATGGGTTGGTCAAGCTTTGGGATTACCGTGCGGGCGAGGCCATCAAGACTCTCGACGCTCATGAAAACCGTATTTGGTCTGTCGACGTACGTGATGACGGCGCACAGTTTGTCACAGCAGATGCAGATGGCAAGCTCGTCGTCTGGCACGATAATACCGAGGCCGAACTCCGTGAGAAGGAGGCCCGCGATAAGTTGCGTGTCCAGCAGGACCAGCAATTGGCCAACTACATGGGCCTGAGTGACTGGGCCAATGCATTTTTGCTTGCTCTCACTCTTGATCACTCTATGCGCTTGCACTCTGTGGTCCGCAGCTGTGTGGAGTCCAATACCGACCCAGACTGTGCGGTGGGCAACCGTGCTTTGGAGAAGGTGATTGTGGGCTTGGATGACGACCAGCTTCTCAAGCTCTTCAAAAAGGTCCGTGACTGGAACGTCAACTTTAAGTTCTTTGAGATTGCCCAGAAGGTCTTGGCGGTGGTTCTTGGGGGAGTAGAGGCTGACAGACTCTTGGAGATTAAAGGTTTGATGAAGATAATTGATGCGATTGTTCCGTATAACGATAGGCATTATGATAGGGTGGATAAGATGGTGGAGGAGACGTATGTTTTGGATTATGCGGTGGAGCAGATGAACTAGTGAGAACATAGTGAGCGAAGCGAACTATGTTTGAGTTAATAGGACATCCTGCCAAAGGCAGGATGTTCGTTACCATAGACAACAAATAATAGGACATACTGCGAAGGCAGGGTGTCCGATAACCATAGACAACAAATAATAGGACATCCTGCCTTGCAGGATGTCCGTTATCCATATTAGCCATATATAGTATAGACTGAAATAAAAGGACATACGCGAAGGCAGGCCCGATCAACATAGACAATAGTCGGACATACTGCGAAGGCAGTATGTCGTTGACCAGAGCCGTATATAGGACAACAAATTGGAGTGAGAAGCAGGGTGTCCGTTAGAGCCATGAATCGGACAGACTCAATAAAAGGACACTGCCGAAGGTATTACCAATAATCAGTTAGTCTCAAATAATAGAACATCCTGCCTTTGCAGGATGTTCGTTAACCTTATTAGCCATATAGGACAGAATCAAGTAATAGGACATCCACCTTCGGCAGGATGTCCGAACATATCCATATATCGGACTCAAATGATAGGACATACACCAAAGGCAATATCCACTGGAATATTCGCTCGAATGTCAACTCAACTATCTATTCTCGAACCTGAGAATCGATCTGAGAATACATTATTAAGACACTAATGGAGAAAACACATGGTGATTGCAACGGGAATCAGAATGAACAGCAGATATACTGTATATAATATGAAATGCTGCCAATAGGAATCTGGTGAACTATAGAACCTGGGTGATAGTGAGAGTAGACATTATTAAGAACTGATGGGACCTGAGACGTGTGTCGACCCGAGAATAAACACATAGTGATTGACACTATTGAGCTTGGTGGACCTGAGAATATCAGGTAAGAGTAGTCTTCAGTTACAAAATTTTCCATATCAGAGTGATGGAGTATAGGTGATGGTCTGAGCATATTGCTTATTATCCCAATATTCTACAGCTGACATTCATCAAGGTGTAGTTTTGGTGTGCTAAAAAGGACAGTAATAAAGACAAGGCCACAAACAATATTCGAACACAGGCCCCTCTAGTGTTCAATTGTTTTCTCCCAGGACGGATAAACAAAGTATTGAATGTGCTCTCACCGTTTGTTGATACGGAGTAATCCCGAGTAGCCAGTCTTTGAGTGGACCTCCCTCATAAACTTTGTGCAAGTATACGTGAGTCTTTATTATACTCTCTTTGAACCTACAATATACATGTGATGCAATATAAATATGGTAATGTCCATGTGGCACTACTCAGAAAATATCCGTCCGTTAAGCTGTAGTGAAAGTGTTTCAGCATGACGAGACGCCCCATAATAATGAGGTTTGTTCAGAGGCGCTGAGTAGATAGAATCTGAGTAAGTCCAAGTCACCAGTTTGGTAAGAGCTTGATAAGACGCCTTGATAAGACGCTGATAATCCCTGTATATCCCGTCTGACTAGCCTGTCCATATACTTATTACCCTCAACTACGTGTTTCCAAATATTACCCGTTAGAGACTTAAGAATAGGATCAAGCCCAACTCTTTTTATATTCGAATACCCCATTTAGGAAATTTGCAACCCTCCTCAAACAAGCCATTTGCAACCAATGCAGGCTAATAAATTTACAGTCCCAGCCAAATTCTATAAAAGGGCCCCTGTAGCACTATCCTCATCAACATACAATGGCCGCTCAACAAACTACTTCCGCTAACAAGTCCAAGGACGCTAACAAGGACAACAAGAGAGTCAACCCTTGGGGTGACATTCCCTACACCTGCACCATTGTCTAATGGGAACTGAATGGTATGAGGTTTCATATGCAAGTTTGAAGTCAATTGAGGAAGGAGATGTCTGGCTCATTCACAGTGTGTTGAGCAAGTGGATGTTCATATAGGTGATGAAATTAATACACATTCTACAAAACCAACAATTCACAGTGTAGACAATTCGCAACACTGACACAAACCTGAGAATTTCTCACCTGGGAATAGAATATCAGGTGAGAGTTGGCACATGGTGAGAGCCTAATTGTAGTGTGGTCACGTGATGAGAATCTTGCCTAATCTGATTTTATGTGAGAATCGACATAAGATACGAGTGCTAGATTGCAGAACCTGGGAATATCTGAGAATAGGCATCTAATAGAACCTGAGTGAGTGAAGGTGAATTTCACGAGTCAACTTGAATACGAAGATGAGCTGAGCAATCTTTAGGAAACTTTCTCTTATCGTTTACATCATCTATAAATGAATTACTGGGCAGATGCTCTACCACTGACATATCCATCTAAGTATGTACATATTCTTATTTCTCGCTCTCTGGTAGTTTGTGGTCTAAAATCTTGTGCTGGGATCTCTGACTCCAAAGTATACTGTACTAAAGCTGGTGGGTGTCCATCGTGCAAAAGGTCTACTGGCACAAATGACTCCAATTATTTCATCGATCCATCCAGTATGAACGGGGATACCTACAGATGGTTTTCCAGGTGACCCATAATCCTACAAGCATACTGCTACATGGCTGATAAGAATCTTTGATTATCTTTTACAATGCCAGGAGATTCCTAGCAAATGGTTGATGTAGGAGACAATCCAGATGAGAGAAAATATAGGATCAATGGGACCTAAACATATTCATCAGCTTGTATTCTTTCTTGAGGCCTTATTACATTTCTCTTCATATTTCTCTGGCTTTTTCATTTTTTGCAGCCATGTCCGCTTCAGACTTACAACTTCCCCTTACCGCAGAGCAGCTTCGGAAAATCAAGCTAACCCGCCGGGGTATCTCCTTCAATATGCTACTCATTGGCGAGAATGGGACTGGAAAACGCGCCTTCATCAACACCTTATGTGACAGCCAGTGTTTTCCCGTAGTGACTGCAAACACAGACGAGGAGGTGGTTTACGCCGACGGCGATACGCTGTTTCAAATCGACACTCACATCATTCAGGTCCACGAGCCAAATTCCGTTCCCATCAAGCTCCGCGTGAACCTCACCCGCAATTTCGGCTACAACCTCGAGAACCTGGACAACCCGCCTCTTCTCCAGGAATATATCCGGGACCAGTTCCAGCGTGTTCTAGACGAGGAATTGAAGGTGAACCGCAGCCCGCGCTTGGAAGATAACCGGATCCACGTTGCCCTCTATTTCCTCACCCCAAACGCCCGCGGCTTGAGCGAGTTCGATATCGCCTGCATGCAGGCCATTAGCGACATTGTCAACCTAATTCCCGTCCTCGCAAAGGCAGACACCTTGACCAGGGACGAGTTGATCCTCAACAAAAATCTCGTGAACGAGAGTATCGCGGAAAATGGCATTTCCGTCTACAACTTTACCGAGTACAGCTGCGACTCCCCGGAAAGTGTGTTTGCAGAGGTGAGGCCTCCGTATGTCGACTCGCCGGAAGAAGACTCGGAGTACTTGGCGCGCATCCAGGAATCAATGCCCTTTAGCATCGTCAGCGCAAACGAAAAGGCTGGCATACACGCGCCCCTGCCGGGCGCCTTGATCCGCCGCACCCCCTGGGGTGATGTCTATCTTGAGGATGAGATGGTGTGCGACTTTACTCTTTTGAAGAATGTGGTTTTTGGGTCCCATATCCAGGAGTTGAGAGAGGTCACGATTGCAAGCAAGTACGAGAGGTTTAGAATTGACAAGTTGACCCAGAGAGAATAGACAAGAACGTATTGTTGTGCTTTACGGGTGCTTTTCCCGGCAATTCCTTCAATGAATTGGCTACTACTTTGCTATGCCATGAATGGTACCTACTCTCCATGGTTGTGTGTCAAGGTTTATTTTCATTGGTCACGTTGTACCTTATGCCAGCTCTGAGGATTCACCTTTCCTTTATGGTGATTTTGCAATTTGCCTATTGTGCCAGAAATGACACAAAGACAAAGACCAAACAATAGCCAACAATAGGCTGATTTCGCGTTACGATCGCGTGGTGTGTGGTATATATATTCCACATCTGCTGTGTTGTGGCTATGAAACAAGAAGGCATCATTGCGGTTGAACCGCCCCGGTCAAGCACACGGCGGATCTGGGTCTACGGGGCCATTGCGTTTGTCATCGTGCTTCTCTTCGGAGGAGTCAGCTACAGCTACCACGCCGAGTATAGTGATGGAGAGAGAGTTTATGAGTACAGTGGTGGAAATGAGCAGCAATGAGTAGAGGATGAAAAAGGTCCAGAATCGGAGCAGAGTCCTCAACTAGTTTACAGCTATTAATGTGATGTTACGTGAATGTTTGTAGGTGATTATGTAATGCTGGTGTGATTTTATAATCACATCATTCCCACAGTGCTCGAATGAAAATCAGTGGGGTTAATGGGTTGTGAGAAACTGCTAAAAATTTGTGAAAACTGCTAAAATTGCACAACAGTGGGCTTCTTCACAGGCTGACTGCTTTAATTTTGTAGTTCATAGTGAGGTTTGCGAGCAGGAATTACAGTTAGGTCGAAAGCCACGGTCTGCCCATTACATTCAATAAACACTCATTTCAACATCTTGATAGCAATTGCACTCTGACAGTGCCTTGACAGAAAGGGATTTGGCATACAACAGGCCATGAACGGCGAAGTGAAAACTATGGTGATGGTGATTTTCATATTACAGTTGTCTGAGTTGAGCATTCTATTAGGAAAAGCCAATGATTCACTACCCGTGGGATAATTGAACATGTCCAGCCGAATATTCAATCCCATGTAGACTGCAATATCTAAATCTGCTGTAGCAATGATGCACTTGTATTTTAATCAGTAAATTCGGCTGAAATTGCACTCCCCTCTTACCCTATTTACTTCTATTCCTCCTACTTCTACTCCTTAACTCCACTCCTTCACTCCTTTCCTTCTCCACTTTCCTCCTCGAAGCTTTCTAGATACTCTAGATTCTTTTATTCCTTTGTCGGCCGTGTCTGCATTGACCCAGACATACATGTAGCAAATAACAGAGTCTAATGCTGCTGTGGATGACTAATGTCGGCGATAGATACTTGTAGTGCAAATACTTAATTGTGCACATACTTAACTCAAGTAGTATCTGCACCCTCTTAATAATTCTTGCAATACTCAGCGGGTTTGCTTATATGTAGCTATTTCCACAAATCAAGTCGGTATAGCTCCCAATAATGTAATTTCTAACAGAAGGTGAACATTATCTAAGGTGAGAATATCAAGGGTCCTGAGCGGCGTCGGCATTGAGGTACCGATTATCTAGTACTCTTAAAGACCATTTAGTTTACCTGGCAACGCGAAGGTAACCAATCCATATTAAAATGTTTTCTTGCTTCGCTCGGAAAACCATTCCTCAGGATCCATTGCTCAGGTAATCATTCCATATTAAAATGTTTCCTTCGCTTCGCTTAGGACTATTAACCATTCCATATTAAAATGTTTCCTTCGCTTCGCTCAGGAAACTCGCTCGCTCGGAAACCATTAATTCTGTATAACCTGACCATTCTCAAACCTCTTCCCCCTAACCCACTCAAGACCCTCACCCGCATAACTCACTATACCCGGGACCTCGACCAAGCCATCGACCTCTCCTCCATTATCGCGCACCCACTTTGTGGACAACTCCAAGTAATGCTGCCTACATGTGGTGGGAGTATCATTCTTTGCGCCGTCTGCATTCTTCAACGGGGAGAACTCCTCTTTTCTGTCGACCTCTAGACAGCCAAACTTGGCCAACTCGACGCTTGGAAACACGTCAAAGATAAACTGCTCCAACTTGACGCCATTTGGCTCGGATGGCTTGATGTGCTTTCCGTTTTCAAAGCACGGGATCTTCTTCTTGGCCACATGGAACGGCAAGAACTCCTGGGACGATGTCCACACCGGTACCATTTTGCGAAGAAAGGCTACGGAGTAGTAGTGGTTGACGATATTGGCTGCACGCAAAAAGAGAAGGGACGGGTCGCCCTCTTCGGTCTTGTTGGCCAACTCTGGAGAGATCTCACTATACTCAATGACACAGGGTCTCTTGCATGCGTCGTCCATGACAATCAAGCCCACGCTTTCGCTTGCGTCACGCTTGCGGACCACCTTTGTGGCGAGATCAAACTGCTTATCGATGGCAAACCCAAGGAAAACCGGGTCGGCCACCTTGACCAAGCAGTTGTCCACGCAATACATGTGGATATGCTCGATTCCCTTGGCCTGCATGTCGTCCAACACACCGTGGGTGGCCATGGCCTTGTAGAGGCCTCCATTCCCATCGGGTGACTCACAGTAGCGGCCCTCGGACTCCATGAGGATCCGGCTGCCGTCCAACGAGAAGCACGGCAAGGTTCCTTGGTCAAAGAAGAAGATCTGCTCGGCCTTTAAGCCGAAATAGTTGTTTTTCTTAAAGAACAGCTCGGTAGCCTGCCTCGTGGGGCCACTGGTCATAATGTACCAGTACAAAGTAGGGAGGTTTTCGTTTCTCTTGGCCAAATGCTGTATCCGAAGAATCTTCTCGGCCTGAATCTGGAATAGCGACTTTCCCGAAGGAAGCTGGATATCGTAGCAGCCCTTGGGGTCGCTGGATCCGAGTCTCGTACCTTGGCCTCCGGCCATCAATAAAACCCCCACCTTGTTGTTGGCAATGGCGTCCAAGCCCAAATTGGCCCATGTGGCGTCGCTCTGGCCCATGGTGGACGCGGTCTGGCTCGCAGGAAGCTGTGTGAGGCTCCTGGCAGACGAGCCCAAGGCCGAGTAAGCTATGGCTTCCCTTACAGTGGCCACGAGCTTTGCAGGGTCTTCGATCTTGGCGAGTTGAGCGTCAAATGCGGCCTTTTGCTCGCTGTCGAGTTTGTCAACGTACTCAAACAAGTGCTGCTGGCCTGCGGCGCTGAAGCTGGGAAGGGACATGTGGAAAATTATTTGGCAGAAAATGCACTATATATGCTCGGGATGCGTGGTATGTGGTAGTTGGGGCAAGTGGAGTGCTGCTGCAGAACGAGGCAACTGGAACGGTGCCTAGTGTGAAGAGATCAACGAGATGCTAATTTTACCAAATTGGGCAGAAAAGAAAATACAAAAAACGGTACAAGAAATGAACAATAATTGAAAACTTGAAAACTAATTGGAATAATCAATATAATATTACAGCTAGATGCTAAGAGTTGCTATTAAATATGGCAGAGTCAAACATGGGTCAAAGCAGTCAAATATGGCAGTCATAGATTGTCCAGGGTGATGATACTTCCATCACGACTGAAGTGGGCTGTGCCGTTGTACTTTGTGGTGCAAGTGAAACTACATTGATGATTACATTCCTTCTTTGGGTTTTGTGGTATATCTAAAAATAGTCGATGGTTTCTGAACACGATGCGAATACCGGTAGCAGGTCAACTATCTTGATATAATAGAAGTGGAAGAAATGGGAATGGAAAAGTGTTGATACGGACTGTAAGAGCATCGTTTCTCAGAATACTCTCAGTAGAACTCAGTACAGAAGTCAGTACAGAAGTCAGTACAGAAGTCAGTAGAACTCAGTACAGAACTCAGTAGACTCAGTAGAAACTCAGAAGACTACTGGTCGGCTCATATGTACCTAACCGACACTGTTAGATTATCTTTTAACATCACTCGAGTCTGCATTTCGTCTGGTGACAAGGCGACCATAAAATGGGAAGAATGACAACTTGAAACGATGTGAGACACAAAAGAAAACACACCTACATTATGGCCATTCTATCATTAGTCAGACATTCCCATACAATCTTAGACATTCTCCATAAATAGTTAGGACGTACATGAAAGCTTGAGCATACTACATCTCATAGCAGAGAGATATGTTTCTGTGGAGTGTAACTGAATAGAAGGAAACGATTCTTGGGGACAGGCAAACTGTAATGGATCACACTAAAATGAGTTTCGTGCTCTAGTGATCAATAGAATACCTTCTATGATTAGTTTCACAGTACTTCACTGGGTCGTCACTAGGTTCTATCTCAGACTGGTGGGGTAGTGAGTGAGTGAACTAATACAGAACGAGGAGATTGGTCAAATTCAATCGAACTAATCCAATCTCGCTTCGTTCGATTGATTCAAGTGAGAAGTGCTTTAGAATGATTCAGAACGATGGAGATAAGTTCTAAATTCAATCTCACTTCGTTCGATTGAATTGAAGACTCACAATCACTTATTCTTGTCTCGATTTAGTGTACAAGTCGCCTACTACTTCTCAATATAATGAGGACACTATCTACTCGCTTCGCTGGTACTCCTACAAGACTACCTTCACTTGAGGATATAGTTAGCTGGATCACTAAAGGCAGTAACTATTCCCTTTTCCTGATATCATTTAATGGCAGTCCTTTTCTGATATCCTACATCACTATCATTTCATACGATCACTGTACATTATCAATTTAATGAGGACATCGCTTGCTCACTGATCCTACATACGATCACACTATCAGTTTAATGAGGACATACTTGCTCGCTGATATCCAAAAGAACACTTTATATCAATATAATGAGGTTATTGTTTGTTTGCTTTGCTCGCTCGCTAAACAATCAATGCCATTGCGGCACCCACCACCACGGATCCCAAAGACACCGAAGCCATCAAGGCGGAAGCATCGCTCTTCTTGCTGGAGCTGTCAGAAGAGCTGCCGCTGCTGGAGGAGCTGCCTGTGGAGGAGCTGGAGGAGCCCTTTGAAGAGCTTGCGGTGGCCTTTTTCGGGGCCGTGCAGTTGTAGTTGTGGCCCTTGATTTTGTTGTCCTTGCTCTGCTTGTTCAAAGCCGAGCAGTCGAATTCGTCGTTGGTGGAGACGAAGGAGAAGTCGCCTGCGATCTCGTCCAAGGAGGAGAGGGTGAAGTTGGCAATGTCACCGGCAATGTTGACAGCACCCTTGACGTCCTCCAAGTTCTTGAAGGAGTCGCCGAGGTCTGTCAACTCGGTGTTGTTAAAGATGCGCAATTCACCACCAATGGTCTGCAATTTGGAGAGGTCCACCTCGGTCAACTCGTCGTTGGCAAAGATCTGGACGGATGCACCGACAGTGCTCAACTTGGTCAAGTCGAGCGAGTCAAAGGTATTGTAGCCCAAGACTAACGAGCCATTCACGGCCGTCAAGTTCTTGGCGCTGAGAGAGCTCACGTCCTGAACTGTGAGGTTACTGGCCCATTGCAACTGGTCGAGGGTGACCTCACAGTCGTCCGAGTTGAAGGAAAGAATGAGGTTCTCTCCAACAGTGGCCAATGGGAGTCCCAAAGAAGTGATGTTTTTGTTGTTGTTAATGTTCAAGGTGTCCACGGTCTTGATGTTGACCAAGCCCTCCAAGGAGTGGAGAGCAGTGTCGGAGATCTCAATCAGCAGCGCCTTGGACACTCCAGTGTTGAGGTTGACCGTCAGTAACGATGGGAGCGAAACAAACAGCAACTCATTCACCTCCAGCAACTTGGTGAGGTCAATGTTGAAGAGCTGTGTGTAGCCCTGGATCGCAAGGCGGCCACTGATGGTCTCCAACGACCTCAAGATAACATCCGTCACAGACAGCGAGTTGAAAAGACGAACGGTACCTGCAATTTCCTTGACGCTGCTCAAGTCCACTACGGCAAGCGCGTCGCCGCCAATCTCCACGGTACCCTCAATCTTCAGGCACGCGTTCAACTCAGGAATCGCCGTGGGCGAGGTGATCTTGGTCGAGAAGGAGCACGACGACGACGCAGCGAGAATCTCGCCGGCCAACGCAACAAGAACAGACGTCTTCAAAAGCATTACCTTTTTTGCGGATCTTTGCGGTATTTATAGTGGCGCAGCACACAAACAAAACATTTTCGCGTTGCACTCCGACAATTCCGTGTCTTCGCTTGCTCGGTGTATATATTCCAACTACGCTTTACATATTCGGTCCACACATGCAAAAAGCCAAAGGGAACCCTACTCCATTCTTCTTCTACACCGTGCCTTGTGTTTGTACACGAACACGTCAAATGAAATGTAAATAAAAATAACATGAAACGACGCGAGACGAAACTCTGACGACATAAGGGTGTATAGAGACGGGAATGAGAACAGATGGGATACGGTAACGGTTGTATGTGGTATATGGTGTATGGTATACGGTATACGGTATATGGTGGGATTGGTATATATGATACATGAGGGTCATGTGTGTAGTGTGTCGTGTATTGTGTGAAAATCCGTCCAGGTGTTGTATTTATAGAGGTCAAGGCAGTATAAGGTACTTTCAGGGACGTTTGTGGATACATTTTTATAGCGGGTGCGGTATTGTACAGCGAGGGAAGTAAACCCCTAAGGTACACACTAGGCACATGTGAGCCTGCATCTGTACTACGGTAGCAGCAGCCACCACCATATCTGCATCTTCGGGCTCTGAGATGTAGATCGATGTGGATCATCTGTCTATGTATTGTTTGAACCTACACGATATTGGCGTGCGCATGATGGCTCAAAACGTCATGGTTGTATGCAGGGGACTGTATATAAGAGCTGTCCATGGTACTGTATACAGAAGGAATGTGCAATGAAAAAAAACAGTAGCAAGTCAAGCTGAAATGATCAGTAGTCGAGAATCATGTGACTCGACACTGTCTCCTCAAGTCAGTGTCTTCCTCAAGTGTTTGAGTGTATTCCTTGTTTCAGTGTATTCCTTGTTTCAGTGTCTTCCTTGTTTCAGTGTCTTCACCAGTGTCTCACAGTGGGGTAATACCACTGTGTGAGCATACTGTTACTCTATGTGCGCTAAGAAAATCACAACTGCGGTACCAGTTGGCTAAGTGAGAGCTACGGTGAAAGTGAGCCATGCATCCTATCAGCCGTCTCCAAGCCTTAGTCTGAATCTTCCTCCACCAGGACTCATCCCTCAACTCCTTACCTGGATTTTAGTTAAGCTAAGCGTACCAAGAGAATTTTACCCGTCTCAGAAAATTCCTTTTCGATACAATGTTCATTCTTTGCCATGTAATACCTAGACAACATTCGTGTATAGATTATTGCTGAATTAGGACTATTGTTCCTATTTGGTGTTGAACTGTAGGAGATGGAGTGGAGATGAGACTGGAGGACACTGGAGGATACTGGAGGACACTGGAGGATACTGGGAGACTGGGGGATACTGGGAGACTGGGGGACACTGGAGGATACTGGAGGACACTGGAGGAGACTGGGAGACTGGGGGACACTGGAGGGACTGGAGATGACACTGGAGATATTGAATACTGGAGATTCGGTGGCTGTGGGATATTCTTATTGAATCTTCATGTTCATATACCTTATTCAAATCTTTTGTTGATCCTAGTGAATTGACATCTATATATGACGTAGTCTTCACCCTCGCTATCGCTCGGGTTCATCCATCATCAGTTCGTATCATGAACCTAAATCCTGTGCCAATTCCAGACGTCATGGTCATTTCAGCTGCAAGTACTACTGATACAGACTATGTATTGGCCGCATATGCCGGCTATTCTGGCGCATGTTTTTGCGCGTATTTTTGTACGCCTATTGTGTACATTGTTCAGTGGGGACTACTTCAAGCATACTCAGCAGGAGGTTCTAGCACTCATTTTGTGAGGCGGGCTCGTGAGATGGGTCGCTTTTGTGTGCCTGTGTACCGAAAGGCTCGTATTACATGCAGTATCGGACTGAGGCGCTGCCTCAGTATGAAAGGCAGAGAATTACACGGAGTGTATGATGAGCGAAGAGGTATATGCTGAGATTCTGTGAATAGGTGTAGACACGGGAACTGCTGTGCAGCGATTAAACAAGTAATGTACCTCAACAAAATAATTGAGGCTCCTGCCATCTCCTGCTATAGCAACATACACTAGCATATGCTTTCACATCATCATGTATTCAAACTGCCTCGTCAGTTGCGCAGGCCGCAGCCGGTAGCTCGTGATTGTGTCAAATAGACTACGCAATGGGTGCAAAAAAGAGCCCAATAACCTACTAGCAGTCTCATCGCTTGGGAAGCTTGTTGTGGTGGGCATCTCATCGGGGCGCGGCTTGGAGCCTATTTTGATTTTTCCTCATTTGTAATAAGCTTTGCTGTCTATTGTCTGCGTCATGGAAGCTTAAAGTTTATGGAATGGGACGCATTGTGTGGGAGCTGAGACGGAGAGGAGGGTAAATTTTTTGTGTGCGCGCGTGTGTCACGTGACCCCCGAATCCGGAAATAGTTGAGGTAAACAAACAAAAAACAAATCCAGCCTGCACGGTACTACATGTCATACCAGCTATCTGCTGCGATACCCACCAGAAACACGTCCGATTCAAGCCAGGGCACCGACGCAGGAGACTTTGCCACCCCAGCAACATCCACTGCAAGTCTCAAGCAAGAACCGCGTTATTTAGACTCCCATACGGGCAACAGCCCCGCCAAGAGTACCAGCCCCACCAAAAGCACCATGGCCGACGATATCACCTCCATCATAGCCGCAAACATAGCCTCGGCCAGCATTCCGCCGCCTATTCTCAAGCGCCAGTCGGGCTCGCCCAAAAAGGTGGTTTTCAACAAGGAATCCCCAGAGGTTTTCCACTACCATGAGCCCGACTCCCTGATGGTATCTGACTTGTCTGAGCAGCCTCCCTCGCCTCCACCCCACAAGAGGGAATATAGCGATAAAGCTGCCTATAGTGACTCACAATTGGATGCCCATTTGGAGGACCTTCCTCGCTCGGCACGCGCAGCTACCGAGAGCAATATTCATCACCTCGTCAGCACCATCCAAACCACGCCGCAGCAACAACAAGCACAGCCAGTGTTCCAAGACAGCAGTTTTGGCTCGTCCCAACTGTCATTGCAGTCGCTCAAGAGCGATAATAGGGTCTTGGACTCTGTAGAGGTCAACAACGCCACCGGGGGGCTCGTGGTGAATGACGGAATTAGGGGAATCCCCGATGATCTCGCCGAGTCGATGATTTCCCAGCAACAGCAGGGCAGTGGCGTGAGGAGGCGAGTGACGCAGTTCAACCAACTAAGCGATGCCTACAACCTGGCCGAACAGAGTATCATGAGCCTTTTGAACGGGCTGTCTGCAGACTTGATCAAAGACGAGCGCGATCTTTTGGAAACCCCCACGTTTGCAGTGAAACCAGAGTTTGAGGCTATTTCACCGGTGCTCAATCCCAGCGAGGAGACAATCAAGAGTGAGTTCAAGGAGGAGGAAGATGTAAAGAGCGTAAAGAGTGAGTCAGTGTATCCGCTTGTGGAACCCCAGGGTCTTGGGATGAAGATTATCCACCATGGTGAAGATGACTCGCAAACCCTGATTCGCTTTCAGGCTGATAATGACTGGAAGTTGGAGGATAGCAATGATGGCGATAGAGAGGATAATGATGAGACAAACATGACAATGGGGAGTGTTTTGGATGAGCAAAGCGAGCGAAGCGAGCAGCAATACGAGAAAGAACAGCACGAGAAAGAACAGCACGAGAAAGAACAGCACGAGAAAGAACAAGGGAGGGGCCAACAGGAACACACACAAGATAATGATTGCATAAAAGAGGAGCCACATGATCGCATAAAAGAAGAGCCGTTTGACGCAGACCCGTATGATTCAGACCCATATGATCCACATGGCAAAGCATCAGCATATGATTCACATGAAAACGCAGACTCGCGTGAAGATCCAGATTCACACGACACGATTGATTACCCCCCAAGTGATAATGAATCACACGCAACATTGGACCCCTCACGCTTGAACTCGCCCAAGGATGACCCGGAGCAGGATGACCTCCATTTGAATGTGCTGGATCCGGTTCACCCCTCACCCGAACACCGTTCTGGGGAGTCGACGTCGCGGGACTCGACCAGCAAGTCGCAGGACGAGCCACAGACCCCCCGGATGCACGGGCAGGAGGACGACATTCTTGCGAACCTGCTGAACATTGCGCCGCCCGAGGAAATCACGCTTCCGGCCATCGACACGAACCACTCGCTGTTTGAGGAGTTTGCACGCAGCGTCACCAACGTGCACCTGTTTGAAGACAGTCTTTCTGCGGAGTACGACATGGACAATAAGGAGCTCAACTTTATTCTGATTTGGCACTCGCAGAGCCAAAAGAGGCAGTCCAGCCATGAGAAGGCCAAGTTGGAAAAGCCTGAAAAGACCGAAAAGACCGACAAGACGTTGGAGCCACCTGCAGACCGGTTCGTCAAGGGCATGGGCCGGCGCTTCAAGGATGTGCAGGTAAAGTCGCGGCGGATCGTGAGCCCCGACTTTGAGGACCTCCTGGTGTCTGGCTTCTTGCCGGAGCTCTCTGAAGACCTGGGCTTTGAGACGCACTTCAAGTTCTTGAGGAATGTACTGGCCAATGCACTGGCCAATGCGAATGCGCTGTTGAATGCTCATGCGTTCGCCCACGGACATGCCAATATGCTGGGTGGACTGGCAAATGTTCTGGGTGCAAACGGCCTGATGTCCCATGGAGACCCCTTGAGCACCAAAAACGTCTTGTCCAACATCGACCTGGACCCACGCATCTTGGAGCCGCCGCAGCCCACCACGTACCGGCCGCGGACGTTCAAGCCCACGCGGACTTCTCTGCAGAGCTACCGCCCACCCCACCTTGTGCAGCCCACGCCGCCACGGCTGCGTTTCCGTGTGCCCACGTTTGAAATCAAGCGGTCCACGCTGATCTTGTCGCCGCATTTCGACCTCTACAACGAGATCTTTGAGGACGTGCTCAAGAAGGGTGTTACCACCATCAAGGGCGCGGGAATGAAGACGCTTCCAAGTATGGACAGAGAAGACGTGAAGCGGATCCTCAATACGAAGCGCGTCATCACCCAGGAGGAGTACACAAATGACAAGTTCCTGGTAAGACGTGGGCTGGACAGACGTGACAGAGTGGGGCTGGAAAAGCTTGAAGGCGTGTATGCGCGGGTGGAGAGTGAGGCACCATTACGGGTGATTGGGTCTGTGGCGCGGCCGCCGCAGCGTTTCGACGAGGAGAGCCACCACGCAAGTATTTGCAACGTGCTGGACGAGACGTTTGAGTTGTTGCCCCATCTTGCCGAGGAGTTGACCAAGCTGCCATCGGCTCTCTTATCCAAGGAACAGTTGTTTGCAAGCGACATATGGGAGGACAATGCCTCGGTGGTTCACCGTTTACCAGAGCCAGACAAGGATCTCGTAAACACTCCAAAGGAGGAGAGAGGAGAGATGGTAAAGGAAGAAAAGGCAAAGAGGGAAGAAGACATCTTCAAGACACCCCAGAAAAAGCTCGACGTCTCACGGTACCCTAGTGGAGAACTTGATGAAGAGACACGCATGAAGTACAACTACCTCCAGGCACAGCCTGTGTCGCCCACCAAGCTGTCTCCATCTAAAGCCATCAAGATATCCGGCCCCGTCATAGTGAAGAACGGCGACGGGTTCACTGCCATGTCGCCAAAGAAGGTGCGCTCGCCCCAGGGCTCGCTTCCGTTGCTGGAGGGCTTGGAGGAGATGGAAGATACTGTGCAAGAGCCTGTGCCGGAGCCTGCCCCCGTAGACTACGACGACGCATCTGTCATCTCGTTCCGCGAACGGGGCCGTCTCTTTTTCCGCGTGGTGGGCTTCAAGGATATCCGGTTGCCAAACATTGATCACAACGACGCCCTGTTCCTGATCACGCTCGATAACGGGGTCCACTGTATCCGCACGCCCGAGTACAAGATGTCCACGCGCAATGTGCCGATCGGCAAGGAGTTTGAGTTGACGGTGGGCGAGACCTTGGAGTTCATTCTCACCATGAAGGCCACATACACCAAGCCCAAGGGCGGGTACCGCGAGGTGACGGAGAGCCGCACAGTCAAGAGCAAGAACCGTCTCAGTCGTCTCTTTGGCGGGCTGGAGCTCGTCACCACCACGCGTGTGGTGCCTGTGAATGCCAAGGACCCATGGGAGCACGTTGTTGCCAACGACGGCTCCTTTGGCCGCTGCTACGTGGACTTGGAACAGTTTGAGGAGGCCGTCACCGGCGAGGTCCACACCTTCAACTTGACGTGCTACAACGAGTGGGAGAGTGTCACCAACGCCAAGGGCCAGGTCATCAACAAGAAGAACCCGTACCGTGTGGGCGAGTTGGAGGTGCGCATGTTGTTTGTGCCTCGGGTCGACCCAGATGAGATTCTTCCCACCAGCATCAAGTCCGCCTACGAATCTATAGACGCCTTGCGCGCAGAAGCGAACTTTGCCCACGAGGGGTACCTCCACCAGGAGGGCGGCGATTGCGACACATGGAAGCGTCGTTTCTTCAAGTTGAATGGCCTCCTGTTGATTGCCCACAGTGAGTACTCTCACAAGACCAGAGCGAAGATCAACCTTAGCAAGGTCGTGGATGTTTCTTATGTTGACAAGGAGAATGTGGAGAATAAGCTGTACCGTAACTTTAGCGGGGTTTTGCTTTTGGACCATGCGTTCAAGATCCAGTTTGCGAATGGTGAGACTATTGATTTTGGGGCGCCAAATAAGCAGGAAAAGATGGAGTGGATTAGGATTATCGAGAGGATAATAAAGAGGAATCGGTTTAGGAGGCAGCCGTGGGTGAAGTTGATGTTGCAGCATGCGGATGAGCAGGCCAATTGAGCAGCCAATGAGCAGCCAATGAGCAGCCAATGAGCAGCCAATGAGCAGCCAATGAGCGAAGCGAATTGGATGCGAATGCATGCGAAATTGGCTGCATGAGCAGTTAGCCAATTGAGCGAACCGAAATTGGATGCGAAATTCGCTGCTAGGTGGCTTATTTTACTTCACTCAATTGGCATGATCGATAACATCGCTCTGTCCAATTGGCATGATTATCAACGGGCCCATGCCAGCCTCCACTTAAGAGTCTGAAGCCATCTTAGGACCAAGTATAGATGAATATGGCTGTCATGTAATATACCAACCTAATTATAAATGTAGAGGGACAATGTAGGAACGTGCGACGTAAAAAAAGTAAGGGCATGGTGCGATGGCTCGTAATGCGATAAGGAGACTCACGTGATGTGATCGTAAGTTGGGAGGATCCCCTGATTACGTAGGTGGGGAGATAGTGGGAAAGATAGGCTATGAACTGTTTGAGCAGGGCGAAGCAATTGCTAGCAATTGCTTTGCTGCTAATTGAAAGAATACTGAGAAGCAACTGCGATTTGAAATCGAAGTGAAGATCATGAAAGCATTGCAAGCGCACTATTCACACACTAGAAGACGTAATTAGCTAATTTCTGAGAACTGAGTGAACAATAGTATATAGGATGAATTGAAGAGGAATATATAGGAACAGAGATGATAGGAATGATAAATACAGGAAGGAGAACATGGGGACAACAAGGAATTATTTTAGGCACGGCTCCTCAATGAGCATAGCTCATTGGGGAAATGAAATGATAGCTGTTATGGTGAACATTTCCACTCGAAATAAAGAGCATTTCGGCTCATTCGAATGAAATCATGAGCTGTTTCTTCCATAAATATGGAAAAAGCTGTTGATGAATTGTATATTCTATTCATCGATGGAGAATAGACTTGTATTTTGTCACGAGAAAAATGAAATGGGTGTGTATTTTATCACTGACAAACTACTGAATAGATCGTATGGTCACTGGAAAACTATCTGAATAGGTCTCTAAATTTTATCACTGGCAGCTTGCTGAAGTACTTTAATTTCCTTTACAGTACTCAAGTTGGCCAATATGCTGTAGTCGTGAGATTTTCCAACGACCCACTGCTATTAATTGATGGCAGTACGAATTATCACTGGTCTGGAAGGTAACCCCAATTGCGTGAGCACGGGGTACTATCATGGAGACAAACATTTTTCATCAAGATTGCTGATCATGTATATGTATACGTCTGGAGGAAACAGAGCGCAAAAATTGTTCTGGCTTGGTTGTCACGGCTGGCTTACCATTAACTTATTCTTCATAGTATAGTTGAACTACTATACTAGAGGATGGGAGAAATGTCGTTTTATATTCTGAAATCCAACCTCGCCCGATTGAATTACTTCTCTCTGAAATACAATTGCTCCTCGCTTGAGTTCATTCAGCTTTTCTGGAATAAATACAATCTCGCTGCTTATTGTATCTTGTATTTTTCTTTTTCATGTCCCACTCAGAAGACGAAGACGCCTATCTCTACGGCTCAGACAACGAAGAAGAGCAATCTTCCAAGAAGCAAAAGACAGAGGCTACCCCCGAGGAACTGCCCGAAGCTAGCGGCGACGAAAGCGCAGACTCAGACGATGACATCGACATTATAATAGGAGACATAGCAGCACCTGCCGTCACAGCTCCAGCCACTGAAACCACCGAGAGCTCTGGGACCACCGTAACCACCGAGGAATCCAAGGAACCCATCACTACCATCATCAGCAAAGGCCAGGATGAGTCGTCGATCGATATCAACGCCATAGCCGAGTACGAGGGCAAGCCCATCACTCAGCACGACCCAGAAACATTCAAAACAAAGCCCTGGCGAGCCCCAGGTGCAGATATATCGGACTACTTCAACTACGGCTTCAACGAAATAACCTGGATGGCATATTGCCACAAGCAGGACAACCTCAGGGGCGAGTTCGACCCCCAGAAGATAATGGAAAAGATCATGAAGGGCTCGGGAGGTTCCGCGCCCCCAATTCCCCCTATGGGGATGATGCCTCCCCCAATGATGCCAGGAATGCCTCCTTTTCCAATGCCTCCAAACATGAACATGAAGAACATGCCAAATTTTCCAAATATGAATTTCAAGAAGAAGTGAGATACGCAGCAGTGAGCGTAGCGAACACAGATAACTGATAGCGTCATATTTCTTAGCTCCGTTGAACCAGTACCATTGCTACTATCTACCGGAATTCAGGTATTGATTGCACACTAAAGCATCAACGTTAAGCCGAATCTATGATAACACTAGCACGATGACAATTTAAACTCATTATTCTGGCTTTACTTCTGAATGGTGATATGGTGGGATGTGAGTATGGAAATATCAAGCTATGCTATGGAAAGAATGGCATTAATCTATGCTGACAAATGCATTACGGATTAAGCTACTATGGGGCCAGTCTGCATATGTTTAAATGCATGGCCCAAGAAGGACCACGCTTTTCAGTTGAGCTAATTATCTGAAGAAAACGCCTCAGTCGTTGATTTAATCATATACTGAGGACTCTTGGAGGGCTTTCATTAGGGAATTCCCATGCGCCATCACGCTTGTATATTTGTATTTATAAGCTATAATCGGAAAGGATACGGAAGTTTCCGGATACTCAAACAGGAATGTAGCGACTGTAAATCGTTTGCATCAAGCCATCTTTAAAAATAACGGACTGCATCAACAAAATAAAGTTACATTATAGCGAATGTGTGGACTGATGAATGTATGTTGTTTATGATTATGTACTGATTGTATGCATTTTATGATTACGTAGACAAATTAAGGTATGCTGGTTTATGTATACCGATGATTGAAAGACTTATGGATACGTAATATAGTGATAATTTTACTGCGATGTACCCTCGGTGGCAAATTGTACAATCATATAATCCTTCTACAGGACAAATTCCCTATCATACGGACAATCTGAGCTTCATTACACTTATGACCTCCACATTGTTGCCTCTTTCATTTTTTCTACAAATTGACAAAATTCTATACATTCTGTTGCTCCTTATTTTACCACCCTTTTCTGTATCCAAAAAGCCACCGTCCATTCTTGAGTCTGCCTATACATCCTGTAATATTTCACTTGCTTGTCTCAATAATGAGTTTTTACATGCTCGGTCTTCTTGACCGCTTCGCTCGGCCACTCACTCCTCATCACTGTCCTCCTCCTCAGCCTCCTTCAACCACTTCACAAACGGCTTTGCAGCCCTCCTGACCTTCTTCGAAACATCCTTTGGCACGTACTTCTTAGACACCTTGGACCCCCACTCAATGATCACATCCTCACTGAGCAACTCCTTGTCGTAAAACGTCATCAAGATCTTTGGCACTGCTGGGATCAACTCCGGCTTTTCCAAACCCAAGAGTCTCTCCAAACCACCGAGGAAGGCCTTTTCAAAGTCAGCGTCGCCGTTGATCAACTTGGCCAACAATCCCACATGGGGCTCCACCTGCTCGACAATGTCCTCATCAAACAAGCACTGGGCCAAGACCTGGGCGGTCTCTGGCTTTTCGGTTATCTCCAACTCGACAATCTTTTTATAGATCTCAACATCGGCTGGCAACTCATCCTTTCCTCCCTCGGACTCCTTCAACAACCACTCGCCAAACTCGTTGAGCTTGCCCACATCCTCATGTAAATTCACGCCCTCAAGTTCCCTGGCACGTGCTGCAATAGCCTCTTCAGACATGTCCACGGCCCAGTCGTCATCCTTCACCTCGAGCGTAGCCAACTGGGCTGCCTCGGCGTTAATCTTCTTGGTCAACACGTCGTCGTCATCGTCTCCGGTGGCCTCCTGGCCTGGCGCACTGCCTGTGCCGCTGGCAAGGTCACTAATGGTTTTACCTCCACCCACCACGTTGGCCGTGGCCGTGGCGGACTTCTTTCCCTTCTTGGAGGTGGGAGGGTTCTTGAGAATGTACGACAGCAACTTGTGCTTGAGATCAATCATGGTGATCTTACCACACGCCTTACAGTCCTTCTGTAAGAGGTCTTTGCCTTTGATCTGGATCTCAGTCTCCGGGTTCTTACAAGCACCACACAAGACAAACTTGTTGATGAAGCCATCCAAAGAGTCCTGCAACTCATTCAGGTCGTGTGCACCGTTCACAAGGTACCTATCTTGCTCCACGTTGATACTGGTCTGGGCACCCAACTCGTATCCAAAGAACTTGACCACGTATGCGGGGGGTCTGCCCAAGGCACGTGCGACTTCGCTGAGGTTCATGATGGCCGTCTTGATACCGTTGCCTCGACCTTCAGTCTTGGACTGGATCGGCGGCATCTTGTACCGGTAGAACGGGTCATTGTTGTCACGGCAGATGTTGATGAAGGACATGAAAAAATTAAAGAAAATCCTACATTAGCCAACAATTAACATTGAGGAAGCGAAATGTTGCAACCATAAATGAGGATAACAATTGAGCGAAGCGAAATTGTTACGATCTAATAAAGGGAATACTGATAACAATTGAGCGGAGCGAAATTGTTGCGGTCTTAAGAAGGGAATAGTGATAACAATTGAGCGAAGCGAAATCGTTGCGATCTTAAGAAGGAAATCGTGGGTACACAAGTGAGCGAAGCATAGTTGTTAAAAAAGGGAATAGTGGATATTTTTAATCAAGGTCACATCGTTCATCGCTAATTTTGCTAATTTTACTTGTATTTACTGCTATTCTGCAAATTTTATTGCAAATTTTACTAAATTTACCACTAATTTTACTTTTACAGCTATTCTACAACTGATTCTCATTCTAACTGTCTCTGCTCTCTGCTTCCTCTCCAATTCCGCTCTCCAATTAGCTCATCGACCCGTTATTTCTATTTTCACTCTATGCTGTCACGTGACAGGAGAATAACCGATACCGAGGAGAATTGCCACATATAGTGAGCTATACCGGAAAATCTACTAGTTGAGGGTTTCCGAAATTGGCGATCTGCTGACAAATCAATACTTTACTGAGATGACCCTTTTGCTTATATTCACCAGATGACGTTTTAAACTGGCAGAACCCAGGTTGCAAGATTACCGAGACTAAAAACTGGCCTACCTAAAATCAAACAGAGATCCTCGATAGTAAATATATCAGGCCGAAAACTGGCACCCCCATCTCAGATCTGCTCCTCTCGATGCCCCATTGGCTATTCTGGAACAGTACCTACTTGAATATTCTGTCGTAATGATCACCATTAGCTTTTCCCTAAAATTTTTCACGTTTATTCATGTTTAGCTTTTACCCGATATTCTATTCGTTTGTATACGCTTTCGTCCTGATATTTTCTATTACGTTTATTTATACGTATTCTGTACTTTTGTCATTATTCGTGAAGTGCAACTTCATGTCGTTAATATTATGAGTTCTGATCCGGCTGTCACTGTGGTCTATAAGGGCTACCAATGTCAAACCCGGACTGTTCAGAAACAACACCGTAGGAGACAGCGTACCACAGCCAACAACCAAAAATTAAAATCAACTGGTACGCTGCTGGAGCTACCTGACCGCTCACAACTTTTGGTGGGCTAACCTGACCTGATTAGTAGGCTTCTAGTGCCCTTTCTCCTAAAAGAACCCCTTCTTATTTGTTGTTGGGGTTCCCGGGTTTGAATATCCCATAGCTGCGCTGCTCAAACTCAACTCCTCCAACTGCTGCATGACTGCGTTATCCTGCGCCTGTTGAGGGCTCACAAACGGCTTGTACTGGTACTGGTACTGCTGCTCGTAGTAGGGGTAGTAATTTTGCTTGACGTGCCTGTTGCCATTGACCCTCTTCCCCCTGCGGCCATTCTGGACATTCATGGGGCGGGCAATTCTGCCCGACAAGCCAGCCTCGTCCATCAACTTCTTGTAGTGCTGGAAATTGGTAATGTTCAGCTCAAGCAAGATACGGCGCACCTGGGACACAATAAACTGCTGGTAATGCGAGCAGCGCACGGGGTCCGGGTCGTCCAGCATGAGCAACAACGGGTTGGACAAGATCTTGTAGACAAAGAGAGGCCCCGCGGAGTTCTCGTAGGCCGTTTCGCTCAAAATGAGCTCCAAGGTTTTAGAAGGTGCACACGACTCGTCTTGCGTAAAGGGACCAAAGATGGTGTCCATGATGAGGCGCTTGGAGCGCGCGTCGGAACGGTTGCTTAGTATCTTGAGAATGGTCAAGTTGGCCAACTTGTGTGTGCAGAGGCGCGGGAGGTTGACCAAGAACTTGTCTGTCAACATTCCGATGCGCTCCTCGGATCCCGAGTCGTTAAAGGTGTCGAGGAACCATGTAATCAACAAGGAACCATTATTGTTCACCACAAGCTCGTTGGCGTACTCCACAATGAGCCCTGCAATGAGGGCCACCTGCTCCGGCAGAATGGCCCCATGGTCGTTGGCCATCTCCAAAATGGTGCGGATGCAACGCAGGCCAAAGCGGCCAAACGCAATCTCGGTGAAGTTGGCGAGAATGGTCTCGACGACAAAATCATTCTGTGGCAGTCCGAATCGCATACACCCTTGTAACACATAGTTGCCAAACTGGTCGTTGAACAACTTGACGGCATACGGCCGGAGAGCCGCCGCGAGCGCCGCTTGGTGCTGGGCAGACGTGGCCAAGTTGATGATCTTCTGGATTGCCCATGTGCCATTCTTGTGGATGCTCAACTGCGTGAGAAACGGCGCGATTTCCTTGATCATAATGTACTTGATAAACGTCGACTGCACCAATGCAAAGAGTTTCTGCACAATCGTGTTGCCGAGGTAATCGTAGCACAACTCGGGGAGCTCGTCCAACATGTCCACACATAACTCCTCCAACTGGTACTGGCTCATGATTTCGTCGTCGGCATCCCCACCGGCATTAACAGCCTCCGTGCTTTCCAACACCTTGCGCAACTCCCTCAACCGCGGCGAGTCGTACTGCCGCAATGGAATGGGGTCTGGGAGCGGGCCAAAGTTGTCCTTGTAGTTGGAGCGCTCGTACGCAAGTGCATGGTGAACCATCAGCATCACCTTGTTCATATCAATCTGCTTGCGGAGACGAATCACCGTGTGCCCAATAGTGTGTTGGACGCTGGCCAAATCGAGAACCGCACCCGTTGTTGTCTTGGCCCTTGGAGGACTCTTTTGGATTGGGCTCTTGCGGCCTGCCTCCACGAGCTTGGCAAATGCCGCGTACAACACAATTCCAGGCAGCAACTCCACGTGATTAAAGTTGGCCTTCAAGTTCATTGCCACGTCCACAGACACACACTCTACGAGCGCAACCTTGCCTGTGTTGGTGGCCGTCATGCGGATACTCTTTATGCTTCCCGACGTGGAGGGGACCTGCGGCGGCTGTCCGTAGCTGCTTGTACCAAGCGAGTTACCCAAGAGGTAGTACAACTTGAGTGCATCGAGGGTCTGCGGCAAGTTGTCAAAGAGAATGAGCCGCGTGGGCCCCATGTTGGGGTGGTCAAAGTTGGTGATGATGGCCAACTGCGAAAAGTCATAATTGTCCGCAAGAATGGGCTGTGTGGGCGCCACCTGCTGGACAGGTGCTTCGATAGGACCCAGGAACGTCTGCGACCGCAACCGAGGTCCCGTGCTAGCATTGACATTCACCATCAAGTTGTTCAACAAGCTGTCATGGTGCACATATGGCGTGTTGCTGGGGAACGGGCTGGCCGTGGCCGTCGTGGTGTACGATCGGTTCCTTTGGGGGGGTGCAGGTGACGTTCCCAACGGGAGGTAGTTGTCAAGGTAGTAGTTGAGGGGCATTGATTGATTGGTGGATAGGGGAAAACTCTGAGGATTTGGTTGGAGGTTTTGCAGAAGGTTTTGCAGAAGGTTTTGCAGAAGATTCTGCTGAATCGGTTGTACGTTCTGCTGAATCGGTTGTAAGTTCTGCTGAAGATTTTGTTGCAAGTTCTGCTGTATCGGTAGGGATAAGTTGGACTGCTGCAAGTTTTGCAAGTTTTGCTGTAAACTGATTGAATTGCTCATGTTTGGACTCAATTGCTTGTCGTCGTCGTTCCAGATGGAATTGGTGGAAAAGAAGGAGCCTGAGCGCATGCGACGGCCAGTTTCCGGGGACTTGCCTAGGAGCTCAAACAAATCGCTCTTTTGCGGATCCAGAAATGACAGTGGAAGTGTGCCTGCGCGGTTTCTGGTGCGAACCGGTTCGGATGGAGTGAGCAGTATGACCGGAGGCGAGTTGTTTTTACTTCGCCCGTCGGTGCCGCCATTGGTGCCGAACGGTTCATTGATGCTGTAGCCAAAGTTCATCTCATGGACGTGTCAAAATGAAGAAAAATGTTCACCACCTGAAAATTCCGTCTTGACTGCACAATATATACCCTCAGTGGCCGATTCACCCCGGCACTTGCCCATCTATACAGTATGCTCTACAAATGCTCTCTCTGCCCCGTCCACTCCGGCTATACCGCAACCGTCTTTGGCGGAACCTGCATGCAAGGCCCCCTTTTTTCACTCAAGCGAGCCTGACATAAAACAGACCAATTATCCCTGTTCAAGTAGTATGGAGCGTCTTGATGTATGCAGTCGCACCTACTAAACTGGGTTTTGTGTGTGATCCGCTATTGTGCAATATGTAGGATAAGGTTGCGCCTCCTACAACAAAAGAAGAATCAGAACGAGACTAGATACTGCATGCTATAGCGAGAAGTGGAGCGAGGAACTAGTGGGAGAGATACTGTGAACGAGATACTATAGTGAACAACCTGCAATACTGTGTGGGCAATAGGTACAATCACTGTATGGCTGTGATAATGAATCAGGTATACATTTCATCTATAAACCTGCTTGAGAGGGCCGGTGTGAATCACAAAAGAGGCTTGTGATCTGAGCGTTGCTCGGCACCTGACAAAATAAAAAGCTTCGTGGCTGAATGTTTCAAGTGATGAAAATTGCTGGCTAGTAGGCACAGTCTTGAACTGGAAGACGGTTAATCGCTTACTATACTTTCCTATCGCCGCTTTCTTAAATCAGCATAGAACAGTCAAATCATCAATACAATCTCGCTAAATCAGTTTTTTGTCAGAATCTGTGACAGCAAGTTAATCTCACAAGGTGACTTTTCCTGGACTACTTTTTACTAGGACTAATTCATCAAAATTACTGATGTCTGTGGAAACAGAGTAATAGGAGAAGTGCATTTTGTCTTTGCGAAGAAATTGCTATTGCACCCGCACCACAAATACGGGAGATAATTCAACATATACAAAGAGCGCCATTTGCCGTACACAAGCTGTTCACTTCCGCTCACTTGTGTGTTTGTACTGTCAATCTGGCTTACACACTACTTCTTGTTACCTTTTATTTTTGTGGCCATTGCCCAGCGCCACCGCCCTGAACTTTCTTTCTCAACTCTGATCCTCTCCTATTACTTCCTCGGTAATGACGTGGCCATTTTACTCGTCTACAGCTGGTCTAATTATTGGTGTCCGTCGTAAACTCCATTCACTACACTGGCTAAAGATTTCATAGACAGCCCTAGGCCTTCCGTGCTTTATCGGATTGACGAGTAGTACCTCGATCATTGCGATTCTAATGTGATGTTTCTATCATTTGATGATCATGTATCATCTTTGATATTTCTGATTTTTAGGTTGGGTGATTTCTTTCTAATCTTTCATCTCTTCATTCCCTCTTCTTCTCTTCTCTTCTTCTCTTCTCTTTTTCTTCTCTTGTTCTTCTCTTCTTCTACCTTGGAAACGCCTCTGTTTTAGACAACACCACACACCTATTAGCATGGGACAAGTACCCCTTTATTCTCCCCTCGTATATCAAATTGGCCAACAAACACTCTATTCCATCCAAGCTCATTTCCTCGCCCGATTCCTTCAAGGCTATTTGGTAGGCGTGCAAAGACACGATATGATTGCCCCCCTGCTCCATAGTCAAGGCGGTGGTCTTCTTCACCAAGTTCACGTAGACGTGGCGGCGAAGAAGCTCCACCACGATGTACAAGTGGCTCTTGAGAAACATGACCTTGTGCTTTTCAAGTATGGCGTTGAATCTGTTGAGATCGCCGTGCGATATTGCGCGGAACAACCCATCGCGGTATATCTGCGCCAACTGCGGGTAATTGTTCCAGATGGCGTTGTTTCTCTTGGGCGCAAGTCTACTTGTGTGGAGCCGTAAGGGCAAGAGCAAGAACAAGATGCGCTGGGTCTGTGCGTTGACTTTGACGTTGTAATAGCGAAGCACCTCAATGGCCGCAAGGAGCTTCTCCTCGGCCTCCGCATAGCTGCCGTCATCTATAGCGAGCAATGCAGTATAGTAGAGATACACCACCGACAGTTTCTTGACCAAGGGGGACCCACTCACCATGCTGGGGAATTCTAGCCGTGTACCTTTGACGACTTTTTCGATGGACTTTGCCAACTCCAACTTGTTCATTTTGAAATAGACCTTGATGAGGGTGCCGAGGAAGAAGTAAATGTCCACACGTTTGCTCTCGGCAAAGGAGACGTTTTTATCGTTGAGCGACAACTTGAAGGCCCTATTGAGAGTATTGGCCAATTCCTCAAGCGAGGAGATGTTGCGCTGGGCAAAAGCACCCTCCTCCTCATTGTCCAGGTCAAAGTCGAGCTGGGCGTTGGGATTTCGCGCCTCCTTCATCTTGTACATGGCGATGAGCTCGTTCAACAGCCCAATCAATGGCTCGTTGATCCAGTTTGTTTCGGCGTCCACAGCCCGCAAAAGGTGGTTCACCATGCAGTTCAACTCCGTAAACGACTTCTCCAAGTCTTTTTGCCCGTGGATGGACTTCATAAGCCGGAGGTGTGCCTTCAACACGGCGTGGTACTTTTCGGGAAGTGGGTAGAGGTCAAATTCGCCGGGTTCCGGAAACGTGGTCCGCAAAGGACCATCGGACCCGGGCATGATGGTGAGGCAGTACCGAAGACCTCTGGGGTCTTGCGTTCGTATCGCAATTGCAAATGTTTGGATGAAGTTGTGGAGGTCCATAAAAAAGAAAAGAATAGAGAATAGAACAAGAATACAAGAAAAAAGGAGAAGGAGAGTAGAAGGAAGAGGGAGAACGAAGGAAAAGAGAAGGTAATATAAGAAGGAAAACGAAGGTACTAGAAGAAAACCAGAAGGTGTCAGAAAAACAGAAGGTGTTAGAAAAACAGAAGAATGAAGTTGGGAGAACAGGAGAACAATAGGAACAGAACAAGATTAGAAGGAAGGAGAATAGGGAAGAGGTCAATATAATGCATGTGATATATTGTAATTATCTGCGTTATGGATGTGATGATGAATTTCGATGATGGTCTGCTATAATCTGCGTGAATGGTCGTGAATTTTCTGTACCACATTATATCTAAATCGGTGTGTGAAGCAACCAGAATGCTTACGTAATGTTCACCCGTTCCCCCAGCACAAGAGTCATTCGGATCGATGTGAACCGCAGTGATCCGCAGTGATCTCTGTATCTGTATTGATCTACCTTGATCTTGTGTATCGTATGTTTATCTGTATGTATCTGTCCATCTGTACGTCTATCAGATGTCTATCAGATGTCTATCGCGTATCTTCTTGTATACGTACTCTCTCCATGTACCATGTATTGTATCTTGAATCTTGTACCTTTTGTTCTATGGGTGGGTTCTCATGTGTATTGTTTTCTGGCGTCTATTTGCTATCGCCGTTATTTGGCGCTCACCATTTTTTGTAACATCTCGACACAACAGTCGTGGCAGTACACAAGCGTATAGGAAGCCCAAGCCTGAAGGCCTATAGCAGGGAGCATTACGCGCACAACAACAGTCTCAGACAGTACTGGAGGACATACAGCACGACACAGGATCGAGGATACAGGACAGGAGTGTATTACAAAGCACAGGTAACAGGACAAAGTGTATACAAGTACACCAAAGAGGAATACTAGTATCCACCTCTCAACACCATCCACCACACATACACGTCCATCGTCCACCACCCATACACCTTTTATCATCCATCCACCCTTCATCACCATCCCCTTCATCCCAACCTAACCCTCGAGTGCTTGCACTCGGTATCCATTGCATTTATTCAAGAAACAACGATTGCTAGTAAACGAGATCTACAGTACACTTGCTAGACGCAGAATGGCTATGGAAGATATATCACCACGGCATTCACACGAACACATGAGCGAGTTCAGCATGGACCACGACAGCGCAGACTTGCGGGAGATGCGGCAGAGCATCATCCTGGACCGCGCACGCGAAAGCGTCCACTCGCGGGAGCTGCTTCTTCGGCTCCCGCCAGAGATTCTTCTCCAGATCTTCCAGCTTCTCCAGCGCAAACACCTCTTTGTGCTTTTGACAGTGTGCAAGGAGATTGCCGACTTGATTGTGGAGATTTTATGGTTCCGGCCCAACATGCAGAATGACGCGCTGTACCTCAAAATCAAGCAGATCATGGAGCGACCCAAGGACACCACGTTCTGGGACTACCGGCTCTTTATCAAGCGGCTCAACCTCCTGTTCATGACCAAGATGGTGAATGACGAGTTGTTGCTGCTTTTTGTGGGGTGCCCCAAGCTCGAGCGGTTGACCTTGGTCAACTGCACCAAGCTCACTCGCGGGCCCATTGCACGCGTCCTCCACAACTGCGAGCGGCTCCAGCTGATCGACCTCACGGGCGTCACAGACGTCCACGACGACATTATGAATGCGTTGGCAGTGAATTGCACACGCTTGCAGGGCCTCTACGCGCCCACATGCGGTAACGTACTGGAGGCTGCCATCATCAACCTCCTCAAGCTGTGTCCCATGCTAAAGCGCGTCAAGTTCAACAATAGCGACAACATCACAGACGCCAGCATCCGCCAGATGCACGAGCTGTGCCGGCAGCTCGTGGAGATTGACCTCCACTTTTGCCCCAACGTGACGGACAAGTACCTCCGGCACGTGTTTCTCGACTTTGCGCAATTGCGCGAGTTCCGCATCAGCAAGGCCACGGGCGTGACGGACGCGCTATTTAGCCTTCTCCCCAACGAACCGTACCTCGAGAAGCTCCGCATCATTGACATCACGGACGACAATGCCATCACAGACCGCCTCGTGGAGAAACTCGTGGTGTGTGCGCCCAAGTTGCGCAACGTGGTGTTCCTGAAGTGCATGCAGATCACAGACGGCGCGCTCCGTGCCCTCAGTAAGCTCGGCCGCCTGCTCCACTACATACACATGGGCCACTGCGCCCTCATCACAGACTTTGGCGTGGCGCTGCTCGTGCGACTGTGCCACCGCATCCAGTACATTGATCTCGCGTGTTGTACGCAGCTCACGGACTGGACCCTCGTGGAGCTCGCCAGCCTCCCCAAGCTTCGCCGGATCGGTATGGTCAAGTGTAGCCTCATCACCGACAGCGGGATCCTCGAGTTGGTGCGCCGCCGCGGCGAGCAGGACTGCTTGGAGCGTGTCCACCTCCTGTACTGCACCAATCTCACCATCGGCCCCATCTACATGTTGCTCAAGAGCTGCCCCAAGCTCACGCACTTGCTGTTGACGGGCATCACGCTGTTTCTCCGGCGCGAAATCACCCGCTTCTGCCGCGAGCCGCCCCCAGACTTTAACGAGAACCAGCGCAACTTGTTTTGCGTCTTCTCGGGCCACGGCGTCAACCAGTTGCGTTCCCACTTGACCCAGATGATGGACGAGCGCTCCTACCAGTTGGACCACGGCGACATACAGGCGCTTCTTCAAGGCCGCAGGCGACAGAATGATGAAGACTGGCCCAACCAGCCCAACCAGGAGTACGTCAACCGTGAAATCTTTCGTGAGTTGAACGAGGGCAACATGAACCCTGTTGATATGCGTGAGTACATCCAGCGCTTGATTCGCCAGAGGTATAACCAGCGCTTGGAGGAAAATGTCCAGAACGCGCCCCAGTTAAGGCAGCCCCCGGTGTTTCCAAACGGGGGGTTTCCGGTGATTGAGGATTACGATGAGGATGTGGAGATGGACGGGGGGTTGTTTCCGAGAGAACAGGGATAATCGAACATCGAACCGAGCGATAGCGAGGTGAGAATATGCCATGGGACCAAACAGATTCAAACCGAGCAATAGTGAGGTGAGAAGTAAGGAGCCCAGAGTCGAACAGAGTTCGCGAAATGAGAAGTTAGGAGCCCAGAGTCGAACAGATAGCGAGGTGAGAAATAGGCCAACTAAACGAAATAATGAGGTGAAAATCATGGAGTCAAACGAATGAATAATTATGCTATCTCAAGTGACAACTGCTTGCGAGGTGAAAAGATAGCCAACAGAATGGAGTATTCAAAGCACTACAATGATGCACTTGGGATACTCATTTGTTGTCAATGAATACTGTCAGAGAATAGCGCAAGAATTTGAGAAATAAGGACGAACAGAAAGTAAATGGGAAATCAAGGAAGATGGGCTGACGTAGTAATCCCAGGGTATCTGAATCAACATTACGGCCTTGAGTCATAGAGGTGTGATGTGCATGGCTGGGTTCGTACCTGTACACAGATGGTGAGTGACCATACAAACAGATACACAGAGTTGGGTGGGTATTCTACCGTCTTGACATGGTGCCGAAGGAATATTAGCGTTTACTCCTCTACGTGGTCTAATGGATGTATCTGGTATTACAGATGCTGTATACATTTTCGCTGTCTCGCCCTCATTCTTCTGGCTATCTTACCTCGAACCCTCTGGCCCTCACGCAACTGGGTTGTGCCTTTGAGTTGGCCGAGTCAATTCTACTACGTTTAGGTGTATTCGCCTCAACAAAACCTAGACTCCTGCTGGTAAAGATCAGGGGCATAGACGGGGTGACAGAAAAATGTTTTAGCCGGCACAGTAAGCATTGCTGGATATAGAGTATTTGAATGGATACGCGTATGAAGTTTGTCTGTAGAGAAGTTTATTGAAGTTTGTCTGTAGAGAAGTTAAGTGAAGTTTGTCTGTAGAGAGTCCCGTCGGCTACTTTGAAATTGTAGAGACGTCCCATCACGTGACGGCGTTCATTCTTTTTAGGGCTGCTGCCCTTTGAGATCTTTTTTATTTTGCTGAAAGCAAATTTGGTCACGTGTATTCAGTCGTGCGAAACACACTTTACATGCAGAACGGCGGCCCCCAGCCTCTTCCGATATAGTGAAATTTTTTCAAGAAAAATTTATCTTTTACTACAGACTAACGAACAATGTATGTGACCATAAGACAGATGAGACACATGAGCACACGCTCTTCAACCACATAATCCCTACCCTAATTAAAGTGCTCATCCACTATCCCCAAAGCATTACTAACATTGCAGGACTAAAAGAACTAAGAAGGTTGGTATCACTGGTAAGTTCGGTGTCAGATATGGTTCTTCTTTGAGAAGACAGACCAAGAAGTTGGAGGTCCAGCAGCACGCCAAGTACGACTGCTCTTTCTGCGGTAAGAGAACCGTCCAGAGAGGTGCTGCCGGTATCTGGAACTGTAAGTCTTGCCGCAAGACCGTTGCCGGTGGTGCTTACACTGTCTCCACTGCTGCTGCTGCCACTGTCAGATCTACCATCAGACGTTTGAGAGACATGGCTGAGGCTTAAGTTATGTTGATTTTTATGGAATGCATATACATGACTGTATCATAAGGATTAATATTGCTTAGAATATACGAAAAGAAGAGTATTTGTAGAATATACCTGTAGACCTTGTCTACAAATAGTACTATGTCTACAAAGAGGTCTGTAGACCGAATGGCTAATTTATCTTTTTTATGTCCTTTGAATTTCCCAAGATCTATTCGTTTCCACCCCTTTACACCAAACAACCCAATGCGACCATTCTTTTGCATCAGCTCGAGTCGTGGGGCCGCATAATCCTAGGCTACTGTGAGCACTACCGCATTACAACCATCACGTCAGAAGGACTCCCCAAGCACTCGCAAACGATTGAAGATTTGGACTCACTACCGCCCCTTTTCCACAATAAAAGCATTGACAGGAGTGTGAAGAGCGACTTCCGTCTAGCCATTTTCAACCACCTCATAAAGGAGAAGCGTTTGGAGTATATAAACCCCAAGGCTCGCGAGCAGGGCTTGTTTGTATTCTGGCGTACGCCAACAGACTGGGCCGAACTATTGTATGAGCATCTCAAGAGTACAGGGCAAACAGGAACAATCCTCACGATTTATGAATTGGCTGGACTGTCAGAGAGTACGCTTCCAGAGTCCTTGCGCAATATGGGAGAGGCGTTACTTGTTCGCGTGATAAAGGAGGTTTTGGTCAAACAGGGTAAAGCGCAGTTGTTGATTAATGAGGATGGAGAGATTGGGGGGGTTAAAGTCATTTAGAACGTCAAAGGAGGATAGCATATAATTACATACCATGTATGTAATACAGTAAGGCCTGGTGCCTACTACAGAAAATGTAGTGCCACGAAGGTGTCTTATTGAGGCTAATTCAGGCAAACATCAAGAGCTGTTCAGGTACTTCAAGGCAGGTGTCTTAGGGGTGTATAAAGCAGCTAACAAGTAGGAACTCTGGATCAGAATCGCTGGTACTTCAGATCAATTACATAACTGGTAGTATTGTTATCTTCTATATTCCTGCATGTAATCAAGACGCGTGTCGACGCGACAAAGAGCTGTTGTAATCCCATGTCCAGATGAGCTGACTGCGTATTCTACTCCCGTCCAGCATTCTTTGTAGCATTCTTTGTGCACACAAAGGAACGCAAAAGCGAAGGCAAAGGTCATCTCAAATTTCTTTTTTTGAAAAAAGAGTATAAAAACCCCCCCGATGGCCTTTTTTGGCTCCTCCCGCTTAAATAAAACCATTTAAGAGGGCATCCATACTCTTAGTAAAATGAAATACGTTGTCGTTTCCGGTGGTGTCATCTCAGGCATTGGCAAGGGTGTTTTGGCATCCTCTACAGGTCTCCTCTTCAAGACCCTTGGTCTCCGTGTCACCTCCATCAAGATTGATCCATACATGAACATCGATGCCGGTACTATGTCGCCGTTGGAACATGGTGAGTGTTTTGTTTTGAACGACGGTGGTGAGGTCGACCTCGATCTCGGTAACTACGAACGTTATCTCAACATCACCCTCACCAGAAACCACAACATCACCACGGGTAAGATCTACTCCCATGTCATTGAGCGCGAAAGAAAAGGTGACTACCTTGGGAAAACCGTGCAGGTTGTTCCTCACGTTACTGGGGCCATCCAGGACTGGATCGAGCGTGTTGCCAAGGTTCCTGTAGACAACACTGGTCTCGAGCCTGAGGTTTGTATCATTGAGTTGGGTGGTACTGTTGGAGATATCGAGAGTGCTCCATTTGTGGAGGCCTTGAGACAGTTCCAGTTCAGAGTGGGTCCTGAGAATTTTGCCTTGATCCACGTCTCCTTGGTTCCTGTTATCCATGGCGAGCAAAAGACAAAGCCCACACAGGCTGCCATCAAGGACTTGAGATCCTTGGGCTTGATGCCAGACATGATTGCTTGTAGATGTCAGGAGCGCTTGGAGCCCAGCACCATCGAGAAGATTGGTATGTTTTGCCATGTTGGCCCAGAACAGGTCATCAACGTGTACGATGTCAACTCAACGTACCACGTTCCATTGTTGTTGAAGGAGCAGAAGCAGATGGACTTTTTGAAGCGCAAGTTGAACATTCTGGGATTGTCCCAGGAGGCCATTGCAAGAGGTGACAAGTTGTTGACCAAGTGGAAGATCTTGACCAGCGACCACGACAAGTCGTTTGAGACTGTCACCATTGCCTTGGTTGGTAAGTACACCAACTTGAAGGACTCGTACTTGTCTGTCATCAAGGCCTTGGAACACTCGTCCATGCGCTGTAACAGACGCTTGAAGATTGAGTGGGTTGAGTCTTCGGACCTCGAGGAGTGCATCAAGAGTGAGAACTTGTCCCAGTACCACAAGGCTTGGCACTCGGTGTGCCAGGCAGATGGTATCTTGGTCCCTGGTGGGTTTGGTTCCCGTGGTATCGAGGGCATGGTTGCAGCTGCTAAATATGCCAGAGAGAACAACGTTCCCTACCTTGGTGTTTGTTTGGGCTTGCAAATTGCTGTCATTGAGTTTGTGAGAAACATTTTGGGGATCGAGGGCTCTACATCCATGGAGTTTGACCCTGAGCACCCAGAGGAAACCGCCTCGGTTGTCTACATGCCTGATGTTGACCAGGTCAAGTTGGGTGGTACCATGAGATTGGGTATCCACTCCACCTTGTTTGTCGAGGACTCTGAATGGTCTGTCCTCAGAAAGTTGTACGGAGGTGCCGATTCTGTTCTCGAGAGACACAGACACAGATACGAAATCAACCCTCTTTTGATTGACAGGATAGAGGAGAAGGGATTGAAGTTTATTGGTAAGGACGAGTCGGAAAAGAGAATGGAGGTGTTGGAGTTGAAGGGCCACAAGTTCTACGTTGGTACCCAGTACCACCCTGAATACTTGAGTAAGGTGTTGGACCCATCGAGACCATTTTTGGGTCTTGTTGCTGCCGCTTCCGGTATCTTGGACAGCGTTTTGCAGAGAGATGACTTGAACAAGAAGGGAGAATTCTAGAATATTAGATACGAGCATAAACGAATAATAGAGACATGTAGACAAACACTAATCAGCGAATCCAGATGAAAAATTCCAACTCTGACATACAATATGCATGAAATAGCTATACCTATTCATATGGCAGACTGGTACAACCGCAGCCAAGAAGTCGAAGCCTAGTCAGTTACATGCAGAACTAGTGTTACACAGGTGACATTTAAACTACTCATAACCTTGCATTAAACCTTTCGTGTTCGCCGTCCATCGGTGACCAAATATTTTCTCGCAATAATCCCTCTACATTTCCTGCACACTAATCAATGCATAATTTGCTATCAGGGATTCCAAGAGTTGGAGGCTATAGAAGCAGATCATTCTGTGCGGTTCAGTACGTCATTCAGACACATAATCATTCTGTGTCTGTGTCTGTACAAGTTAAGCGCTGTCTGGATGTAATTGAGCTGCTATTTCATGACCACGCCATTATGTATAGTGCTAAAGATGATTTAAGCTTGAGTCGCCTGGGCGACAGTAGATCAAATTTTCAAGCCCCGCCATAGAATATTCCCTGCCATCAAACATTCCCATCTACTGTGCAGGCTAATGTCTGGTGGTATCATGGCAATATTATCTTATCTACCTATCTGTATGACCCTGTCATTTTTCTTTTTGAGCAATGGACGCAAAAATCACGCTCGCAAAAATCACTCACAAGTATAAAAAGGCCACCTTACCCCATGAAAATTATTATCAAAAATGAACGCTCCAATTAACTACGCTGAAGAATGCAAGTGCGGTACTGAATGCAAGTGTGAGTGCTGCTCCTCCACCAACAAGTCCTCTTGCCAGTGCTCCAAGTGAGCCGATCTGCGGCCAAACCGACGTGATTGATTATACGCAATTTGATCATAGGAATAAACGTTGAACGAACCAAATGTAGTTGGAATTGAATGTAGTCAAAGGGATGAGTGAATTGATGTCAAAGGGATGAGTGATGTAGTTCAAAGGGATGAGTGAATTGATGTAGTCAAAGGGATGAGTGAATTGATGTATTTCATAAGGGATGATAGAATACAAACGTGGGGTGGACGTATGCAGGAATTTTCCACTGAAAAAATCGTAAAATCCCAACCTAATTCTCAAATCTCACTACATTCCCAAACTCCACTTGCACTCTCATGATTATACTTCGGATTTTTCACTCCCACTCTGAAACTCTTTCACTCTTGTTCACCCTTATTTTTTATATCTCTTTCAACTCCGCAAGCTTTTTCTCTGACTTCTTCAACAATTGGGCGTTTTCCTTTTGGTATTCTTTGGGAAACTGTAACTTTGTCACGATATTCACCCCCAACCAGCTGTTTCTGTGGTTGTGGTAAATCTCGATGCAGCGCAAAAAGTTGTTTCTGGCATTCACCAAGGCCTGTGTGTCTTTCTTCTGGAGGTACTTGTAGTAGAGTGCCAAGCCACAGCGGTAGAACCAGTGGTAGGCCAATGGCTCATGGAGCAACACCTCCTTGAAGCAGTATACAGCCTCGTCGTAGTGCCCGATCGCAAAATATTCGTCGCCCAATTCTGCCCATGCTAAAAGGTCGCCTGGCTGTTTGTCGAGATAGAACACCAAGTTGTTGATGTATGCTGTATTGTCTTCCAGTCTACTGAAGGTCACCAAGCGCCTCGATAAGCGCACTTCGTCCGGGTTGGTGGCCAACAACTCTTTGGCCTTTTCAGGCTCGCCGGTAGCCTCGTAGTAGATACTTTGCAAGAGTTTGATACGCTGGGACTTGCTGCTCAGTTCGAAACGAGCCAAGATGGTGCCAAGGGCCCTCTCGGCGCCCTTATCGTCGTTGGATAGAATGCACAAGTAGAACTGTAACTCTATGAGCGAGTATGTCTCGATACTGCTGATGTTGGGAGACAGCGCAAGGAATATGTTGACCTCATCCTTGTACTTCTGTAACTTTGGAGGATCGAAAGTGGCGAACTTGCCAGTGGATGCCACAAGAAGTAGTTTTTCCTTGAGCAACAGCATAACTTTAAAAAAAGCCACAGCCACATATTACGCATTATTACAAAAAAGTCGTCTTCTTGTATGAAGCATCACCTACTGCTTCTTTCCTAAGGCGCTCTGTATCTCTAGTCTTTTTACTTTGATTTTTGTAGTTTTCAACAGATTATTTACAAAATGTCACTTATTCAAGCGTGCGACCATCTTCTCACCTCTACAAATATACTACACCATAAGTACGGGACAACAAACCTCAATGTTGATCTTGTTGAGCTCGAAAATAAACACTACAGTGCCTATGTGCAGTTGCGACAAAAACTAGACTTACTAGTCCACCAGCAGGGTCTTTCTGTGGAGGAGAACCCGGCGAGAAACCTCATCCTTGATGCCCTGATGGCGATAATGCCTATTCTCAAAAGCATTCATTTCCTGGATGACTTTAACTCACTGAACGAGGAGAGTTTACAGGAGTCTTTGGAGAAACTTTATTCTTTAAAGACTGGCAAGGTGTTTGAGGTGATGGAGCTATGGAAAGATAAACAGTACCCCGAATTGACCGACCTTATAAGTAGGGCAAAAGAGAAGGCGAAGGAATTGCAAACTTTGCAAGCAGACTCAATCGACCCTTCGCTCAGTCAGCTATGTGAACTCATAACGCTTCTCATTGCGAATCTCCCCACAAATTGGTACGATGACGAAAAGCTCTACAAAATTATGAACAACACACAGGATATAGCCCAGAGCATCCATAGCTTTAGTGAACAGTAGAAGACATACGTTATCAAGATTAGGTGTTATCATGCATCATTGAGCATCGAAAACACACGTACCGTGGGAAGTGGGTGGTCAGTGAGGAAAAATACGAACAAAACATAGGCCTCTGAGAATGCATTTACAGACAGCTGGACTCGCAGTATTTACACATAGGCAGGCTCTATCATTATATATACAGGTAATCTAGGCGTCAACATGCAATCAGATTAGCTTAGGAACCTTCAGCGAGCGAAGCGAGCTGATTCGCTCACTTACCTCATTGACTCATAGCTCACTAGCTCAGTCATAACTCACTAGCTCAGTCATAGCTCATTTGTTCACTCATAGCTCACTCCTCATTAGCTCACTAGCTCACTCATTGAATCCTCATCAACTCTTCATTATCTCACTCATAGTCACTAGCTCACTAGCTCACTCGTTTGCTCACTCATAGCTCACTAGCTCACTCATAGCTCACTAGCTCACTCATAGCTCACTAGCTCACTCATAGCTCACTAGCTCACTTCGTTCGCTAATTCGCTAATCGTTCGCTAATTCGCTAATCGTTCGCTATTCGCTATACCTGAAAAACTCTCTTATTCACCACATCCCAGTTTATACAATCCCACACATTCACCAAATAATCCGCCTTTCCATTCACGCCATAATCCTTCATGAAAGCCACATCCCAGCAATTGATGCCGAGGATTGGCAAAGTCCAGTCCTTCGTCTTTGAAGTGCCCAAAGCCTTTACCTGGTTCAAGTACTCGAACGAGCCCTCGTCAACGCCCCCATTCATATCGAGGACCTGGTTCTTCCCGTAGTAGTAGGGAGTACCATCGTTGTTGCATCTCATGATTTGCAAGTCCTTGTTGCCATTTTCCACAAGAAACACCCAGCCCTGGCCAAAGCTGGAGTCCGCGAGCAACAACATACGCTCCCTCAAGGTGGCAATGTCGGGTATGTCGAGGGTGGACAACTTCTCGAGCAATAAGCGCAGGGGCTTGGTCTTTTGGGCTGCTTCCTTGTGTGTGAACTGCTCCATGACAAAGTGGTTGTTATGGGCCTGTGACGCGTAGTGGAAAACATGCTGCTGTGTGGTTTGTTTTGCTGTTTTGAGCAAGATCTGGTATGGTGTGCGTAACTCGTTCTCTGTGCCGTTGGTGAGCATCGTCAACTGTAAAGTGAGGAATTTCTGGTAGTCACCCCATATGGTTTGGTACTGTTCGGGGGAGTAGAGGCCTTTGATGCCGGACTTGCAAAAGACATCGTGGTTTTTCAACACAGGCACATCGTGGAGCGACCGGCGGGAGAGTCTGATGGTGCGGAACATGAAAAATTTGAAAAAACAAAATCCATACAATTAGCAGTGTGTGCGCTACATACTACACTGTGTACTCATCACTTGGTGACTTTAGCACTGCCTACGCACTATTATTAGCAGCTGCATTGGCTGCTTGATTAAGCTGAAGTTACATTTTCTCGATTCAATGTGAGTATTCACTCACTGATAACTTATGTACTACGAGATGGTGTACGCAACTATCTACTCCTTTTTCCAATTGATTTAGTAGAATAGCACCCTAGATGCTTCTTTTGTAATTGTTCGCGGATGTTTGCAATTCACCTTCGCTTGGTTCATAAGTGACCATTAACTTGATCTCATGAAAGACTACTGCCATGGTTATGATCCAGTATGTCTTGTGCTTCCTCTCCTGTCACCGTTTCATATACACCAATACATACGCAGTCGCTCGCTCACTGCCTTGCTCATGCCTATTCAATTGCCTGTACGCCTATATTCTGCCTGACCATTATCAATTGTGCCATATATGTTAATGTTGAAAAAGCAAGATATATGTACCTTGGCATTTTCACCATACAAATGATCTAATGCATTTATTTGTAATCAACAGATGATTTACAGTTGACACAGTTAACAGTTGACCTGGCTGATCATTCATTGACCCATCACAGATCGTTCGTGCGAACGAACAACACGATCGAGTGAGTGTTTTGTAATCCACTCATCCCTAAACACGAACGAAGTGAGTGTTTAGTGATCCACTCATTCCCAAACACTCACTTCGTTCGTGTTTCGTCGTTCGTGTTTAGTAATCATTCATTCGCCGAACGTTTTGTAATCCACTCATCCCTAAACACTCACTTTGTTCGTGTTTAGTCGTTCGTGTTCGTGTTCGTGTTCGTGTTTCGTTCAGTAATCTGTTTCACCACCGGAATGTTTTGCGACACCCACTGCGCATCTCTCAACAAACTCTTTGGATCATTCGTCTTTCCCACACACTTCCTCAACACCTCATCATAGGCCATCTCCTGTTCCCTGTACTCGCGCAACACCTCATTCGAGACAAAATCCACGTAGACCCTTGTATCACGGACCCTAAAAATGACATTGTCTATTCGAAGGAAGAAGCGACAGAGGAGCAAGAGCACCTGGGGCATGACGCGTATTTTTGTGGAAAACATGGCGATGCCATTGTCTCCGAGCTCGTCCTCAAACAAAATCAGCTCGTCGTAAAAGAGAATGGGGTCGGGCTGGAGCAAGCGTGCCACGGGAATGCTCTTTTCGGTCTCGGTGAAGTGAATGTTTGTTGTGCCACGGTAGTTTGGCGAGTATGTCCAGTCGTAGGGTTTCATCACATCCAAGTTTTCTGTGAGCAGCCCAATATCCTTGGGCTTATCTGCCAGGCGTTTCTCCTCTTCCTTTTTGGTTGTCCGCGAGTCCAACCATTCCTTGTGATAGCTCACCTTGAACTTGCAATCTGGATCGAGGGAATCGAGTGCATCCAAAGCATTGAACTCGATGTGCTCGCCTGTCTTCTCATTAATCAACCGCACCACGTTGTTGCCAAAGATCATTTCGGGAAGCGGGAAGTCAAACCGCGTCTCCGCGAGATGATCGAGCTCCGCCAGGTTTAATATAGGACGCTTGACCGTGTAGATACTCCAGTCGTTCACGCTAATCAGGGGCTGGTCCTGGATGGGGTACAGCAGGGCAGGCGACGGTATTATCACGCCACCGCAGTGGTCGCACTGTGGATTGGCGCAATTCTTCAGTCCTTTGGCAGGTATACACACAGAGGTGGCATCCACAACGAATGGGGCCCTGCTTGATGTCTCTTGGGTCATCTGGCTAGCCGCACCAATGGGCGCTGTTTGGTTTGCGGAGGGTGGCTGGCGGCCCCGAGTGTGTAGCTTGACCATCTCACGCGCTGCGTCCACGTGGACAGCGTGAATGCCGGGTCGGGAATCCTTTCTGGGTTTCGCAAAGTCGGACATGAAGAAATAAGATACAAGAGAAAGAAGATACAAGAGAAAGATACAAGAGAAAGAAGATTAAGAGAGAAGGATGATTGAGTAGAGAGAATTGAGAAAGAAGATTAAGAGAAAGAAGATTAAGAGAGAAGGATGATTGAGTAGAGAGAATTGAAAGGGAGGTAAAGGGTTGAGAGAATTGAAAGGGAGTAAAGGGTTGAGAGAATTGAAAGAAGCGAAGAGAGCGATAGGAGGGTGAAATTACATGGAGAGGTGGGAGTATGTGTGGGGATGTTCATGTAGGCTGTACCGTATGTACGAATATAAACGTATCTGAACGAGACCTAGACGGTGCATACATGACCCGATTCGTATATCATTCATCAAACCCGATAAGGAACACCATATCGAAGCTGGAAGGGCGATTTCATTGGCATGTGAAGGTCAGTGCCAGACGGCTGATTAGAATGGGTATTATTGTTACGGCAGTAATTTTTGGACTCGCTGCCATAACCCACGTTTACCGACAAAAAGGTGATTCAACGGGAGTGTTCCAGACCGACAAATAGAATCCATGTCTATCGGATAATCTATGGATAATGTACCAATGGAAGTGAGTCAATGATGTATGTAAGTGAATAATGTCAAGGGGATCATCTATTTCATCTATTTCATCTGCCATCTATTTCATCTGTCATCTCTCTCATCTGTCATCTATCTCATCTGTCATCTATTTCATCTGTCATCTATTTCATCTATCATCTATTTCATCTGTCATCTATTTCATCTATCATCTATTTCATCTGTCATCTCTCTCATCTGTCATCTATTTCATCTGTCGTCTATTTCATCTATTTCATCTGTCATCTATATCAATATGTTGTATGGTAATCTAGTCCAACTTCCTAACTCACCGCTCATGGTCAATCTAGGACCAGGAGAATCTTGCTAGCTCGATCTCTCTATTGACTATGTCTAAGATGGTACTGAATCATTAGGTTAAAGCTCATATTGCCAATTAGCTCTCTCATTGTGCTGATCACTGTGTTCATATTGCTCATTGTGCTTATCATTGTACTAATGGTTGCACAATTCTTTCTTATTCATTAATTAGGTTATACTGCTCATATGGTCGCAATGGCGAATTGCGCTAACAAGGTTATCGTGGCCGCAAAATTCGCTCATTTTGGCAAGGTTATCGTGGTCGCAAAATTCGCTACGCTCATTTTGCTAATCATTCGCTCATTGTGCTTAATCACTCAACGCATCCTCCAACATCCTCAAATTCTCCAGATCCATCCTCAACCCCTCTCTCACCGCCAACACCGAATCCGCAATCACCGCATCCACACCCGCACGCATCTGCACCTTTGCAAGCTCCGGATCGTTATTCTCAGTTCCATAAGTCACACACACCAAGCCCGAGCTTTTAACCACCTGGGCCAATCTCGGGGTCTTTACCAACGCCCCCGCAGCACTCACAATCCCCAACAAGTTCCACTTCTTTGCGAACCTGATTGCGTTCTGCAACGACAGTGCGCGTATATCTGCCATAGGGGCAGTTCCCGACTCGGACAAAAACAAGATGGGCATTGTTGGCTGCTTCAACGAGAGCAAGAGACAAATGTCTGGGTGGAACGACAGCAAGATGATATCCCTGCCTGTTGTGTTCTCATCATAGACCACCTTCAAGATGGTATCGACGTAAAAGTTCAAGTCGATGGCGATCTCGCCCATGGCCTCTTGCTCTGCCTCGTCCAACATGGGGTACTTCAACTCAATGTTGAAGCCCACAGACTTGGGCACTTTTTTGAAGAGTTCCTTAAGGGTGACAAAGTTGGATGCCACCGACAGTCCGCGCAAGTTGCCCTTGAATCCCTTATCCTTCCAAGTTTTTGTCAACTGCATTCTGCTATTGAACTGGGACCGGAGCTCGCGGTCCAAGGCGTCATCCGCCTCACTGGTGCTTGTCATGGGCGCGATACGCTTCTCGCGAGTCTTGTGGAAGTCTGGGGCCGAGGAAAACGCACTGATGGAACGCAGTCTGCGGCCATGCTTGACCTGCTGGTCGTCCGCAGCATAGGTGTGCTTCTGCGACTCCTTCTTGTTCTTATTGTGCTCATTCAAGCCGAGAAACTGCTCGGCAGTGATGGCATGCATGGGGATATCGACGCCAGACTCGGCCACGGTGAAATCGTGGTAAACCACGGGAACAAAGTCCTTTGTCAACTGGACGTCAAACTCCACGTACGATGCGCCAAGCGAGGCTGCGGCAATGAAGGACTCGACCGTGTTTTCACCCAACTGGAGCGACTTTCTCCCTCCGTCGTTCTTACCTAAACCCCGATGGCCAATGACACGCGTGGACACCAATTGCTTCCAGTAGGTATCCAGACGTTCTATATTCATGGAATCGTGCTTGAAGGGCCGCACACACAAGTACTCGAAGCGAAGGGTGCCGAGAATATCCAAGCTCAGCAGGTCGAGAATGGGCAACGAGATGCTATTGTTGAGCGAGCGCAAGTTGGGCCCCACCTTTGTGTAGGCGTTCTTCAACAAGGCCACGGCCCGCCCCAAGATGCGCTTATTCTTGCGGAGCGCATACCCGTACCCATACGTGGGGATGAGATCAAACGTGATGAGAACATTTTCAGGACTCAAGTGGTTGGACAACTTGAATGTGAGTGGGTCCGTGGCACTCCCATGGTGGTCCTCCAAGGGCAAGTCGAGGATGGTTGGGGGCTCTACGGGTTCGTTGGTGAGTTTGTTGATGCATGTCACTGATAATGACAAGGCTGTGTCCAACTCGTTCTGGAAAGTTTTGGCTAACGACACCTTGGAAAGCTCCACGGCCTTGTGGTGGTCGCGGAGATCGGTCGTGCCCATTGTGATCAACACCAAAGACTCATCTTCATTGAGGTACCGATGGCCAAACGACTTGACGGGCCGGATCTGTCTCTTGATGCGCTGGCGCAGGAGCGGCGACATTGGCCGTGGGTGTGGTCTACTGAGATCAAACGGGCTTTGGGGACGCAGTGCAGTGGAATGGGTCGCTCCCTGGGGAAGTTTATCAGTTGATGTAGAGGGGGAAACAACTCCCGTACCATTATCGTCATTGACGCTACTGGTACTGCTTGTAGCCATGGCCATTGCTGTGGAGGTGGCAAGTCTCTTCTTATTATTTGTATCATCATAGGCATCATACAACAAAAGCAGCTTATCTTTGGGAGTCAACAAGTCTGCCACCTCCAAATGGCCTCTCAAGCACGCATGCTCCATGGGGAGCCAGCCAGAGTCATCCACAATATCATATGCCGCCTCGTACTCCAAGAGTAACTTGACTGTAAGTTTGTAGCCCTCCGATGCAGCTACAAATACCGGGGTCCAGCCGAAAATGCTCTCGCCGATCTCTGTATTTGCATTGTGCTCCAACAAATACTCCACCAAGGTGTAGAGGTTGTGCTTGGCCGCAATATACAAGGCCGTCTCATTGTTGTGCTCTGAGTCCGTGTAGTCCACGTCCACGCCATTTTCAAGAATGGAGCCAAGAATCGGAAGTGAATTCAAGCGCACCGCAAGCAAAAGGAGTGACGGACACGTCAATGGCGCACCCCTATTGGCCGCAAGAAGATTGGCCGTAGTCTTGGGGTGGTTCCCAATGATGGATAAGTGTAATGGCGTCAAGCCCTCCTGGTCGCCCCAAAACAGCACCAGGTCCACCGATGTCCCACGTGGAACCAACCCCCACGTCCCCAAGCGCTGGAGAACCATAGTGGAGATATCCTTCAAGCCGTACTGGGCAGCATAGTGGAGGGGCGTGCGTGCGTAGTTATCGCGTGCCAACAAGGCTTGCTTGAGACTATCACGGCTTTGAATACGTTCAAGCACATATCCAAGACCTTCCACCGTCACGGCATTTTCGTCGCCAGCATCAGGACCTTTGTTGCCATATAACCGCGCCACATCATTGCTCCATCCAGGCGTCATTTCCTCACGCAGCAACTGCTTCTTGCCGAGATTCACAAAGAGCTGGTGGAAAAAGTTGCGGCCAGAAATGTCCAGAGCATCAAAGAGAACATTCTGAGAATTCTTGGCCGCCTCGTCGAGCTCCCCAAAAATCACATCAATCGACTTGCGCGAGTTACCAAGAGTGGCTTTCACAAGAATAGAATGAAGATACTTGAGGGGACGATCTTCCGTGGACCCTTCACTATCACCATCCTCATGCTTCAGTTCTGCCACACCCCTTTTCCCCTTGATAAACTCTTTCAAACCATCACCATCGTCTCTGGCCAACAAATCATCAAAGTCCGGGACCTCTTCCGAGGGACTACGCTGGATGGTATCGTCGTCGTCGACCAAAACGCGCAAAAGATCCGAAATCACGTCCAAAGACGCCACCAACTCCGTGCCATTGGCAAACGGCAACGGGTTGACCCGCGTGGCCAAGTAATCGTGTTTGTTTGTGGTCAGCATGTCGAGATGGTGCACCTTATTGGCATAGAGAATGTTCTTATCCAACTTCTTGAGAATCTTGACAAAGCCCTTGTGGTTCAACTCTCCGTACCACTTGAGGTTCCGCATGAGCAGCCGGAGATCAAGAAGCACGTTGATGATCTCATCATGCTCGTAGTTGGAGTCGATATGTGCAGAAACCTGTCTAGTGGCACTGCTATAGCCAAGAACATGCACTAAGCGGTCCAAACGACGTGAATACTCATTGTACTTGGTGTTGAAGAAGCCGTCAACCTTCTCAATGTCACGATCAAGCTCAAAGAAGAAGGATCCGATAGCAGACTCCATCCCGTCTCCATGGATCTGCTTGATGATCTTCTTGAGCTGTTTGTAGTTCATGTAGAACACCGCCCACTCGGGGATCTGGTGGGTCACGAAGCTCTTGCCAAACTTCATGGGTGTGGAAAATTGTTGCACGTGGGGTGCAGATAAAAACAACAGCGGTAATGACGTTGACTGTCAAAAAAGACTACAGCCATGACGTAGTCATGGCTCGATCAAAATGAATAGTAAAGCCATGGCGCATTAATTACTCTCAAATAGGCCATGAGTAGTGCTGTCAAAATGAATAGTATCAGCCATGACGCAGAAATGCTCTGTCAAAATGAATAGTCAGTAATGACTCTGTCAAAATGAAAAGAACAGCCATGACGCAGGAATGACTCTGTCTAAATGAATAAGTTCTCCTACGTCATGCTGATACACCAGATCACTAGCTCGATACATTCCTTAACAACACCCACTCTCATAGACGACTCTGATGAAATGAATTCTTTCCCCACTCTTTTTAGACTCCTTTTGGACTCGCTTATATTCTGACGCCTTATTCGGCATCGTCGGAGACCCATTAAACGAGTAGGTAAGGTATACGCAACGAGTGGGTAATGCCAAGTATTAGATGAGTGGGTAAGGTATAACAAGTACTTAAGGTACAAGAATAACCATTAGGACTTAAGGACACGATTAAAATGGGTGTAAGTCTACAGTGTGTAAGTCTACAGTGTGTAAGTCTACTGTGTGTGAGAGGAGCAAACTAAACGCTGTTCGATATGTGAAAATGCCGTCCATATGAGGGGAATCTCCGAGGGGTCGGTGTCGGGCGGGGACATTAAGGTATGGTCACGGATACAAACGCGATTGTGGAGATTTCTTATTCCTTGGTCTTTTCGATCCAGTCATCTTGACACATTCTGCATATAGACCCCATCGCAGTTTGTCTATTCAACATATGAACATACAAACAACAAGACAAGTTAAGTACCCTTAACCTGTGGTCTAGTCACAGCTTCTATTTACTCCTGGTTATAATGGTCACAGGTATCTATTTCCGGGGTTTCTTTCCTTTAACACTTCGGTGTGACCTGCCGATATTTTTCCTCTCTCTCTCCTTCCATTTTTATTCTGGTGCACAAGTTTCACCTACACTATATAAGGGCCTGAAGCGCCGTATCTGGTGAGCATGTCTACCTACCAGTTCCACCCCCACAAGAAAGCAACTATTATCACTGCGCCATTTAGCGGTGGCCAAGGCAAAGCCGGAGTCGAGCTTGGCCCCGAGTACATCTTGAATGCCGGATTCCAGAAACAGATTGAGGGCTTGGGCTGGGAAACCACCATCGACGAGCCCTTGGCCAGCACCTCGTACGAGGCACGCAAGTCCAACGAAAAGGACGCGTTTGGCGTGAAAAACGCCGCCATTGTCAGCGAGTGCTGCCAAAAGATCCACGATGCCGTTAAGGGCGCATTGGGCAGAGGAACCATGCCCATTACTATTGGAGGCGACCACTCAATAGGCACGGCAACAGTGGGAGCTGCGTTGGCCCACGACCCCAACACATGTGTGATCTGGGTCGATGCCCATGCAGACATCAATACTCCTGCCAGTACCGACAGTGGGAACCTTCACGGGTGCCCGCTCTCATTCCTCATGGGCATAGAGAAGGAGACTTATCCACCCGAGTTTGCATGGGTTCCTGAGGTGTTGAAACCGAACAAGTTGGTCTACATTGGCTTGAGGGACGTTGATGAAGGTGAAAAGGCCATCTTGAAAAAGTACAACATCCCTGCCTTCAGCATGTACCATGTAGACAAGTACGGCATTGGAAAGGTGGTTGAGATGGCCTTGGACAAGGTCAACCCAGACAGAAAGGCCCCCGTGCACTTGTCGTATGACGTGGATGCTATCGACCCTTCATTTGTGCCAGCCACAGGAACCCGTGTGGAGGGCGGATTGACCCTCAGAGAGGGCTTGTTTATTGCCGAGGAGATTGCCGCGTCTGGGTTGTTGAGCAGCTTGGACATTGTGGAGACTAACCCCATGTTGGCAGAGACAGAGGAGCATGTGTTGGACACAGTCGGCGCGGCCTGTGCAATTGGCCGTTGTGCTTTGGGCCAGACTTTGTTGTAACAGGTGAAGGAGAGCTAGAACAGAATAGAATAGAATAGAGAGATAGGAATAGAATATGCTAGAATACAAGCCTAGGCAATAGAAAGGAATAGTAATAGAATATAGGAATAGACTAGAGGAATTGAGTAAAGGAATAGACTAGAGAAATAGAGTAGAGGAATAGAGGAGAGGAATAGACTAGAGGAAGAATAGAGGAGTAGAATAGAGTAATAGAGTAGAGGAGTAGACTCAGGGAAAGAAATACTTTCGAGGAATGAGAATACTCCAGAATAAGAATACTGGGTAGAATGAATCGGGAAACATGAATGACTAGTGGCTGAAAAGTTGAAGTATATGTAACTGAATGATGGGGATATCTAGTGATGTGGAATAGGTAAATCAATTTAACACCATGCACTGGTAACAATCTGCTGCTTCAATAAGGAACCTTGCTATCATGGCAGTTCTCGGTTCTTCAAACTAGGATGAGCAAATAAGGTTTCATTACAGTGAGATGTCCATAAGTACACCACCAAAATACAAGGTGGATAGACCAAGGAAAAAAGGTGCGTAGGTGCGTACTTGGACCAGACAAAAGGTGTGTAAACCCAGATAAAAAGGAGACTACATTATGCGTGGGTGGTGAAAAAAGGCATGGTACTGTCCAGGCAATATGACGTAGGAAAAAGTATGACGAGATCACAAAGATTGCAAAGGGGAGAAGCCAAACAAGGTGAATGACAGGGCTGTGAAAAAGTAATGAGCAATCGAGTGGCGTAAGTATGATATGCCTATTAAAGCAAGGATCAACGAGGAATCAATATTGGTACTGTAGATTTGCATGTGATTATTCGTAGGACAGCCTAGATAAGGTTTACAACGCCACCTGCTCAGTAGCTTTCAGAGGACACCCCAACGCCACTCCCCAAGCCCAGTTTGTCTGCATTGGGCTCGTCTATATTCAGGCTGTGCGTTTCACATAAATAGCAACCATTTCCTCCCTACAACCATAAACATGTCCACGATTATCGCCAGCAACATCCCCCCGAGCGTGAGCTCACAAAAGGTGGAGGAGTTCTTCTCCTTCTGCGGTCGGATCAAGACCATCTACCCCAAAGACAAGGGGCTGTACGAGATTGAATTTGAGAGTCCCAAAGCCTTGAGCACGGCTGCGCTTCTTGACAATGCGGAGCTCGAGGGCCAGCTTATTCTGGTCCAATTGGTTGGCAACGCTTCCACCTCCAACGTGCAGTACGGTAACTTTAGAGACGATGCCCCTAGCTACGAAGAAACCCAGGGGCCTAGTGTTACTCCCATCACCACTGCAGGGTCCGGGGACCACAAAATACAGTACGACTACCCCACACATACCGGGGACGCCTCCTACGACCAGGTCACACAGGAGGAGAAACCCAAGTATGCCATCATGGCCCAGTTACTTGCTTCGGGCTATACCCTCAGTGACAAGGTGATTGAGCGGGGGTTGGCTGTGGATAACGAAAAGGGCTACACACAGAGGGCCAAGTCGTTTTTGAACCGCATCGACGACAAGTACATTGGCACACAGAAACCAGACTCGTTGGCCAACAAGTTGCGCAACCAGTCCTTGGACAAATGGCACTCCAGTGGCTACAGCGACAAGTTCAAACTGTACTTGAACAGGGCCGCAAGCACCCCGTATGGGTCCAAGGTGTCTAGTTTGTACGAGACGGTGTGTAAGGAGGCCAAAGACATCCACAAGGAGGCGTTGAGATTGAGGGAGTTGAAGAAACAACAGACAGCTCCTGGGCAGCAGTCTGCTCAGGCTGGCCAGATCAACCCTCCTTCCTCTCCTCCTTTGTACACGCCTGTTGATGATAAGTTACCGGAGGTGGGGTATAGGGTGGAGAAGAGTTGATCGGCTCTTTCGAACAGTGGCGTAGCCACTGTGAGAGCAGCTTGCAAGTGATTCGGCACCACTGTGAGAGCAGCGTCAGCAAACTTGATAGTGGCACCACTGTGAGAAGCTTTGCAAGTTTGAATAGTGCCACCACTGTGAGAGCAGTTTGGATTGTGTCACCACGTGAGCAGCTTGCAAGTGATTGAATAGTGTCACCACTGTGAGAGTGATTGGATAGTGCCACCACTGGAGACAGCCACGTGAGCTCCACACTGGTGTGGAGCTCAAAACCGACCCAATGGGTGACGTTCTATGTATCTAAATATGTAATGATGGATGTGTAGTTCAGATTTCAGATTTGTTCACATATCAGTGCTTTTTGTGGCTGATTTTTTTCGCAGCCATGGACTATCTCCGGAGCCTCTTTTGGCCGCACGAGACCCCCGTGCCCACCAGGAGCCCGCCCGAGTACGCGCGCATATTGTCTCACGAGATTGTCTTTAACTGGCGCATGATTGAGGCGCTCATGCAAAGACATTACTCCCACCAGAATCCCTACCACTACCAAATGCTCGAGAACTACTTTGGCAGCAGCAAGTTCCAGTGGATAATTGCAGGGGCACAGGTTCCCGAGAGCGAGACCAGGGATGTTTCGGAGTTGGACGCGGCAATCAGGGAAACCATGCTCATTTTGCGCACCCTCAACACTGACAGAGCCATGGGTTCACAAACAGAAATATGGAGGTACACAGACCAAACAGTCGTCAAACAGAACCACGCAGTCTCAGAGTTGATCCCTAGGTTGGAGATGGTCATGGGCATGATAGGGGAGAAGTACGCGAGGAATGTGGATTTTCTAGTATAGGAGCAGATAACATGAAGATGAGAAAATGTGTATGAGCAGAGAGAATGAAGATGAGGAAATGTGTATGAGCAGAGAGAACATGAAGATGAGAAAATGTGTATGAGCAGAGAGATATGAAGATGAGAAAATGAGTGATGGTTATATGTTAGTATGTTTAGTATGTTGAGTATTTGAGTATTTGAGTATTGAGTGTAAGTTGAATTGATGATTTGTTCAGTATCGAGTGAAGTTGAGTTGATGATTTGTTGAGTATCGAGTGAAGTTGAATTGATGATTTGTTGAGTATTGAGTGAAGTTGAATTGATGATTCGTTGAGTATGTTGAGTGTTGACTGATATGTTGAGTGCTCATGGGTACCTCTTATCAGGCACTCAACAGTCTGAGACCTTTCCATGATACCCTTCTCTGGATTGTTTTTCTTCAATCGATTCTTCAGTCTATTCCAGTGGAGATCTACGTTTTATTAGTGTCGCTCGGTGTTTGTATATCCCGGCCTTACGGATCGGTTTTGTGCCACCTGGTTTTGTACCTTGAGTCATCGTGATTACCCCAGAGTCGGGCTCATCCTCGGCTCAATGGATCAGCCCGAAAAAGACGATTTGAAAAAGGACCGAGAACCGAATCAAGACGCCGCGACGGCAGTGCACCACCGTGCAAAACCTGGGAGATTGACAGGTGCCGTTACCCCACACTCATGCACGTAATAACCGCTTGTGGGGGAACACAAGCCTTCTAGCCTGAGCTCTGGTGAGCGTTGACGGTTTAATCCGCGGAATAAAAATTTCATACGCTATCCCGGGGAAGCGGAGGTTTTTTGGAAAATAGGGCTGACAGCCGGGAGACCCCACAATTCACAAAAATATATAAATCCCCCTCCCACGTTTTTTCCCACCATCACATGTCCACACAGAAGAAAGGAACATCGCTCACCGACTTGGTTGCTGGCGGTACCGCTGGCTTATTCGAGGCGTTATGCTGCCACCCATTGGACACAGTAAAGGTCCGCATGCAATTATACAGAAAATCCGGCCAGAAGCCCCCAGGCTTTATAAAAACAGGTATCAACATTGTGCAGAAGGAGGCCTTCCTTTCGTTATACAAGGGTTTAGGGGCGGTGGTAATTGGAATCGTGCCCAAAATGGCGTTGCGGTTCTCGTCCTACGAATTCTACAGGTCCTTGTTGTACAGACCAGACGGCTCCATTTCTACAGGTAACACATTCATTGCAGGTGTCGGTGCAGGTATCACTGAAGCCGTGATTGTTGTGAACCCTATGGAGGTTGTCAAGATTAGATTGCAGGCCCAGCACCACTCCATGGCCGACCCTTTGGATGTTCCAAAGTACAGAAACGCCCCACATGCCGCGTTTCTCATCTGCAAGGAGGAAGGTATCAAGACCTTGTACAGAGGTGTGTCCTTAACTGCTGCTAGACAGGCTTCGAACCAGGGTGTGAACTTTACTGTGTACTCCAAAATCAAGGAAAAGTTGCAAGAGTACCACGGCACCGAGGTGTTGCCTTCGTGGGAAACATCGCTCATTGGGTTGCTTTCTGGTGCCCTTGGACCCTTGTCAAACGCTCCTCTCGACACCATCAAGACCAGATTGCAAAAGACAACCTACGCCCTGAACGAATCGGGAATGGTCAGAATCGTCAAGATCGGTAAGCAGTTGGTCAAGGAGGAGGGAACCGCAGCATTGTATAAGGGTATCACCCCAAGAATCATGAGAGTGGCCCCAGGCCAGGCCGTGACCTTCACCGTCTACGAGTATATGAAGGACTGGTTGGCAGGCAAGCCAAAGGTCGTGGAGAAGGCATTGAAGTAGGGATATAGAGGTCAAAAATGAGAGTATAGATGAGGTTGTAGGTAGTCACAGCGGCGAACCACTGGATATTGAGCAGAATCACCAAGTAGTTATGGCTGAATTCTGCAAATTCTAACTTAATGAGGTTCTCAAGCCATGCAGTATTGATACACGGTTTTTACAGGGCAACATGTTGACCGATATTAGCCATAGTATGAAAAGCATTACCCGCTGCTTTCAAGAATGATAAGCATTACCGCTGCTTTCCTTATATTAGATATAGTATACCACTACTGATTATTATCTTATCATACAACTGCCATCACACCCCATTGGCTCTATTAGGCATTGGCATGCACTGCCTGTTTCCCTATTTTACATTTTCTCCTCACGATGGTGTTTCGGTTCTAGGATGTTGGCTCCTCCATGGTTCTCTGTCCTCATCTTCTCTTTCTTTTGTCGCCTGGTTCATTATGGTCCTATCCTTGAGTCTTCTGCTCCGCAGTGGTACCCCTTTTAGTCATTTCTTGCTTACCTTCAAACATCTCCCTGCTCCATTATCATGGGGCTAGCACTTAGCCTCAGTCCACTATTCTCTTACCACACAATATATCGCTCGATAGATTCAACAATAGCAAAAACGAGCCAGTTTGCAAAAAAACGGAGTTTACTCGTTAGCACAACAGGAGCAGTGAGCGAACGTTGATGGCATCTCAGACAGCGAGCGAAGCGAACACAACGTTGGCAACAATCCCACTCACTATAAGAAAGTGCATCACAGTTGTTCCACTCTGTAAGAAAGTTGCATCGCAGTCGTTCCTTCACTGACTGGAAAGTTGCATCACAGTCGTTCCTTCGCTCACTGGAAAGTTGCATCGCAGTCGTTCCTTCGCTCACTGTGAGAAGTACGTTCGCTTCGCTCACTGAAAAAGTTCGCAGTCGTTCCTTCGCTCACTGTAAGAAGTACGTTAGCTTCGCTCACGGTAAGAAAATTCGCGTCGCAGTAGGTTCCTTCACTCACTGTAAGTACGTTCGCTTCGCTCACTGAAAAAGTTCGCAGTCGTTCGCTTCGCTCACTGGAAAAGTTTTCGCAGTACAGTTCGCTTCGCTCACTGTACTGCTCACTGCTGCTCATGGCTCCTTCTCTCTATGCACCAAAAACACATGACTCTGCACCGCATCCCCCCTAGCAAACGTGCGGTCGCAATAATCACACCTAAACGGCTTTTCTCCCGTATGTATTCTCATATGAGTCGTCAACCTATACTTTTGACTGAAACTGGCCAGACAGTTTGGACACACGTACGGGCGCTCGCCCGTGTGTATTCGGACATGTCTTGTCAAGTCGCTATTCTTTACAAACAGCTTATCGCACTGCATGCACTTGTGGAGACGTTTTGTGGACGGTCGCTTGTAGGGCGTTTTGCGTTCATCGTGCTCTGTGTGTTTATGCTCGGCCAACTGCTCGTAGCTGGGAAACGTTTTGTTACACCCTCGGGTGGAGCAGTGGAACACACGTAGATCCTGGAGGTTCTCCAGGGGTATTTGGAGGTCATTGTGGATGGTTGCCTGGTGGTAGATCAAGTTTTGGCTCTGGCTAAACTTCTTTCCGCATAGCGTGCACACATGGCGCTTGGGGTTGATATGGTGTGATTTGCGGTGGTTCTTGTAGTCGATTGAGTTGCCAAACATCTGTTGGCATACGTCGCACTTGAGCATCTGGAGGTCGGCTGCTGCTGCTACGGCAGAAACAGCATTGGTCTGTATTTCCATCAAGTGTTCCTGACTAATGTTGTGGAGCAGTTTAATGGCGGGATCGAGTTCGATATCGCTCTTGTCATCGTAGTCAGTCATGAGGGCCTTGATCTATCTGATATCTGTAGCGCGGAGACGATATAATAGTCACCTCACAGGACTCAGTATCGGTAGGTTGTAGTCTGTTGTATCAGCACCTCCTTCACTAGTCTGTAGTTCGTCTTATCGTGGCCGTATGCGTATTGTAGTACCGATCGTATGTGTACTATCAGTACGTCTTGTATCTTGTCTTTTTTAATTTATGCTTTCTAGACTTTTGCTTCCCAGAAACGCGAGACTTCCCCGAAGACTACTTCCCCGGCACATTTCGACCACTAGTTCGGTTCTTTTCCCCCGCAAAACTCGGGTGACTCGCGAATTGAGTCCCGAAGAAGTCGAGCATCTCCAGTGGCAAACGCGCCAGAGACACCAGCCCAGCACGGAAGGATTTGCGTACGAGCCCTCGCATAACAGCAGCGAGTTCTATAACGACCCATCGGCCAACCGCACTGTGTTTGAGGTCCCCCCCAATAAAAATGGGCTCATTACCCACGAAGACGGCATCTACGAGATTCTCAAGGAGCCCACGCTCGTCATCGAGCGCCAAATGGAGTTCATGAATATGTTCCTTGGGTTTGAACAGGCAAATAGGTACAAAATCTCCAACTCGTACGGCCAGCAGATTGGGTACATGGAGGAAAAGGACATTGGTCTTTTCAAGGTGCTAGGCCGTCAGTTTTTCCGCTTGCACAGGCCGTTTGACATAGATGTCTTTAACATGTACGGCGACCTTCTTCTCACCATCAAACGGCCTTTTTCCTTCATCAACTCCCACATCAAATGCTTTCTTCCAGGATACGACCAGAACTCCCAGCTCATGTTTGAGAACTTGGGCGAGTCGGCCCAGAGTTGGCACCTTTGGCGCAGGCGCTACAACTTGTTCAAGCTTGAAGACGAGGTGTCCGATGACTACCAGCAGTTTGGCGAGATCGATGCCCCATTTTTGTCGTTTGACTTTCCGGTCCGCAATAAGGATGGTGATGTTATTGCCAGTGTAGATAGGAACTGGGTGGGGATTGGTAGGGAGTTGTTTACAGACACAGGTGTTTATATTGTGAGAATGGACCCGGCCAGTTTTGCGGGCATGGGCGAGTTGTATCCGCGTGTTGCGGGGCCATTGACTTTGGACCAGAGAGCGATTTTGTTGGGGACTGCGGTTAGTATTGATTTTGACTACTTTTCGAGGCATAGCAGGGGGCCGGGGGGTGGTTTTTTTAGCATGGGATCGTATGAGTAGAAACTCACTGAGCGAAGCGAAGTGAGTTTGATCAGAATTGGCAAAGAGAACGAACTCACTGAGCAAAGCGAAGTGAGTTGATCTGTTCAAAGACAAAGAGAACGAACTACTGAGCGAAGCGAAGTGAGTTTGATCAGAATAGGCAAAGAGAAAGAAAACGAACTCACTGAGCAAAGCGAAGTGAGTTGATCTGCTCAAAGACAAAGAGAACGAACTGCTGAGCAAAGCGAAGGAGTGAGTTTGTCTACTCAGTATGAAGAAAGAGAAAATTGACATTCGCTGAAAACTCACTTCGCTTCGCTCAGTGAGTTTGACTTACTCAGTATGAAGAAAGAAAGATATTTACACTCACTGAAAACTCACTTCGCTTTGCTCACTGAGTTGATCTGTTCAAGAGAACGAACTACTGAGCAAAGCGAAGGAGTGAGTTTGACTTACTCAGTATGAGGAAATAAAGATATTGACACTCACTGAAAACTCACTTCGCTTCGCTCAGTGAGTTTGTCTACTCAGTATGAAGAAAGAGAAAGGAAACGACACTCAAACTCTACCCTCAGTGGTCTGCTCATGGGCAAAAAAGGACATTTCAACTCACTTGGTCCATTAGGCAAGGCGAGATCGATATAAACAGAAAGGCGGTGAATTTTCAATGGCTAACATTGAGCACACAGTGACAGATTATGCATCCTTCCGTAACAACCATTCAAGGAGAGCACAAAGATACAGATGATCAAGGAAAAAATGATTAGAGCTACCGGTAGAATTAGAAGCGCTTGTATATAGGATAACTCCAAACGTGGGATGAGCCCCTGAGATATAAGGTGTCCCCAAGGAGCAATACATGATTCCATATTCTATAGAGTCGAACTATCCACGGTTGAGATATACTAACGCAGCAAGACAAGGATATTCTTTCAAGACAGTTGGACTTGCTAATGTAAAGAGACCTGAGACTTGAAGACATATTTTCGCCAAGCAAGCTGTAGTTCTTTTTGCTACATTCCTTCAATCAGATGGCCGTGATTTTCCAGATCCGTAATACTCCTTTGGAAGATCTGATCCTGCTTGTATCGAATCACGTATGTTCAGAGCCTAGCACTTATTTCCTACCATTAATCAAGCTAATGAGATATGAGATCTTACCTGTTTGTTGGGGGGGTAGTTGGGAGAAGAGTTACGTCTCTTGATGGTCTCTGAGTAATAGAACTCCCAAAGATTCTCAAAATAGACTCCTGGGATATTTTCTGCATCATGGTCTGCCTGTTGACTTCGATATCCTGCTGGTCAAGAGGATCAAAAGCTCATACTGAGCCGATGACCTTTATGGGTCCAGGCATACTCATTTGCAGATAGTTAATTTGTAGGTCACCTGTTACTTGTGGCCGTTACTTTGTGGCCGTTACTTTGTAGGTCCCTGTTACTTTGTAGCCGTTACTTTGTAGGGCCCTGTTACTTTGTAGCCTGTTGTGGTACTGCTACTTCTTTTGCATATTTCTCAACAATGCAAATATCAAAGGGTTATAATCATGTTTCCTCATCTCATTCTCCCTTTTCCAGCCCTCTCTTTTTTCCATTTGGCGAGCCGCCTCAAAGTCATCCCCTCTGGTCAAACTCTCCTCCAATTTATTATTCGATATGACAAGGGTGGAAAACCGCAACTCCAGGGCCGGAAACGAGCTGATGCGTTCCTGGAGAACCCCTGGCAACTTGTCACAGAACTCCTCCGGCTTACAAGCCACATGCTTTACCGGGTACGGCTTGAGACCGTCCAATTCGTAGATGTGCCCATCAAAAGGCAAGTAGCCCACAAAATGAAAGAGATCCGAATCCTTGTCTCCAGGAGCACTAGGAATCTCGATAGACAGCTGTGGGGAGAAGGAGTTGTGGGTCGTACGGATCAATTCGCTATTGCCAATGGTTTCGCCGGCCATTGTAGCGTCGAAACCCACCGAAAACGCCTTGAGGTTGCCCAACTCAGACCCCACATCGATCAGGGGAACGTTTAAAAGCACATTGAGAACTGCCTGTGTTGCACACGCGTTCTGAATCGTCTGGCGCGCGAAAAACATGCCCTTTTGCTGGTAATCCGGGTCGTACTCCCCATGTAAGGGGCCTGAAGTGTTGCTGTATTTGAAGAGGAAGATCACGCCGTATACGGGGTCGAGTGCGCGAAAGCTCTCGCTGTCGATGGAGTAGATGTCGTTGAGCTCCACATTGGACACCTGGAGCTTTTCCACGAGCTCTGTGAAGACTCCGGCGTCGGAATCGATATCGTTCCAGCCTGACATAAAAAAGAATACCATAAACGAGCGAAGCGAGTTACGAGATGTAGAATGAATGAGATTGAGTATACTGAGTAATTGAGTAATTGAGTGAACGAGCGAAGCGAGTTACGAGATGTAGAATGAATAATTGAGTATACTGAGTAATTGAGTAATTGAGTGAACGAGCGAAGCGAGTTACGAGATGTAGAATGAATAATTGAGTATACTGAGTAATTGAGTAATATGAGTGAACGAGCGAAGCGAATTTACGAGATGTAGAATAAATGAGATTGAGTATACTGAGAACCATACAATCGATAAGAGTAGAATTTGTAGTCGTCCATAGAGTAAATAGATCGCAGAGGCTAGTAGCTGATTAGAGTATTAATAGAGGCACAAATGATTGAGTTCGCATTAACACTGGATTAACAGAATATATGGAAGAATTATAGAACTTCTGAATGGCCCTACTCATTGTGGGTTCGCAGAGATAATTCATAAGGCACTATACACAAAGGGCTCTAATGGCTTCTATCTATAGTTTCATTTATCGAGTTCTCCACTCATCATTTGAAGCAGCTGTAAGCTACTTAGGGGATAGCTTTATGTAAGGCTGAATAGAAAATGGGAACTGTGTAATTATAGAGGCTATGTCCGTGGATACAGAAAAAATTGATTAGTTTGAGCTTCACTTATACTAAACACTGATTTTTGTTCCCTACAACACACTAGCACTGCACCCAGACCGCTGTCGTGTTCATTCCCTAGTTGTAAGTTCCGTCGAACATGTGATACAAAATCCTGGTCAACATGTGATGCAAATGGGCACAGAATGCTTTGGTATGTACACGGAAACGTTAACCAATGAAATTCCGCATGCATCGAGTATTTTGGTCAAATTTCTAACCATAAAGGGCAATAGTCGAGATTTTTCATTTTGCGGAAAACACCTCCTTAATTCCGAGTAAAATCTGACACCCTTCAAGGACACCCAAAAGTGGTAGGTCTAACAAATCGATCAGAATAAAATTGATTGAAGGGTTAGACTAAGTGTTTCAATACAAAATGAACATAAGCGGCTTTTTGAGGTGACCCATTTGAGGTGACGTAACTTCACAGGGGTCAGCAATAGTAGGCACTTATCTCCTTTTATTACTCTTATAGGCGATTCCGATCCACTGTCAATATACCTAGTAGTTCCATAGACGCCTATTGGATTGCTTCATTTTTCTAGTTTCTATTGTAAAAATTATCATGGCTTCGTTACCCCCTGGAAAATGCTGCGGCGTTGTTTTTGACCACGAGGGAACCCCCGAGGGCTCCTTCTCTGAGATCTGTGGCTTGGAGACCTATGTCACGGGTGAAAAGTTTGGCAACGACAAGGTTGTTGTCATTCTCACCGACATCTATGGCCACAAGTTGAAGAACACCCAACTTGTTGCGGACCAATTGGCCAAGATTTCCGAGACCAAGGTGGTGATTCCCGACATCTTGAAAAACGACCCATTGGAGGACTTGGAAGGCCTTGGCGAATGGCTTGGCCGCCACGGTGAGGATGTCACGGGCCCAATTGTCAAGAACTTTTTGGGTGCCTTCAAGAAGGAGTTTGGCGTGTCGACCTTGTTTGGCTTGGGCTTCTGCTTTGGTGCCAAATACACTGTTCTCAACATTGATGCCGAGGGTATTCTCGACGGAGGTGCAATTGCCCACCCCTCCTTTGTTACCCCAGAGTCTGTTGAGAGAATTGCCAAGCCTATCATGATTGCATCCGGAGATAAGGACGTCATGTTCACTCCTGAGTTGAGAACAAAGACCTTTGACATCTTGTCCGGTAAGGAGGACTTGAGGTTTGAGGTGCACATTTACTCGGGTGCTCCCCACGGATACGTCATCAAGGGAGACTTGTCGAACAAGCAGGTAAAGTATGCAAAAGAGAAGACGATTGTTGAGTTGGCTTTGTGGTTTACCAGTTTCTGAACATGAGCGAAGAAGTTGATACGTAGTATCTTTCAATATTGTTGATACCTAGTTTCAATATTTGAGCGAAGCGAATTTGAATCAGTATTCAACATTTGCGAAGCAATTGAATCAAAACCAGTATTCAACATTTGCGAAGCAATTGAATCAAGAAGTTTCAACAATTAAGTGAAGCAATTGAATCAAGAAGTTTCAACAATTAAGTGAAGCAATTGAATCAAGAAGTTTCAAAAATTAAGTGAAGCTAATTGTATCGAGGTACTTTCAACAGTTAAATTTGTATCAGACTACTTTCAACAATTGAGTGAAGCGATTGTTCTTTCAGACCAAGTAGTTCATTGAAACAAACTACTCAATAATACTCTGTAGTGTGGAAAGCCTGTCTTGAGAAATACTGTAGAACATGTGCCTAGCATAAAGAATAGTAATACGGTCCACTCTTCTCACCTACTCCGTTTGATGTGTTGGGCTCTTTATATATTTCGTACTTTTGTCCAATCGTCCTCATACGCAATCCATGGCTGGACTTTTTTGTATTGAGTGTCTTTTATTTTTCATGAACCACGGAGCCTCCTACGAAGAAGTCAGCCGTCTCTACGCGTACTCGGCGTCTCCGGTCGAGCCCAGCGTGTTTGCGCAAAGCTCGGCCTTTGTCACCGTGGCATTGTGGCTTATAGGTATGTGATCCCATTACTTCCAACTAACACCAGTGTTTGCCTCGTCGGCCACGCTCTTTGTCAACAGAAAGGCTGTCTCCGCAGCCACCTACATCCTCTACAGCTTGGTAGTGTCGGTACTGCTCAGTTTGGCGGTGTATCAGACAGCAAACCAGGTAGGTGTGTATGTATAGTCAGAATAAAGAGAATCAATTCTGATTCACATACAGTCAGCCGATTATCATTTGACCAACAGTTGACCTACAGTATTTGACCTACAGTATTTGACCTACAGTATTTGACCAACAGTCATTGACCAAGAGTCATTGACCAACAGTATTTGACCAACAGTCATTGACCAACAGTCATTTGACTGATTAACAGATTTGCTTGACAGATTGACTCACGACCGATACTGACACGATCGATTCAGATCTCGACCAATTTACTCCCACTAAATGCAAGGTAGATACAAGGTAAATATGCAAGGATTCTACCATCTACATTCCCATCGGTCTAACTCAACATACCGTCAATAGTCCTAAAGAAGCTAATGAAGAAAGTAGAATACTAGTCATAAAGAAGCTATGAAGATTGTGAATACTAGTCATAAAGAAGCTATGAAGATTGTGAATACTAGTACACAAGCGCTATAAAGATTGTAGTTCTTCTAGTATACACTACGAGTGTTAACCGAGAGTGTACACACCTCACCCTTATCTCTTTCTTTTTGATGCATTTGTGTCTAATACTTTTTCAATACTTTTCATGCACATCTTCTACCTCCTCACGCTTCTACTGGCGGTCCTCTGCGCCGATATGTACGCCAATGACCCCAACGTGTTTGAGTTAAACCCGTCTAACTTCGACAAAGTGGTCTACGGGTCCAAATACACCACCATGGTCAAGTTTTACGCGCCGTGGTGCGGCTACTGCAAACAGATGCATGGGATCTACAAGAGATTGGGCCAGCTCATCAACAAGGACACGAAATACGCACACAACATCGCTGCCGTCAACTGTGACAATGACGCCAACAAGGCCTTATGCGCAAAGCACCAGATCCAAGGCTTTCCCACCATCATGGTGTTCCGTCCTCCCAAGTACACCGGCAAGAAGAAACAAGGCCACCACGCCACCGAGGTCTACAATGGCGACCGCAAATTGAAGGCTATGACGGAGTTTTTGAACTCGCGCTTGAAAAACTACGTCAAGAAGTTTACCAGCGCCTCGGGCCCAATTAAGGATTGGTTCGACTCAGAGCTCCCCAGCTTCCTTCTTATAACGCACAAACAGGAAACAAGCCCTCTTCTCAGGTCGTTGGCTGTGGATTTCTTGGGGTCCGCCCAGATCGGCCATTTCCTGGCAAAGCTGCCTGTCAAGGAAATTACGGTAAAGGACACCAAAGTTCCTGTTGACAATCTTTCGCTGGTGTTTTTGTATTACAATGGGAGTGGCTTTGAAACGTATGAGGGTGATTTGCGTAACAAGACAAAGGTTTCCGAGTGGATGATGGAGGTTGGGGGGGTGGTGCCGGGCGAGGGACCATTGTCTGAGAAGGAAAAGAAGATGGCTTATTATAGGCTGGGAAAGAAGGTTAGGAAGAGTAGGGGTGAGCATGATGAGTTGTAGTGAAGAATAATCGAGCGGAGCGAGATTATTCTGATAATTCTCAAGGAGCCAGCGAGAATCTACAATCCAAAATGAAATCCAGTGAAGCGAGAAATCTACAATCCAAAATGAAATCGAGTGAAGCGAGATTATTCTAATAATTCTAATGAATAATCGAGTGAAGCGATATTATTCTGATAATTCTAATGAATAATCGAGCGAGCGAGATGAACCTACAAATTAAAACAAAAAGTCTCTCTGAATCTAACAATTCCCACCTAGTTTATTGAGCCAGTTGGTTTTCACCCACCAGATGATCTTCACCTCGCTCATCTGAACAGATCAGATCGATTAATGAGAAGTAACAACAACAGGAAGCATGAGGATGGAAAGTTCAATAGGAACATATCGGGCTATATATCCGTGCTTCTGCTGATTTTTGCGAAGGTTATGAGTTGACCATTCTACTCACAACTTGAGCGAAGAGAGTTGTTAAGGGTGTCCAGCGTTGAGGCCGTTAATGAGGCAATACCTCGGACCTACTGCTAACACAATAGCCACACGAGGGTGTATCATTGAGCCAGCTAAAGTAAATTTGCAATGGCAAAAACTATTTGCTTCGCTACTAATTTAGTCATGAGTGTAGAATTTCTAAAAGAATAATTGTTTGTATATTTGGTTGGAGTTCATTAATGCATGTCCCAGAAACTAGGCAGATAGGATGTCTTCATTGTCAGAGACACAGACCTGTATAGTTTACGGTAGGTGCATATGTACGTTCGTTGTAAGAATACAGCGAAGTGGGTATTTATGTCAAGGCTGCTTCAGTTCATGAAATTGCTAGAATTATGGTGAACTTTTATAAAACTTGACCCCAGATCTGAAGCAATTAACCAAATTATACCCCGCTGATCCCTGTCTATTCTATATTGTTAATCTATTCTATACCTACGATCCTTCTTATGCCCTCCCAATACTATCCATCATGTCCAACAAATCATCCAAAGATTCCTCCTCCTTCTCCTTCTTCTCCTTTTGCGCCCCCTGGATCCAGTTACACACCTGGTCCACGTAGAGCTTTGAATTCGGGACAAAGTGACCTCCCGGATGCTTCAAGATCTCGCTCTGGGCCTCATGTCTCTTGTACAAGGCCATGGAACGCTCCTCAGACACCACGGTGTCCAATTCACCCAACACATGCAACATACGCACCTTCCCCAGCCCCCAGTACCGGTCATAGGCTGCGTTGCCCGACTTTTCCAGCGTGTCAAGGCCAAACCCCGAGTAAAGGACTGCAAAGTCGAGTGGATCGGTGCCAAAGAGCTCGCTAAACAGATTGGCAATCAATCCCGCAAGCGCTGCGCCTTGCGAGAAACCCACCACACCCACCACGGGCAACTTGCGCTCCTCTTCGGTCTGTCCATTGACCGAAAGCGCCCCACCCCTCTCGGAAAGCACCTGGCCAGTCTTTATGTAGGTACTGATGGCATCAAAGGCCTCCTGGAGGTGTATGGCGTCATTCGTGTTGTCGATTTTGGCCCACCACGAGCGATAGCTGCGATCCTCGCCATCCGCTGCAGCAACCGTACTGAATTGCGAGGCGTAGTTGGCAGGGAGATCGTTGGGAGTGAGTTCGACCGGGCCGTTGAGGTACACGGCCTTGTACCCGAGTTTGAGGAGCTTTTTGCGGAGCGCCGACGTTTTCGCGTAGAAGATCGACGCAGATTGCGTGTACCCGTGAAGAAAGAGGACTTTTCCGTGCATAATACAAACACTACAATACACACGAACAAGCACGAACAAGCACGAACAAGCACGAACGAAGTGAGTGCGAGTGAGTGCTATTGAGTGCTAGTGAGTGCTAGTGAGTGTTAGTGAGTGCTAGTGAGTGCTAGTGAGTGCGAGTGAGTGCGAGTGAGTGCTAGTGAGTGCGAGTGAGTGCTAGTGAGTGCGAGTGCTCGTGTACAGTGCTAGTGAGTGCTAGTGAGTGCTAGTGAGCTAGTGAGTGTGAAGTGCGACGTTAGACAGAAGAGACATTTAGACTACCAAATACAATGTAGAACTATGCTACTAAGCATACGGAATATTACGTATACAAATGAGTACGCAATGAGAGAAAGAATACTACTTGATAAGGACGCGGGGTCAGAGACTTAGAATACACTATTCATAAGCCTGCACACACATATCCAATAGGACACATGATCCTTTGATGTTTTGCCTATCCTCACCACATCGGTACCTAGAGTTGGTGGGTCACCTTAGTCAGTGAGCAGTCAATGAGCAGTCAATTCGCGTCAATTCGCGTCAATTCGCTTCGCTCATTGACTGCTCATTGATTACCAATTCGCTTCACAGCATACTCTTTAGGGCTTATTGTCTTGTGTATTATACGAAATTAATAATCAGAAGAACATGGGAGGATGGCAGACAGGCCAGCCATAGCCACCATGTGGATCGGCGCACGCCAGCATACGTATTAGTCTAGCAGTCTAAGTCTAGTGATGTCCAAGCATCGATAAATAGCAGAGAAAGGAAGGAAGACGGATGGGTGGAAGTGTAGCCTCATTGAGTCTGTTGACAGCACGGACGGTGAATGGGGAGTCGTTGGGTGCTTTATCATATTGCTTCACCCGATCAAGTGAGTTAATTGAGTAGAGCTTGTGATATTAAACAACTTGCATCAAATTCACGAGCCAAGCGAAGTGAGGGATCGATCGTTGCATAGGTCGTTGAATCGATCGTTAGATCTATTTAACGGATCGGTTTCTCGTTCGCATCTCGTTCGCTTATTCATATTGCTTGCACCATTAAACACCTCACCCGCAACACTCGCGCAACACTCACGCAACACACTCGCAACACTCACGCAACACACTCGCAACACTCACGCAACACACTCGCAACACTCACGCAACACACTCGCCAACACTCACTTCGTTCGTGTTGGCTTGTGTTGGCGCGATGATCTCCTCCATCTCCATTATATCCCTCACAATCATAATCTTCCCCACCCCATAATACTCGTCAAAATCCTCCTTCATCCTGACCCTCTCATAATCCTCATCCTCCTCAATAACCTGCACGACTGTCCCCATTCCCAAGCGATAGGCAGCCTTCACATTGATCTCGCTGTCATCTACAAACGTCTGGCGGCCCATCACCTCTTTATCCGTGTAGTCGATAGCGGTCTGCTTAAAAGTATTGTGGAAATACTCCAACATGGGTTTGCAGACGATGGGCTGCTTCGAGTAGTCGCAAAAGGTCAAGCCATCAAACAAATCGCCGAGCCCAAGAAACGACACCACACGCATGGCATGGTTCTTGTAGGCGTTGGTGATGAGCCAAAACACATCATAGTGGGGACGGAGGCGCTGGAGCATGGCACGCAACTCGGGGTTGTACGGCATGACCGGCTTCAAGTCAAGGGCATCGTCCACCTTTTCATTATACTCCAACGCATCCACGCCGTGTTTGCGCACCAAGCCCTCCACGGCCAAGCCGTACACCTGGTAGTAGGTGAGATGCAACTTGTGGGCGTCCTCGTCGTTGAGATTCAAGCGCGCCTTGAAGTACTGGTGGATGAGCTTCTGTGTTTTCTCGTGCACACCAATGCTCTTTTTGTACAAGCAGTTATCAATGTCAAAGTAGAAGATGCGCTTGTTGGCCATCTCGGAGGGGATGGGCCCGAACCCGTAGGGGAGCTTGACGCGGTTCCCGGGGCGCTCCTCGTGGATCTCGGGGTTGATGTATGTGACTGTTTGGGCGGTGACTGTCATACGTGACTAATTTTTCTGTCAATAATGTCCCCGTGGTAAAAAATGTCATCGCGCATCAGATGCACTTCCGCATCGAGCCGGTTGTACAAATACGCCAACGTGTGGAAATTGCTCGTGGCGTGCCCGACAACAGCGTCCTTGTTGTAGAGCACCCCGTTGGCCATGTCCGAGAACCCGAGCCTTCGAACATTGGCGTGCATACGGTTCTTGAGGCTGTCGATAGCGTCAAAGAGCGCGCTGACGTAAGCGAAGCGGGGATTGCTCTTTTCGGCTTTTGTGCACATCTTTTTTTTCTCCGGCTCCACATCTTGATCTATTTCCTCCTTCTCTATTTTCTCCTTCTCTATTCTCTCCATCTCTTTTATTCTGTTTTCATGGCCCAAAATCTGTGGCAATAAACTTATGCGAATGTAGTCGTGGTAGAACCTGGCCAAGTGGAATTCCTGGTCCAAAGCACCCGTTGCCCTGACCGATTGCTCGATATCACGCACCAATTCTAGCACATTGGACGACACGCCCACAAAGCTGGCCCCCAAAATCCACCCATGTTGGTAAGTGTCCCCACACGCAAGGCTTACCAACCGGATACAGTTGTACAAGAGGCCAAAACGCATCATGACCAATGGCACTGTGCGGCCCAGAATCACCGGGCGCACTCTCATAAGCCTCTCGTACAAGAGAACGGGCTTTATAAATGGCACGACCGCGCGCACAAGCTCGAGTAGCTGTTCCAAATGGCGTTTGCTGGAATAGAAGTCAGACACCACAAGCAAAAAGTGATCGATAATCTCCACCTCGTTCTTTGGCTCGCACCGGATAGCATACTCGAGTAGGTATCGCGCACGGAGGAGATTGAGCTCGGAGAAACGTGTATACTGCTCTATTTTGACCTTCATCCTGTCTACCTCAACATCTTCACAAAATTTAGAAAAGTAGTGTTTCAAGGGAAAGGAATACTCCTCCTCCATCTTCACATCCGTCACCTTTTTCTCATATTCCTCCCTTTGTTGTCTTTCCTCTTGCACTATTTGCGGCATTTGCTCCAACAAACGGATCCTCCTGACCAAATCATTTGGGGATCCTCGGAGAGCTCTTTCGATGGGCCCACTTCCCTCTATGACTTCCACGTTCCGGAAGTAGTAGAATTGGCGCGGTAGCGAGTATATCGAGTCGTCGTCTACTTGCTTCCATTGGCGGAGAAGCTGCTCGACGGTGCCTTTGTCTTTTTCCGCAGAGTAAACGCGTTCTCCCTCGGAGCCGTTGTCGTTTAATTCGGCCAAAACCATCTTGCGCTCCCTCATCAACTGCCTGTACTTGGCGGCGACGCGTTCCTCCTCTTCCTTGATCTCTCTTTCCATCTCGAGCAGCCTGCGGAAGACCTCCATGTCCCTATTGGCACTCAAAAAGATGGGCGGTAAGTCTATTGAGAACACGCTAGGCTTGGCCGTGTTGGCTAGGGGGGTGGGTACGTGGCTGGGAGGAACAGGATGGGGGTTTGGTGGAATACCAAGCATTTGGTCTATCTCGAATTCATCTTCGCTGGATGACATAAAAAAGACAGAACGAGCCAACACGAACAAGCCAACACGAACGAAGTGAGTGTTGGCGAGAGTGTTGCGAGTGAATGTTGTTAGTGAAATGCAACGTAAAAGAATGCACTAGAGTCAACAAGTCAACCCTCACTTCGTTCGTGTTGGCGAGTGTGTTGCGAGAGTTGCGAGAGAGTGTTGATTTATGAGTTAGTTCTACGAGTGAGCAAACATGAGCCACGACGAGAGCATTAGTTGGAGTTTATGCCAATGGGAGATGAAAGGTGATTAGAATCAAAAAGGACCAAAAATCATGAGGTAGATCAACTTTGAACAAAAATAATCAGATCATCCTTGTCGATATTGCCTAGACTATTTTTCAGATCTTCCTGCTCCAGGCCTCCTCATCACCTTGCATTCTAGATATGACCAGATTACATTAATTCGATTTGTGTCATGAGGTACTTCCTAGACTTTCAGCGACATACAACTAAAACAACACTTGTGAGCTTTATGAACTTTTAAATCAACAAAGGATCTTCATTCCAGATTCGATCTTGTTGATATTTGGACGGCTCAAATGATCGATGATTGTGGTGCGAAATCTACTGTGTTCTAATTCGCATGAGGAGTCAGCTTCTTCTTTCTAAGCTTTCTTGATCCTTCATTTTATAGTGAGCTTTCTAATTACTCCCATTCTATTCTTGATCCATTCTGTGCTCTCATTGATATCGCATTCTTAATTACTCCCATTCTATTCTTGATCCATTCTCATTGACATCGCATTCTGTCATCGTATAGTTTACTGAGATTCGCTATGATCTTTTATGCTAGGTCGATCCTCGGGTTTATTATCCTCGCTTTCTCCTACCAATAATGTGGCTTCAATTACACATAATCGGACCATCTCCGTATGACGTACGGCAACCACAGACTAACAAAAATTAGATACTTGGAGAGCATAATGAGAGTAAGGTGTAGAGTACCCACGAGAGGTTGAAAAATCTACGTCATTTTTAATCAGATATACTTTATTGGGTGTTTCTTTTCTCGTTCCTTCCTTTCTGGGGATTCGGTTAGAGAAGGATTTTTATATTTTCATGTCATACGAAAAGTTACCATTGGAGCCATTGTTTGCCAAGATTGACGAGCTCAAGGAGCAGTTCATTGCGCGCCTCGACAAGGCTGTTGCCATCAAGTCTGTTTCTGGAGACGAGACGCTCAGACCCGAGGTTTTCCGCATGGGCGAGTTTTTGAAGGAGCAGTTGGAAACGCTCGGATTCCACGATATCCAGATGAGGGACCTTGGCATTCAGCCTCCCCCAGTGGCTGACCCAAAGCTCCCATTGCCTCCGATTGTTCTTGGACGCTACGGTAACGATGCCGGTAAGAAAACCGTGTTGGTGTATGGGCATTACGATGTCCAGCCTGCCAATAAGGAGGATGGATGGGCCACCGAGCCATTCACCATGCACCACGACAAGGTCAAGGACATTTTGTACGGTAGAGGTGCTACCGATGACAAGGGTCCTGTTTTGGGGTGGTTGAATGTGATTGAGGCCCACCAGGCCTTGGGCATGGAGTTCCCTGTGAACCTTGTTGTTTGCTTTGAAGGTATGGAGGAGAGTGGATCTTTGGGCTTGGATAAATTGGTGGAGCTGGAGGCCAATGGCTATTTCAAGGGCGTGGACCAGGTCACCATTTCCGACAACTACTGGTTGGGCACCAAAAAGCCCGTCTTGACTTACGGGTTGAGGGGATGCAATTACTACCAGATCATCGTGGAGGGCCCTGCGGCCGACTTGCACTCGGGCGTGTTTGGAGGAACTATCCACGAGCCAATGACAGACTTGATTCTGGTGATGAGCACCTTGGTCAAGTCCAATGGCCAGATTTTGATTCCAGGCATCGCTGAGATGGTTGCGCCCGTGACCGAGGAGGAAAACAAGATCTACGACGCCATTGACTTCTCTGTGGAGGAGTTGGACAGTGCCACAGGCAACGTCGGGTCGTCCATCGTGGCCCATGCTACCAAACAGGACGTCTTGAAGCACAGATGGAGATTCCCATCCCTCTCGTTGCACGGAATCGAGGGTGCCTTCTACGGGGCAGGTGCCAAGACCGTCATCCCCGCCAGGGTCGTGGGCAAGTTCTCCATTAGAACCGTGCCCAACATTGAATCCGCCAAGTTGGACCAGATTGTGTTTGACCACGTCAACGCCAAGTTCCGCGAATTGAACTCCCCCAACAGACTTAAAGTGGAGCTCATCCACGACGGTGCCTACTGGTGTGCCAATCCTTTCAACGACGCCTTCTCGGCAGCTTCCAAGGCCACCCAGGATGTTTGGAATATCGTCCCAGACATGACTAGAGAGGGAGGTTCCATTCCCATCACCTTGACCTTCGAGCAGGCTTTGGGAGTGGACGTGTTGTTGTTGCCAATGGGCAGAGGTGACGATGGTGCTCATTCCATCAACGAGAAGTTGGATGTGATTAACTACATCAATGGATGCAAGACCTTGGGTGGATTTTTGCACTACTACGGCAGGCAATAGTTAGATGATACGGAAATAGAAGCGTAAAGACAAATGTCTGAGTAGAAGTGTATCTGAGTAAGTGAATCTGAGTAAGTGTATCTGAGTAAGTGTATCTGAATAAGTGTATCTGAGTAAGTGTATCTGAGTAAGTGTATCTGGGTAAGTGTATCTGAGTAAGTGTATCTGAGATAGATCTTAGATAATCTATCTCATATAGTAATCTATCTGAGATAGTAAAGTGCATCTTGAACGATTCTCACTCCTTTCAACGAGTAGGCAGATTTCTCATTACGCTCTTTGACTACATGTACCTAAAACTTGATATAGAAAGAGTAAGCGGTCGAATTTCACGCTCGGCCGACAGGGCCCTTAACATCTGGGAGGAAAACCAAGACCCGCGATCCCGTCGTCATGTAATCAACTACACATGCCATAAAGCGATGTACGATGCCTCCTCTGCAATATTTTCTCTTCCAACAACTTTATATTGCATCACTCGGTGCAAGGTATAAGCGATATTACATAACCCCGGAAAATATCATCCGCATGCCTAAGGCACGATGGCCATTTAATATAGGCCACGGCTGATTGTGCACAATGGCAAATCTTGCCGAGAGAGACCGTGAGCATGTGATTACAAAATCGAGAAAGCGACGAGCCAAGATCAGCGAAGAATCAGAAGATAAACTGAGGTGTGTAAGCTCCAATGTAGCGTCTACCAGATTATGTAACTATTCGTTTGTAGTGTCTACCAGATTATATAACGACTATTCGTTTGTAGTGTCTACCAGATTATGTACTATTCGTCTGTAGATATGCTCATTCTACTGCGACTACTGATCATTGCTAGGATAGCACCTAAGGTGCATCATGATCAACAAAACTCGGTAACCTTCAATGGTGTACTCAAGCATTTCAAGAGTCAAAGGATATCTATCCAGTCTCGCATAGTCTCGTCTATATCGCATTGTCTACATTAACCAGGATCTGGTAGTCATTAGTAGCAATTATGAGTCTGACTTAGAATAAATAGTACATCGGGCATCCATTTGGAGTCTTCATAAAGGGAACAGGACAATTGAAGCTCTTGTGGAGCTCTGCTGGAGCTCCTCAGAATGGTCGGGGACAGTGTATCTCCTGCACAGTGAAAATTTTTCCATTGAAAAACATTAGCATATCATTTAGCACTACCACAATCCAGGCCAGCATCAGCATTGATCAAGCAAACGAGCAACCATCGACACGAACGTAGCATAGAATCATAGAAACACGTGGCAGACCACAGCGAAGCACAGAAACGGCACAGAACGGCACAGAACGGCACAGAACGGCACAGAACGGCACAGTAACTGCACAGTAACTGCACAGGAACGGCACAGGAACTTCTCAACCACCGCAAAACAAGACCAGACACACTACGGTTTCCACATTGACGGCATTCACATTGACGATCTTTCACATTGACGGTCACATTGACGGCAAATACACCTTGATTTAGCATGTCGGAGAACCTCAAGCGCGCAGAGTCGCTTTTCAACAGGATAATGAAGCAGAACCTGGACAAGCCGGAGAAGCATGAGCGCGTAGACAGAAAAAAACACCATTCGCACCACACACAGGTCGTGGCAGCGCCCCTGCGTGACCCGGCGCGTTTGGCCCGTGAGGCGGTCCAGCAGATCCCCCCAGAACACCACGTGATACCCTACTGCTGGACAATATGGCACCATTCACGCCAGAGACAGCGCGGGAAGGATCTGGAGGAAGAGACGCGTGAGGAGCCCAATACAGGCATCACGGTCGACACGTACCTCCAGACCATCAAGGAGGTGGACTTTGCGACGTTGGACGGCTCCAGCACCAAGGTGATTGGGTCGCTTGAGCAATTGTGGATGACCATGTCGTCCATAAAACACGGCTTTGACTTGCCCGTGCGCTCCGAGTTCCTTGTATTCAAAACAGGCATCAACCCCGTCTGGGAGGACCCCGTAAACATCAAGGGCGGGCGCTGGGTGTTTCGCTTCAACCGTAGGAGCCTCCAGAACCCCGGCGACTTGGACCTCGACGATAATGGCGTCTCCAGCCTCCGCAGGCGTACCACCTTGATCTGGGAACGCTTGGTCTTGAGAACCCTTAGTGGCCTGCTCATCCCAGACTCGGCAGAGCCCTACCAGGACCTTCTTCTCAATGACATCTCCGGCTTGGTGCTTAGTGTTCGTCGTGAGGACGACGTCATCAGCATATGGAACTCCAACTTGAACTTCCACCACAAGAGCAAAAAGCTCACCCTGTTCCAGGCCCGCAGGATCATCTGCGACCTGATCTTGCGTGTTGTCCGCGAGTGTGACTTGATTTTGCTGGGCTCCGACTGCGTCGACACAGTCGACAGCGGAAGTAATGAGAGGGTCCATGGTGTCTCTTTTGACTACAGGTTGCATGCAGATAATAACCTGGACAAGTATCAGTATAGAAGGCATAATCGGTGAGCCATGCCAAATGATTTGGCATAAAACATGAAAATCGAATAGTGAGAGCTGTACAGAGCAACTATGGCTGAAAGTCGAATAGTGAGAGCTGCACAGAGAACTATGGCTGAAAACCGAATAATGCACAAAACAATTATGTCTGAAATAGTGGATACACAGATCCTTGACGTCTACAGTGAGATATGAGCGGTATGTGCCTTTAGGGTCAGTTCAATAGAATATTTGAGTACAAAAGGTACTGAGAGAAGTGCCAGAATTGATTATGACAAGACTGAGTCGAGAGTGCTAAAAAGCGTGACTGAGATGGTGTTAAGACAGCATGACCAGGAGATGGTGTACAATAAAGGATCAGAGATGGTGTACAATTAAGACAGTGTGAGTAGTGGGTAACCACTGAGACAGCGTTATCGGTCGCTTGGTGTGCTCCCTAAGCGAACTGAAAATGGACGTTGAAGATAAACTCTATCAGTGCTATACTAAGAATGCTCATGAGCAAGCGAATCTCTAGGATGAAAAGACAAAATTGCCTCGCCAACTAATATATGCTCAACAACTATGCTCACTCATAACTCACTTCGTTCGTTATTCATTCGCTAATGTGATCAATATTAGACCACGCCATTTTCGTGGGGAGGCCACGCGAGGTAGCACTACCGTACCAACAAGGCTGTGCAACTACAGTACCTGCAATGCCAACTTTTGAACGATGCTGGCATGCATACACAGAGATGAGCATGCATACCTAGAAGTATCGCATGCATACGTAGGAAGATGATGGGCATGTATACGTAAACAAGCCATCTGCGTGGCTGTGCGTATCAACCCACGTGCTGCTTCAACAAGCAGGAGAAAGTGGCCGAGATTGCCATGGTCTGCAAGAGTAGATGTATGTAATATATAGTAGTGAGCGAAGCGAACTGCTTGCCATGAGTAAGAAGAGTGAATTATTGGTACATTGTCCTCATTTGGGTGAAACGGCCCTCTCACCGTGAGTGTAGGAAGAAACGCCCTCTCACCGTGAGTGTAATAAGAAGTGGAAAACGTCCCAGAGGAGAGAAGTATTAGAGAAGGAGAATAGAAGAAAATCCCGATTCGTGTGGGTGACTCACGTTACATTTGTGCAGCTTTGTCCTCTAAAAACACTCACTCGCGTCAACTAACTCGTGCGACACAAAGATTGATTCAATCGCGTTGCCTCAACTTCCTAATTACACTCTCGCACCCGTTCTAGACGAGTAAATACTCACACAAAGGAATTAAAGTTAGGTTACCCTTTTCACCGAACCCAATTTCCAGGTGCCACAAAAACAATGTTCCTTGGAACATCTTGGCGAGCCACCATAGCAGAACGCTGCTGCAATATGCAGGGACCCTTAAAAGGCACCGTGCTGACAGGAGTATTCCCAGAGGATGAGAGGTATCAAAAGAAAAGGATTAAAAGTGGATTGATCGGTGTATGAGCAATAATTTTAGTAAACGTTAATGGGTTTAGAAAGTATTCTTCATTATTCTTCGTTCGTATGAGTTCATGGATGCTGGACCCTTGGTACGGTGTTTTAGGGACCAGTCGGTTTGAGGCGTGGATATGTGAGTATAATGAGTGGAGCATGAGAAGATAGAAGAGACATACCCACAGAGTACATAACCATATGAGCGTTCTATTCAAAATACATCTTCTCAAGGTAATTTCAGAGATGCTCACAGATGCTCACAGGTGCTTATCACAGGTGCCTGATTCTTGTATGCTGATTCTTGTAGATGCTGATTCTTGGAAACTCATATTGCTAGATTTCCTACACGGTTGTGAAGATGTATATTGTGCAGATAAGCACTGGTGCTGGAATTCACTGACAAGTTTCCACGTGCCCGCGGTGCATGAAGTGAGACCTTCCCAATTAGTCATAAGGCGGCCTGCACACAGGCATGTGTCGAGTGATCTAATTTGCATTTTTTCTGGTCAGGTGCTCTGGGGAGGAAAATTTACTCTGCGGCCTATATCAGCAGTACAATAGCCACCACACAGCCACCAGACAACAGGACATTTTTGTTAGTCAAATACCATAGATGCCCGCGTTTGAGTCCGGCCCCTCCATAGTGGAGCTCTTTTTCTCAGCCAAGAAGCTATTATCGCTTCAGCCAAGAGTGGAGAACCGCGAGGTTCGCAAACAGAGCTCGTCATGCCAGCAAAACGCCCGTGAAACAGCAAAATCCCACCACAACGTGCTCGACTTGTTGCTGCCGCTCCTGATAGATGACCTCAAGACCACTCCTTACATCCGCAAGCACAAGCCCGAGGCTAAATCCATCTCCACCCAGGCCACCACTTTTGCCCCGTCAGTACCGACTCCGATGAGTATACACTCGCCCGGGTCTCCGTGTACCAAGTACGAGGACAAGGAGAGGGGTTCACAGGATCAAAAAGTGAATACAGACACAAACACTTCACATGCCCCCATGTTTAAGGAGCAATACAAGGAGCAAAACCAGCCATCAAACCTTTACAAAGGTCTGTCAAACGTGTTCCTGTCAAACGTATACCCACAGTCGAATCTGTACAAGTCCAACCTGTACAAATCCAACCCTCTATTCAAAGAACAGTTCAAGTCAAATGAGAATCTTGCCTTCTTTAAAGCAAAACAGGAAGCCAAGCCAGAGAAAACAGAATGCAGCAACTGCCACACCCAAAACACACCACTCTGGCGCAAAGACCCGGAGGGAAACACCCTCTGCAATGCGTGCGGGCTCTTCTACAAGCTCCATGGAACCACCCGGCCACTCAGTCTAAAGACAGACGTGATCAAGAAACGGCTGTCGCGGCGCAGTGCGTCGTCGATATCGAGAAACGGCCTGCTGACCTCCCTAGCCACTAGCAATCCCATCACCAGGATCGCCAAGGCACCCATGTCGGGAGTTCCTAATCTGAGCTCCCTCCCCCACGCACGGTATAAGAACGTTCTCATTCTTCCCAAACCCACCACCAGTCCCTCTACCACCTCCGTAAACGTCACAGGAACCCCCACCGCCCTGCTATCGAGGTCCATCCCCATCCCCAGAACAACCAGTCGGTCCAGTATCGCGTCTCTGCCCGTCAACATCAACAACCAGCCCTTCAAGCGCAAAAAGTCCGACCTAAATCTCGCCTCCAATGCCGACTACGACTTCTCCAAACGCTCCTCCGTGTCGCTGGCAGGCAGTGCCAGCCGTAGAAACACCAGACGCACCTTGAGCGTCACTTCACTCCAGTCTCCCGGTGTGAGACTGTCTGGGGGCTTCTTTGACGCAGCGGAAAACGACATTTCTCGCTGTCTGAGCGTGACCACCATGCCTATAAACGATGGCTCGCTCTCGCTGCATAACCTGTTTCTCATGAGGCAGCCTGCCTCGCTCGTGGATTTCAGGCGTGCAAACTCGGGCTTTTCCAACAATGATGATTTCAGCAGCATACCCGTCACACCCCTCAACACAACCGATCTTCTCTCGTCGTCTCGAGATGTAGAGATGGAAATGGATGCCACGTACTTCCAGTTGCAGCGCCAGGGCGTGCAGAACGAGTACAGGCTGTCATTGAGCAATGGTTTAAAGAGACTGATGATGCTGCCTGAGAAACAGTTGAAGGACCTTGACTGGTTGAAATTTGAATTGTAGAGGGAAAGAGGAAGAAAGAGGAGACTGAGAAAGAGGAAGAAAGAGGAAGACTGAGAAAGAGGAAAGAGGAAGAAAGACGAAGAAAGACTGTTAACGAGACAATATCGACAATATCGACAATATCGACAATATCGGATCATAGAAGACTCAGGTTGAGTTCTTAAGTGTGTTATAGCCTAGCGCAACAAGCAGCAGATCTATTCACTTCTGTGCACGCGCACTGACGAGACTGCTGAGATGGCAATGCCATCGGTTATAGACTGGATAGTAATGCGCAATAGCGACGGATAGGAAGAAAGTAGTACGTAGCAGGAATGAGGACAGGCAGTAGCAGAAAATGAGGACAGGCAGTAGCACGAAAGATACGGTACAAGAATAAAGCAGTGAAGAAATACTTCATAGAAGACGACAAGACATACTTCAATAGAAGACACAAGAAATACTTCAATAGAAGACACAGGAAATACTTAAGAATAGAAGACTTCAAAAGTTCTACAAGAAATAGAAGACAAATGCAAGATGTGCAAAACATAGAAATACTAGCCAACACTAACATCGCGTACGAACTTCTAATAATAGCTTCGTAATACCAGATTTCCCAGCTTCCCAACTGCCCTATTCTAACATCTTTACAAAGCTCGATACACTGACTTTCGGATCTCACTTTGACAGATTGTTTCTCGGCTACAAGGCTTGTTGAGACAATGAGATATCCAATTTCGCCCGCTCAGTTCAATCTTTCATGATACCTCGTGCCCTTTCATCATAGCTCGCGGCTACGATGCGTATATCGGGTACTTGATAAAAAATCTTGCATACCTTAAATGTAACACAATACAATTAGTCGTATGATGTGGTCTTTTCCAGCAGGATAGACATTGTTATCAATGGTAAGACATTCAATGGGTACCTAGACATTGGATACTATACGAGTTACATTGACTCGGCCTCTTGCAAATAAAGCCTACACTCTCGACCAGCCCTATTGGCTCTTCACCGTAAATGCACAGTATCTGAATCCTGCAGTAATTAAGTTTTACGTAGATTTGGTGAAAAGTGTATAAATTTCCCAATACATATCAAAAGACCCCATGGCACCCAATTAGTACTGATACAGGCATTGGCGCCCCACTTAGCTTGGGGTGTATCATGGTGTAGATCAGTCTATTCGCTAAAGGTTTTTCAGCCTTTGGAAATGAAAAGTGGTCTCGGAGGAAAATACTACACGAAACCCAATTTTGGGTACCACCCTCATACCTTCCGCCCACGCATTTGACAATTCATGCTAGAGACATCGGAACAACGAACGAATCACAAGGGGCTGTGTAAGGGACTGAGGAGACTTCATTGTACTGTATTGAATGCATCTTTTTCGGTATCTTTTACCTCAACTACCGTTTATTTAAGTGGGTATATTTGTAGAGATAAGCTACGTCTAAGAAAGTGTATGATTCGACAGGTTGGGTGAGATTGGGTAATTTTAATATCTCCTTAGTTTGATTTTCGACACTCAAATATGCGTAGCGGTCGCCGATCTAGTCAATCCCTACAAATTTTGGGTATTGATTAGTGAGCATAGTGGCTAGGTGTTTGCTGGAAGAGGACACTCTCAACATCCTTACACATTCTCAGCCCTGTATTTTGGGCCTCCACGTGGACATTGTACTTGTGTATGAGATTTTGTTGGTGCCGAATTTCACGTGCTCATAACGCACAAAGTGGACCAACTCATCTCATATACGAGTATACGACAAAGTGTCGATAGATACACCACACTACAAGCGATGCACACACCGATCCAGGGCGCCGACCATACTGTCTGATATAGCCATTCCAGGACGAATCGGACATTGGCGAGATTGTTGGTCGTCATCTCCACGTGTATAAATTGAGGGCAAAAATTTTCTTTATTTTATCAACATGTCTAACTACAAAGTCGCTGATATCTCTCTTGCTGCCTTCGGCAGAAAGGACATTGAGTTGTCCGAAAACGAAATGCCTGGGTTGATGTACATCAGAAAGAAGTACGGTCCATCCCAGCCATTGAAGGGTGCCAGAATCGCCGGGTGCTTGCACATGACCATCCAGACCGCTGTCCTCATCGAGACCTTGACTGCCTTGGGTGCTGAGGTTACTTGGACCTCGTGTAACATCTTTTCCACCCAGGACCACGCTGCTGCGGCCATTGCTGCCACCGGTGTCCCAGTTTTCGCCTGGAAGGGTGAGACTGAGGAGGAGTACCAGTGGTGCTTGGAGCAGCAGTTGTTTGCCTTCAAGGACAACAAGAAGTTGAACTTGATTTTGGACGACGGTGGTGACTTGACTTCGCTTGTCCACGAGAAGTACCCTGAGATGTTGGAGGACTGCTTTGGTTTGTCTGAGGAGACCACCACTGGTGTCCACCACTTGTACAAGGCCTTGAAGGAGGGCAAGTTGAAGGTCCCAGCCATCAACGTCAACGACTCTGTCACCAAGTCCAAGTTTGACAACTTGTACGGTTGCCGTGAGTCTTTGATTGACGGTATCAAGAGAGCCACCGACGTTATGATTGCCGGTAAGACTGCTGTTGTTGCTGGTTTCGGTGATGTTGGTAAGGGATGTGCTGATGCTTTGCGTTCCATGGGTGCCCGTGTCATTGTCTCCGAGGTTGACCCCATCAACGCCTTGCAGGCTGCTGTTTCCGGCTACCAGGTTGCCCCATTGGCTGACGTTGCCCACGTTGGTCAGATCTTTGTCACCACCACTGGTTGCCGTGACATCATCACCGGCCCTGACTTTGAAAAGATGCCAGAGGACGCCATTGTGTGTAACATTGGTCACTTCGACATTGAGATTGACGTTGCCTGGTTGAAGGCCAACGCTCAGTCTGTGGTCAACATCAAGCCCCAGGTCGACCGTTTCTTGATGAAGAACGGCCGCCACTTGATCTTGCTCGCCGAGGGTAGATTGGTCAACTTGGGCTGTGCCACTGGCCACTCCTCCTTTGTCATGTCGTGCTCCTTCTCCAACCAGGTCTTGGCTCAGATTGCTTTGTTCAACGCTGACAACGCCGAGTTCAGAGCCCAGTTCCCTGAGTTTGGTGTTGCTGGTAAGTTCGACGTTGGCGTGCACTTGTTGCCAAAGATCTTGGACGAGACTGTCGCTAGATGCCACCTCGACCACTTGGGCGCCAAGTTGACCAAGTTGACTGACGTCCAGAGCGAGTACTTGGGTATCCCTGTGGAAGGTCCTTACAAGGCCGAGATCTACAGATACTAAGGGTGTAGTTAGGTGTTAGGTGTACCAGGTAACTGGTTTGTATTTTAGTCCTCAACGGAAAGTGGGTGTATATATGGTTCTTCAACGGATTTAAAAAAAAAGCTTTGTAGATCAAAACCAGCACAGTGAGCGAAGCGAACTGTGCGAAGTAACTATGAGATAATCAAGCTATGTGAGTTGAACTATGTGAGATAATCAAGCTATTGAGTTGAACTATGTGAGATAATCAAGCTATTGAGTTGAACTATGTGAGATAATCAAGCTATTGAGTTGAACTATGTGAGTTGAACTATGTGAGTTGAACTATGTGCGAAGTAACTATGTGAGATTCATAAGATATTGAGTTGAACTGAGCTAAAGCTAGAGAATGGAGTTCTGTTTGAGTGAGCATGTACCTGTTATCTTTGTGGCCTTAGTAGAGTTTGTTCCTGAGGTTGTACATGGATCTGTGCGATGACATTTCATGTGTTTCGAAAAATCCCAAGGTGATCGGCTATTTTTCGCTTGAAAATGGCTGGCTTATCTGATGGGGTACTCGCTTAGATTTGATAGATTTTCAGAAAAACTGCCACAACTTGGCACATCTCCCATGAGCAGTAGGTCTGCTATATGGGACCTTGAAGAACGCAGCTAGTCTCGCCTCATCTGGCAATGCCCCTGAGCAGGACTTATAAGACCCAATGTTTGGGTTACCCATACAACCTAGCTTGGATACAGGAAAATCATGTATGGAATTCGGGTGCAATGTCGACAGAAATGAGAGGGTCAGGAATTCTCTGGATCAAACCGCCTTGCCCTGGACATCTGCAGGAACATCTGATCTCTGTAGGTTTGACACAAAGCACCATGTCTAGATAGGCGAATTTGTGGACGGGCAGCAGAGAGTTCAACGTGGTTTTATCAAAGCCTGACTGCAATGGCCGCAGATTTTTTTCTGTTCGCGAATTACATCCTTGTGTATTGTCTGCATCATTCTGGCTTAGGTGCACCTGATATTTCCGTGGTTGCAAATTGTGACCAGCACTTATTATTGCGCACTAGTATATAAGATGGCGACCTCCTGAATTTCAGCAGACATGGGGCCAATGACCACCACATTGTGGGTGAGACTCCTACAGTTTTTAGTGACGTCGATATCCTTAGGCCTCGCCATAGCATTTTTAACCACATGTGTCACACTGCCAGCATACATCATTGGCGTAATCATCGTGGCCATTTACCAGATCATACATTTATTCATACTATTTATACCACCATTGCTCATAGCGCTTCCCATTGCCGTGGTTATTTTCCTCGAGTTGGGCCTGCTCATTGCATGGATCGTGCTTTTTGTCAAAATATCCGGGGTCTTTGGAACCTACGGCGACTGCACCAATTATCCCACGGTCCCGAGAAACCCGTACTATACCGCGGCCGCATGCAGGTTCGGCAAGACCTTGATTGCATTCACATTATTCGACTTCCTCCTCGCTACCATCTCGCTAGTTTTAATGTTCACCTTTAGTGTTATCCCCGTTGGTAGAGCAATGGGCTATGGCCAGTACATCACGTGCAGACGAAATGGCCACATTGTCGGGGGAATTTACTCCAAACTACCCAAGTTGGACGAAGAGGCTGCCGAGCTTCCTCCTGAAGAGACTCCCGAGGAAAAGGCAGAGGAAGCCTCAGAGGAAAAGGTTGCAGAAGAAGTCGCAGAAGAAGCAGCCGAGGAAGCAGCCAAGGAAGAAAATCACAAGCATACATGTCCACATTGTTTAGCAGCAGCCGCAGAAGCAGCAGCAGCGGCTGCTCCACCACCACCACCACCCCCTGAAGAAAATGATTCAGGAAAGAGCGAAATTGTGAAGGAAATCGTGCTAGACAATGCGTCAGTTACTGGTAGCAAGTATTACGTAGTTCGCATTAAATGTAAGCCGAAACCCAAGAACCCACAATGAGCATCGTTGCATAGGGCTTGCCCGTACATATCAAAATAACCTAGCATGTCTAGTCTGTTGTAGTGTATATAAATACTTGGTCTATGTTATTGTACTCTATTCCTGCAAAGTAATCTAATAAATATATTACAACTTGGGGTCCAACGGTGCTTCCAAGGTGACTTGTTTCTCGTTGACCTTTTCGATAATTTTCCTTATGGGCTCTGAAAAAGACACGAGTGCCTCCTGTACAACGGTGCTCACTAGCTCGCCATCCAAGTTGTAGATGCTGCAGTAACACAACAAACGGTCATCCACCATGCGTGGGTACCGGAATTCCATGTATAGCCAGTCATCGGTCTGGAAATTGGTGGTGTGGAAGTATACCAGATGATCCAAACTTGTGCTGAAATAAGCATGTTCCAGCTTGACAATGCCCCAGTCACTGTATTTCAACCCAAGCGCCAGCACGACGGACTGGAGAAACGTTGAATCCAGAAGGAACGAAAGGGAGAGCACCTTGGCCTTCAATTCGTTCTCAGAGTCCTCGAGACTGTCGTTGAGCTTGAAGAAAATCCCAAGTGTGCGGTTCCCAGTGGTATCATACGAAAACTCCTTCCCGTCAGTACCCAAGACTGGCTGCTTGTTGGCAAAAAGCACTTCTGTGGGGAAGATGTTCTGGACTAAATCGTGTGTATGTGCCACATATGGCCGGTCTTGGATCTGCTTCTTGTACTTTTCAAACAAGAACAGTGGCTTTGTCTGAAACCTCACATCTGTCCTGCCAGTCGAGTTGGAAAACGACACCTGCATCATGAAAAATACCACTCCGTTCTGGATTCCCTTGACGGAACGCATTGCATATCTTCTCCCGGTGCTAACTTTCGAAACCTCCCAGAATACAGGGGTATCTGGCCTTCCTGGCTTCAAGAAATGCAGATGCAACGAGTGAGGTTTCCATGAAGGGTCTACTGTCTCCCATGCTGCACTGAGGCCGTGTGTGACTGAATCCCCTCCGTATGTCAGTGGTTTCCCCTCTATAACCGTCATTAATGGGTACTTGCTTGAGAATGTATGGACGCCATCTGCGCTGCTGACCTCCACAACCTTCGTCTTGGCCTCTATCTTGTTGACGCCTTCGCTATTGAGTAGTTCTTGAAGTGACATTAGATAAAAAGAAAGAGAATGGAAAGTGTTTATATATCTCAGTGAGATGAGGGGCTATTTGCACGCATGCATCACCCCCATTAAACCTGTGAAAATTTCTTCTCCTCTTTAGCACTCGGTCATTCTAAACGGCTAAGCCGAGGTCTACGATTCGGAAAAAAAACGGGTTTTGTGCCCGTGCCTGCACCTGAAATTAACTTTAAGCACCTATTTATTGTTGCGAAAAACTATCTCTATGGGACAAAATGGTTTAGACGATATGGGGTGGCAAGCCACACACCTGACACTACTGCATAATTATCACTCACAATTTGGCTCCTCTAATCAAACTCCTCTCATCGTCGTACAAACGATCAAAGATACTCTTGAAGAACTTTGCGGCCACCCCTCTTTTGATCTTGAATGTGGGTGTCACAACGTCCCTCTCTGTTGTCAATGGGTTAATTTCAATGTGAATGTTGTGTAACTTTTCGATGCTCAAAAGTGTCTTTTCCACATTTTTGTTCAAGACGGACAATAGACATCTTTTGTGTTCCATTTTGTTGATGATTTCCAACATTTGTGTAGGGGTCAACTTGTGCACAATACCTTGCTCCTTCAAGAAATTGGTCCCTGACTCCAAGTCTATCCCAACTATACCAACCAAATACGAGTGGACAGAATCACCGTGTACGTAGAGTTGGTTGATGATTGGGTTCGACAGCAAGTACCTATTTTCAATCTTCTCAGGCGAAACGTACTCCCCCTGGGCCAACTTGAAAAAGTTTTTGACTCGGTCCACAATGTAAAGTCTCCCTGTTTTTTCGTCAATCTTGGCTACATCACCTGTATGGAGCCATAGATCTTCTTCATACAATTTGCATGTTTCTTCGTAATTATAGTAGTACCCTTTGCAGTTGTTTGCGCCTCTCACGAGCAACTCTCCACGGCCGTCGTCCATTCCAAGAGACGGGGCCAACTTGATTTCCTGAGAGGGGAATACACTACCACAAGATCCAGGGTTATCTTCCTTGATTGGGGAAGTTGTCATTGCACCATAAGTTTCAGTCATACCATATAGCTGCCTAATTCCAATGCCCAACGTATTCATCAAGTAGGACAAAGTCGACGGGGCCACAGGTGCCGAGGCCGTTTGGGTCCAGACCAAATGCTCCATCCCAGTCAACGCCCTCAATTGCTGTTGATTTGCCCCTGTTTTCTTGATGGATGTCTTTACAAAACTTTGTAGCTTGGTAAGTAGCCGTGGTACAATCAGGAAGTAGTGCGGCTGGAACAAACGCAAGTCTTCGAGCAACTTGTCAAAAGGCTCTTTGGCGGGCGATTTTCCGTTCGCGAGCTGTGGGAACCCAAGATAATACCCTGAAGACCACGCAAAACCACTTGTTTGGCGCTCGTAAATGTGGGTCAAAGGTAAAAAGATGAAGGCTCTTGGTGACTCCCCACGCTCAAAACGAGGCTCGAGCATCTGAAGCGAGCTAATTGCTGCCACGGCATTGGCATTAGTGAGCATTACCCCCTTGGGACGTGCACCAGTCGTGCCCGAAGTGAAGGAGATGGTAAATATACTTTCCGGGTGAGCGTCCAACTGTGGGGTTGGATTTTGTGCTCCTATCGATTCGATTTCATCAATGTCCCTCAAGAAGATGCCAAGTTTCAGGGCCTTCTTCTCTAGTTCTTCTGAGACAGGGTCCATGGAGACGATTTGAATTACATTACTCAATTTTGGCTCTTTTTCTTTAAAGTCCAACAAAAGCTCAATCTTGTCTCCAGAGCACACCACTACAGGACTCTTTGTCATCTCAAGGATATATTTGGTGACGTCTGGACCAAGATTATCATACAATGCAGTATTGGTGATGGCATAAGCTCCACAGGCAAGATCCGTCAAAACCCATTCGGCCCGGTTGGCTGAGAAGATCGACAAAATGAAGGAGATTTTCTCCTCAACTTGGTAATTTTTATTTCCCCCCGCGGTGATTGTGGTCCAGTAGTTTTGGTACTGCGTGGTATGCTTTTGTACCTTTTCTCTGATACTTGGATGCAAAGTTTGGATGTAAGGGTTGTTTATAAGAGTGTGCAATATACCGGACCCCAAATTTAATTTCCTTTTGTTGACTTCATTGTACGACAATGGGACATATTCGTCACCATTGGTGCCGTCAAGGTGGTTGAACTTGCGGGAACCAAGGCACTTCCGATCACCATAAAGTTTCACTGCATTGTCAAATAACTTTGCGTGTGTGTCGATCGTTGGATGAACGTTTTTATATAGGGCATTCGGCAAAAGTTGATTTCTGTACACACCTGACCCCTGAACAACATCATACTTGGTGTTGTAGAGCGATTCCTCCGCCAAAGGAAGAAAGTGGTGGACAGTGTGCTTGTTGTAACTACTTGGAAAGAGTGATTGGTATTCCATGGGGTTAATTTTGGGCAATTGAGGGTATTTATGTCTGGTGTGCAATTATGTGGGGTTTGTTGTGTGCAGGTGAACAGATGCAACATTGAAAGTTTAATTTTGCGGGGCAAAATTACCTGGTGTTAGTACCAACACACACGGTCTCTTTCAAGGGCATGAAGGCGATGAGGCTTAGTTCATTGATCATGCCTGGGACCGATGCATCTGCTTGATGAGGTCAGCTATTTGAAGATTTCACTGATGCGAAATATACTTTTTTATAGAGTTTCATATCGAAACTTTATTGCTCTCTCTCGGATTTTGTGTAAAGATATGACCCAGTCATGCTGTGTCACCTCGAACTTTGCCTGTAATATCTTGCAGCCCAACAAAAGTTTTCTCACGTCAATGAAATTGAAGCCGCCTCAAACAATTTTGGATTTGCTCAAATTATATAAAATATCCGAATTGATTCCCAGCGACCAAGCGAGTCGTGCTATCACACCTATTAGGCTTTTTGCCGAGAAGTTGAGATAGATGGAAGCTAGAGAATTGGTAATATCAAATGGATCTTACTAGAGTACAAACTGTGACTTTTAATAGAGTACAAACTGTGGACTATCAAGGTAAAGCGTACGTATTGGAACGCGTACGTATTGACTGATTTTTTGATTTTGCTCCTTATTTGATCGCTGATGATCTGCACCATTTCGGATACAGCGACAGAATACTCCTTAGGGTCAAATCTAGTGGTCAAAATTTCGTAGTGTATTGCTTCATAACTGAATCGTATGGTCAACTTCATTTGCTAAATGTACTCGAACAGAGTGAGACTTTCGCGCTCAGAGTTTCCTAGAGGGTGTATAAAGAAAGGTATAAGAAGGTGTAAGAAAGATATAAGAAGGTGTAAGAAGGTGTAAGAAAGGTGTATAAAGAAAAGTGTTGTATTAAGAAAGCTGTTGAAAAGCGTTGAACAAAAAGAGCTGATAAGAGTTCAAAGGGTGAATAATGAACTGTTGTATAACAAAACCATTCAAAGCCGTGTACTGTTGTATATAGATCGAAGCTTCCTTTCGAACTGAATGCTGTTGAGGAGTATGAGTGCAGAGTGCACTGGCGAAGCGATGATCCTCGCTAGCTCGTCGATATTTTTCATTAGTACTCCTCACTCGTTCGTTCGTCGATATTCTTCATTAGTGATATTCCTCACTCATTCGTTCGTTGAAATTGTGGGATTAGTGATATTCCTCACTCGTTCGTTCGTCGATATTCTTTATTAGTGATATTCCTCACTCGCTTCACTGAAAGCTATCTTATACAATGCTGTTGTATGACATCTATTGTCTTTTACGACCAAAATTTACGAAGTGGGAAAGCTTCGAAGCGAATTTCATGTGCATATGTGGGATCCAAATACATCCACCCCACTTGACAAGCCACTACAGAACCAAGCCCACATGATGATAAAATACCCAAACAGGTATCTTTTCGATCGCGCGAATACTCAGCCTCCTAAGATATATGGGAGAGATTGTGATGGCTGTGAGGAAGAGAGGAGATGGATGTGGGACGATAGATCGAGGTAAAAGGCGATCGTAGCCTATTTTTTGGTTTCATGAGAATGTTCTCTGCCCCTAACGATGCACCGAGAGATAACTATAATGTGAAGTGGTTTGTGGTAGCGTGGGGTAAAGATGTATTTCTTTTTATGCCGTTACATCCATCACTTCCACAGCAACGCAGCAATGCAGTCAGTTCATACCTTCTTCTTGTTTCCCTAAAAAGAGTAACGATAACTGATTGTTGAGTGAGATCATTGTTGTGATGTGTGAGATCACTGTTGAGGGCAGTTGGAGGGAATTGAGGGACAGTAATGGGGGACACTCGGAGATGGCTATTGGGTTTGGTCATGCCCATAATAGGCAATTCGATTTAGGCTGTCTGAACGGTGACCTAATTAGGAAATGATGGGCGATTCGGGTAAAAAATGCTGCACAAGGATTTTCCGAAAAAGGAAATTTGCAGCTATTCTTCGAATTAGGGCACCAAGAACTTCACGAGAGACAGAAACTCAATCCAATTTCTTTCCCTATTCAGTAAATCAGGGACGGATCGCACGCGCGTGCGTATTTTAACGTGCAGATGGCTTAGATCGGGTGGGGATCGCCTCTAATTTCGCGAGCTTTATATATTATTCCACGGGCAGCCGTCTAACTAACGTCCAAGAAGCCAAGTCTGCTCTACCACCAAGACGACTCACTGACGATACCAGAGGTCCAGAGAGTATACGTCTCCATTCTACTTATTTCTACCACGGCCTAACAGATATACAACCCACTTAATCCCACGATCCTTATGAAGTTGAACACGCATTTGGCGTGTGCCATTCTTGCAAGTACCTCTGCGGCGTATGTGATTCCATTGGAAAACCAAGACCAAATCAAACACGCAGCCCGCGCAGATGGTGTGATACCAGTTGCTCCGATGCACAAGAGAGCCGAGTTCAACACTGTAGCATCAGTTGTTTCATTCCAGGGTGGCACTGGAAACGCTGCTCAAGAAGCAGCAGCCGCAGACCCCGTAGGTGACACCACGGTGGTCGTTACCGTTGCAGCCACCACCGCAGCAGCAGCCGTCCAGGCAACACAAGCCAATACCCAGGCAGCCGTGGTTACCCAGCAGGCTGGAACCAGACCTAGTTTATTCGATCTCCTTCTTGGAATTGGCAGTGGTAGTAATGCAGCAGCAGCAGCTCCAGCAGCAGCAGCAGCAGATGACGATGATTCAACCACAACTGTTTATGTAACTACCACTGCGCCTTACCCGGCTCAGCAGACTCTTCAGACAGTGACTACTCAAGCTGCAACAACAGCTGCGGCGGTCGCAACAGCAGCTGCAACACAGGCAGCAACTTCCTCTTCTTCCCTGGGCTTTTCTCTCGGCAGCTTCCTTAGCAACTTGTTTGGTTTAGGCAGTGGAACTACAACTAGCACCACTTCGAGTGGAACTGCTTCGCAGGCTTCCTCTGGGTTGTCTGGAACAGCCAGCATTGGATTATCTATTGGAGCAAGCACTTCATCTGCTGGAAGCTGGTCGCAATCCAGTTCGAGCAGTTCGTCGAGTTCTGGTTCTTCTGGCTCATCGAACCTTTCTGGAGGCGCTGCAGCTGCTGTTGGGTCCAAGGGAATGACTTACTCACCGTATACCAAGTCGAACCAGTGTAAAACTGCATCGGAGGTGGCTTCAGACATTGCAAAGTTAAAGGACTTTGAAGTGATCCGCCTCTACAGCACAGACTGTAACGGTATTGAGAACGTGTTGGCAGCCATGACGTCGTCTCAAAAGCTCTTTTTGGGTGTGTGGAACATTGACTCTGCTTCTGTGCAGAGTGGTCTCAGTGCCATCAAGAGCGCTCTTTCCACCTCCTCGCGTGGCTGGAACGCCGTGGACACCATCTCCATAGGTAACGAGAGGGTCAACGAAGGTGCCGCGTCTGTTCAGGACATTGCAAATGCGGTTTCTACAGCTCGCTCATGGCTCAAGTCAAACGCCCCACAGTACACCGGGCCGGTTGTCTCAGTAGACACATTGGTTGCGGTTGTAGCTAATCCTGGTCTCTGCCAGATCTCGGACTACCTCGCAGTGAACTCCCACCCATACTGGGATGGAAATGTCCAGCCTTCCAACTCGGGCCCATGGTTGAAACAGCAGATTGCAAACTTGCAGTCTGCGTGTGGCTCTAGCAAGAAGATTGTCATTACGGAAACCGGATGGCCGACTAAAGGTCAGACATACGGGAGCTGTGTTCCAAGCGAGGCCAACCAGATCGCGGCCATGAAGTCGATCGTCAGCAGCTTGGGTAGCCAAGTGTTGGCCTTCACCATGTACAACGACTACTGGAAGAGCGGTGGGCCCTACGGCGTCGAGCAGTACTGGGGTCTTTTTGGCGACCCAGACGCATAATCAAATACCCTTGACCGTTCAGTGATGTGCCCTGAACGAGGGATTAGAGATCAAAAGATCAGATACCTGAATGACTGGCTTAGCCATGTAAATTAATAAAGGAACGACTAAAAAGAAGAGAATGTTCCGGTGCGCTTATGTAGAATGTAAGGTCCAAGATAGTTGTACATAATTGAACAATTAGAGCGGATATAATATGTACCATTAAGTTGATTGCCGTTCTTGTGAGTTATTTTGTGAAGCCAGATGACGGAGAGTTGAAGACATTTGGGAGGTCGATATGAACGACGTCTGTCGAAGCTAACTCATGAGAACTCCGGGACCCCAATCTCTGCTCGTGACCGTGATCTCTAAATGAGTCCAAGCGATCACATCACGTGACATCATATTAAGAGTCAGTGTAATCCACTTTTGATTGACTTACAATCCCCGCTTCTTGAGCCCCATCCTATTGCAACACTCTGTAGAAACACGCCCCAAGAGCTGAAACATAATATTTCATCTGTTCACCCTCGCCTTGTTTTTCGGCCCTCAAGACTTCCGTCTCACCCTCGCATTGAATTGCCTCGACACTTAAACTTCGCCCACCCTCGCAGAAGCCTCGTGATTAATTTCAAGCATGCAACATGCCAAACTGCCCCACTCGTTGTAGTTATATATAAAAATTGTCTCACCCTCACATTGGCTCATCTATATCTGTCACCCTCACATCTGACAAAGTCTCGTTGAAAGAATGACCTAAGGCTTGTATATTGATCTTTTTACTATCCAGCACAACAAAAACCACTTCATATTCTCTGTGCTGGTAACATTTCATCATCATTAGAGTTGAAGTGTTTGTCAACTAAATTCACAGAGCATTTTAAAGTGAATAAGAACTATGAATTGACCATCTCAATCGATACACCTAAGAGCAGTGAACCCTTACATTGACTCATCAATTAACATTTTGTATCATCTTTTAACTCTACATTAATCTGCACTGGATTATCTTGTCACCTTTCACATATCAGTACTAGATACAGTACATATCAAACCATTCAAATAGAAATAAGAGACTCTCATTCAAATATTGGGAATCACTAACAAACTCACTCACAAACTCACTCACAAACTCACTCACAACTCACTCGCTTCTCTCGTTCGTTTGTTCGTTTGTTCGTTTGTTCGTTTGTTTGCTTGTTCATTTTTTTATTTATTTTCATGTCTGACCGGGAACGAAAGAAACTCGCAGCACGCCTACAACCACACCTCTCCCGTTTCTATCAAATACAAGATGAAAACGGGACCAACGTGTCGACCACATTCCACCGCCTCCCCCTTCGGACCGGAACAGACTACTACAAGGTCGTGTTGAACCCCCTCTCGCTCCATGCCATTGGGCGCAAGATCAAAAAAGCCCAATACGACAACGGACAGCAGTTTGTTGATGACATGGCGCTCGTTTCGTGGAATGCACGTCTCTACAACCGAAAAGATTCTGTCATCTACCACCACGCGCTCATCTTGAAGAACTACATTCTCAAGCTGGTCATCCCATCGTTGAAGACCGACAAGCAGGCCGGAGGCCCTGCAATTGCTTACCCTACCCTAGGCGATCTCCCCGATGAAAAGGACGAGCCTATAGTGCAGGACAATATCTTTTACACCGAGGACACCAGTATGGCAGTGATGGACTTTTCGTCCCCTGGGCCAGAATACAATGCACAGACACCTACACCTACACAGAGTGCTGTTAGTGCACCCGCTACGTACTCACCAGCACCGGTGCACATTCCAAGCACTGTACCGTACAAAACGATGGTCCCCAAGAGTTCACGGGCCAGCAAGGCGGAGAGTGGGATCAAGAGAGGCCGACCACCCATCATTGACAAACCGTTTGAAACGCGCATCAAGTTGATTTTAAAGAACTTTAAAAAGTTGCGGGACCCCAACAACGAGGCTCGGCTGTTGACACAGCACTTTGAGCGGTTGCCAGACGCCAAGCAGTACCCGGACTACTACACCAAGATCACGTACCCCATCAGCTTGAACGAGATCAAAATCAAGGTGCGCACAAGAAAGTACACGGACGTGGAGCTGTTCATCCAGGACCTCGACGTGATGTTCTCCAACGCACAAATGTACTACGAAACGGACCCGTACTCGGAGGAGTACATTGACTTTGTCAACTTCAACAAGGAGGCGCAGGCCATCATCCAGACGGAGCTCAGCAAGAGCGACCGCGAGTTGATTGGTCAGACCACGCTGGGGGCAGATGGCGTGGTGAGGTACCCCATGGACTCGCTCATGGTGAATGGCCACTTGTACAAGATTGGCGACTGGGTCTTGGTGGCCAATGCCAGCGACCCCGAAAAGCCCACAGTGGGGCAGATTTTCCGTCTTTGGTCCACCGAGGACGGGAACCAGTACACCAATGTGTGCTGGTACTACCGGCCCGAACAGACGTGCCACAAGGAGGACCGGTTGTTTTACATGAACGAGGTGTGCAAGACGGGCCAGTACCGCGACCACCTCGTGGACGAGATTGTGGGACCGTGCTACGTGGTGTTTTTGACCCGGTACCAGAAGGGCGACCTTCCCGATGGCATTGCGGACCAGGGCCAGCCGTGGTTCATTTGCGAGTTCCGCTACAACCACCTCCTGCATGTTTTCAACCGGATCCGCACGTGGAAGGCGTGTTTGCCCGATGAAGTCCGCGATAACTTTGAGCTCCCCTTGGTGCCGTTGACCGAGCCACGCAAACTCATCAAGTACGAGTCCCCCGTGCGTTCCCTCCTCCCCAAGGACGCGTACGTGGGCATGGCGATTCCCGAGCCCACAGAGGGCTCGCAGCCCAACTGTCCGCCGCTCGTGGGCCTGTGCTATCTCAGCAGTCCACAGCCCGACGATGATTTGGGCCAGTTCATCTCGAGTCCCAACGTGGTGCCCGTACCTGAACATGATGACCCACAGACGGGCCGCCACGCGTACCTCTTCACGCCTGTATCGCAGTTGAAGGGCGGTGGAATGTCGGCCTCGGGCTACGTCTACCCTCACATTGACCACAAGTACGAGACGCCCTCATATGGCTACGAAGAGCGCCCACAGACCACCCTCCTCCACAATAGCTACAAGCTGTTGCAGGCACAGATCCAGGAAAGCAACCAGAAGCGCCAGCAGGAACAGGAGTTGTTGCAGTTCCAGCACCAGCAGCACCAGCAGTTGTTTAAGCGTCTGAACGTGTCGGCAGCTAACGACGTCTTGGTGCCGCCAAATGCAAATTACCACAAGGCTAATCTGTCGCTTCAGACACTTTTGGCGGGGGGTGTATTGTCGTATTCCGTGGAGGACACCGAGGGAGTGTTGGAGGGATATGTTAAGCGGAGGAAGGGAGAGGTGGTTTTTTATAGAGCGCCTCCGGTGTTGGTGGGGACGAGGACGTTGGGGAATGTGGGGCATTCGGCGGCGTATTTGAGGTGGAAAAGCGAGCAGTGACGAGCAGTGGCGAGCAGTGAGCGAAGCGAACTGCGAGTGTCCATTAAGGCGTTAGTCGAGCAGTAGCGACGCAACTGCGAGTACTCATTAAACGGCGTTAGTCGAGCAGTAGCGACGCAACTGCGAGTGTCCATTAAGCGGCGTTAGTCGAGCAGTAGCGAAGCAACTGCGAGTGTTCATTCAAGTGACGTTATTCGAGCAGTAGCGAAGCTACTGCGAGTGCTGACCGATCAAAGCACTGTCAAGTTTAGTCGAAAACTTTGCTCATGCAAGTGCTGACCAAGTTAAGCATCGTCAAGCTTAATCAGCTTCGCTCACTGCAAGTGCTGACTTAATCCATGGATCTTAACTGAGCAGCGGAGCAACTGCAGGCCGATTAATTTCAGACATACTCAAGCAGTTGAGCTCCGTCTAGTAGAGCGATTTAAGGTACTGATTAAAGTAGATGTCAGTCGAGCAGTAGCGAAGCAACTGCGAGTGTTCATTCAAGTGACGTTATTCGAGCAGTAGCGAAGCGACTGAGAGTGCTGACCAAGTTATGCATTGTGAAGCTTAGTCGAAAGCTTCACTCACTGCGAGTACAGGTTCATGCTGACGTTTCGAGATTTCACTCACTGTGCTCCATTAAAGCGGGCGACCCGATACTACAAGCTGCCATAACAATGGCTTAATCAGTGTCACGGCTTAATCGGTCACAGCCGGCATAACAATGCCACAATGAGTGTCAATGGCAATCAGAGGGTCGATGATGAATGTATAAATATGTAAGGGAAAATGTACGAATATGCAAGGTACGCGCGAACAGTCCCATGGCTGGTCGGTCCTAGGGTGTAGATCAAGGGTAGGTGGACGCGTGTATTGCGTAGGTGATTTTGGATAAACAATCTCCTCTACAGCCACACTACGACAGGAGCAGAATAATGCTCAGCCAGCCACACATCCTGTATCAATGTCCATGGTTCACCCATTTCTCGATGGCAAAATACTTTATTTTGTGGGTAGGCATGCAGATACCCCTTTAGCGGGGAATAGCAGTCCCACATTCCGCGGTCATTCGGACCTAGATGATGTGATGATGAATACAGATTTAGATGATAGTGATGTGATGTTCATGATATGGATGATCATGATATGGTGAACATGAACATGATGATCATGATGATCATGATTTGTGAAGATGATTTATGGTATTTTGATGATCATGATTTATGGTATTTTGATGATCATATTTATGATAATCTGATTACCATGGTCATTGTGATTTGAATGATATCATGGATCGATGGTCTATGATCCATGATAATCATGCTGTGTATTTTTATTTTACTCACGAGGATTGTTGCCTCGTTCCATGTTAAAGGCCATTGCTACCCAGGTCGGATTCATTGGTACTTGAGCTGATCTTAGGGCTAGGGATGAACTTGCTGGAGTTCCAGGACCACCTCAAGACCCTGAAAAAGATTGTGGCTATTGTAGGGGAAGGACTTTCGGCTCTGGCAGGCCTCCCCATCACATGGGGCACACAAGCTCTCTGGAAGAACTTTAACCAGATCGACTTGGCCACCCCAGACGCGTTCCACATCGACCCCGGGCTCGTGTGGCAGTACTATTCTTGGAGACGGGCCAGTGCCCTCAAGGCACAGCCAAATCAGGGCCACCGCGCGTTGAGTGCATTGCTGCACACCCCCGGAATTGAGCTCCTCACCATCACACAGACCGTGGACGGCTTGTTGAGTAGAAGCGGCCATGCCCCGGAAAAGCTTTTGGAGTTGCATGGCTCTTTGTTTGATTTGAAGTGCACCAGCTTTATGTGTAATTATGTCGAACACAACAACTTTGTCCATCCATTGACAGAAGCTTTGAGGGGGACAGAAGAGGAGTATAGAATTTCATCTGTAGAAGAGCAAGAAGGATCAATCAACGTTTCTGAGTCAAGGCCTCTTGGAAGCCCTATTGACTCCCCAGCATTCACTCCCGTCAAGGAAATCGAGAGCGAGGATCTTCCCCAGTGTCCTGTGTGTGGAGATGGGCTGTTGCTCCGGCCGGGAGTGGTTTGGTTCGGCGAATCGCTTCCCATAAGGTCCATTGACCGCGCCGACTCATTTATAGAGTCTGGCCGTGCTCCCGACTTGGTGTTGGTGATAGGCACCAGTGGTACGGCGTACCCGGCTAATAGTTATGTGGAGAGAGTGAGACTAAAAGGGGGTAAGGTGGCGGTGTTTAATACTGACATTAGTGAGGAGGGTTTAGATGGTGCATGGGGGTTTCAGGGTGATGCTGCTGAGTGGCTACGAAAGGCGTTACATGAACGAACGAGCGAGCGAACGAACGAGCGAACGAACGAACGAACGAACGAACGAATGAACGAGCGAAGCGAGTGAGTGAGCGAGTTTGTGAGTGAGTTCGAGAGTGAGTTTGTGAGTGAGCTCGAGAGTTCGTGAGTCCGTAAGTGAGTGAGTTCATGAGTTCATGAGTCCGTGAGTTTGTGAGTCCGTGAGTCCGTGAGTCCGTGAGTTCGTGAGTTCGTGAGTCCGTGAGTCCGTAAGTCCGTGAGTTCGTGAGCAGCTTCTTAATGACTGAGCAGCTTCTTAATTTTGAGTGCGATTACAAAAGTACAGATGCATAGAAGAAACAAGACAGGTTATGGAGAGTCAATACGGGAATAGACTGCATACAATAATCGATGATTTACTTACCTGTAGACTAAACGTACCACGAAAGAGGTATCCTAGAGGATAGATATAGGCGATGAAGAGATGTAAACCTATAGGGAAGTAGATGAGACTGGAGATGTGAAAGACCCAGATATCTAGATGTGTGAAGACCACTGCATTTACACCCAAGACCAGTTCTTGAGATCAGACATTGATTAGTGGATTCGACTACCAGTCCTTCTAAATATCCAACATTATTGATCAGTGGATTTGACCATCCCTCGAGTTTGGATAAGATACTCGAGCGGCTGGAGTTATTCAGAGTAGTTCTTGCCAAAACATATCTTGGCTTGTCCTTCCTGAGTTGAATGTTCTCGCTCAACGCTCAATAGCATTCTTCATTCATATACCTGTTAGTATTTGTTCAATACTCAATAGTATTCTTGGTATTTGTCCATTCCTCGCTCAATACTCAATAGTATTGATTCGCTTCGCTCAATATGCTGAAATTGTATTGCGACGAACTGGCCGATCACAGCACAAAGACTATCTAGTACATTCCTGGTGCACTTGTATCCTGAGCTTTTTTCACCTAAATCTGGTATTGGTCCTCAGTTTGTATAATACTCAATGTGCAGTCACAGTAGGTGCCGCTGTTTACATTGGGTAATCTTTGACTAATCGAAATCGTTCACTTAACAGAGCTTAGGAGAGAATAGCTAACTCAATCATCCACTTCGTCCTGCCGAGTAAGATCTACCATTGCTCTCACTAAGATTTGAAGTTCTTCACAGGGCTCACATGTTCTTCAACAGTGATATTCCAAGTGGGTGAGGATGAGTTTTCATTCTTGCATACTGCCTAAGACGAATAGACCATACTCACTGAGCAAAGCGAAGTGAGTTGGCTCAGTGAGTTTGGTTTCTCTTCTTTGCTCTTGCAGATCAAACTCACTTCGCTTTGCTCAGTGAGTTGGATCAGTGAGTTTGGTTCCTCTTTGAACACATCAAACTCACTTCGCTTCGCTCAGTGAGTTCGCTCAGTGAGTTGGCTCAGTGGATTTGGTTCCTCCTTGAACACATCAAACTCACTTCGCTTCGCTCAGTGAGGTGTGAGTTAGCTCAGTGAGTCAAAGCCACTACGCGAGATTGGATGCAAGATACCAACTCAAAGGTGCAAGAAAGACGTTACCAGCGTTTGGACAATGCAAGATAAACCAGCAGAGAATGATTGAGCAAGATATTGACGTAAGACGGCCTGGTGACGGATGAAGCAAGGCAAGATGAACCATGTGGTTTTCATGTGCCCTCACATGATTCTCATTTTGTGGTGTTTCTTATTCGAAACGCACCACCCACATCCAAATGAAATGGACATGCGCAAGTGAAATAGATGACCAGGTGGGCCTAGGAAAGCAAGTAACGATCAGGAGAGCCAAGGATGATTTAATCTGCGAATTACAAAAAGTAGCGGGTTCTATTGTGACTCTATTTTTAACAACTCGGCTCCACTCTCCTCCACATACCCCGGCACCAACTGTGGATGTTTCCTGGACCCTTCTATGTAAGGCATTTAGTCTGCATGACCATCTACGTAGACCGATAGGTACATTCACCATCATCGCGCATGTCCATGGAATGCATCCCGCAACTTTAAGCGTAATTGGTTGCGCCTCATTAAGGTAAAACAGTCAGCCACTCAAAAAACATGGCCATTGTCAGCCTCAAAAATTATCACCTTTTAGTAGTCAAGCGGCAGATCATAATATTCCATATCAGTCAAATCAGCCGGATCACCTTTTCAGTAAAATAGCCGCAGATCAAACTTAGCCAACGGATCAGTTAGATAACTGAGCCAACGGATCAGATCAGCGTCACAACCTACATTTACTAACGTACTAACACACCGTAATCTAAAAATCGAACAAAAAAATGCGCCGCGTGGCGAAAACGTAAAATAGTTAGGACTTGATCCTATATGCGATGTTGGTATGCATGCATCAATTCCATGTCCTCCATGTTTAAAATGCCTTCAAAGTCCATTTCCATCTCAGTAGATGGAGCAACGTCTCGGGGGACATTTAGTCCGTACAATTCCTCCCATGAATCCACGGGAAGCTCCCCAAAGAGGCTGCTAGGAAGACTGTAAGAAAAATTGGTCATGTCTCCAGGTAGCAATAGGGGGTCATTCACACTGATGGCGTCGTTGGGGCTTATTAGGTCCATTGTGTTGGGACTGATAATCGCTGGGGTGGCCTGGAGAGTATCTGAGTTCTGGGGAGGAGGCGGAGCGATTTGGTTATAATCCAGAGTGATCTGGCTATAATTCAGCTGGTGGGCTGTGCCATGGGGACTGACCTGTACTGTATCGATTTGTGTATTGTTGTTGTTTGTCGTTGGGGTAAATAGGCTGTGGCCAAAGTCAAAATCGTTAAACACAAGGGGCACGTCGTAGGACTCTTTAGGAGTGTTCTGGGGTATTTGCTGCGGGGAATTGTGCGGAATGTCCTTGGCACATGTATGTACAGTGGGATTGGTATCATTGAAGTCTTTCTGATACATGGTGAAGTTGTCTATGGAGGCTATGGTCACAAGGGGCTTCATGGTGAGAAAGTGGGTAGCTGGAGGTTTGTCGATGCTGCACAGCTTTGTCCGTCTGTTTTTGTTTCTCCTTCTAGGAGTGAATAGCGTGCTGTGCTTGTCCTGTTTGTTCTTGATGAATGTCATATCCTCCAAAGGTGTGAGAATGCGGACATCTTATATAGTATATAGCCATCCTCCATTTTGTGTACCAACGCAGCATCATCGAAACAAAAGGGTATGGGTGTAACCTGCGTCAGGGAAAACCACTGTGCATAGAAAGGAGTAAACGCGTGTTCCAATAATAAGTCGGACTGTGCGTTGCGATGGGCAAAAAACCATCAACATGTTACCAATTGTGGTTACTAATAGCTTTCGGGCACCAAAAAATATGCGTCATTCAAGGCTACAAAGTCTTCACCCGCAGTACACAAACCAGCCCATCCCAGCAATTCAATCCGCCGTGCATTTCGTATAACAATAATCCATGGGAAGCAAAAGGTTGGTTTGTGTCACGGAGACAGTTCTTATGACATGTAGCACGGGATCGGGCAAAAAGGCACACTCAAATAATACGGGGTGCCGGATGTTTTACTTTTGGTATTTCTTATCTTTCTCCAAACTCTCTTGGCTTACACTTGGGCTGATGCTTTTTTTTATTTGAGGAGGCGGCATCGATTCTGGATTACGCACCTTATTTCACAAACTTTATTCTTTAGTGGCACCAGCATATTTCCCGATCCGTCAAGAATCACCCGGCATGATATCACCATCTGGCCAGGCAAAAAAAAACAATACAACCTCGAGCGGAGATAACATCTGTGTGCATGCCGCAATCTCACAGCAGCTCTTCAATTGGGCAGCTGCTAGCGGGAACGAACCCTTCAAATAATATTCTTTCCATTGTCTGGGGGTATTGTCCCTCCATGTGCCTTTTTGTAATCTTTTCCCCTTATATAGACGTTGGGAGCCCCGTCCAAGATTCTCACCTCCCTTTCAACTCCGTGTTTTCGGCGCTTGATCCCGCAGACACAATATCTATTTCCGCCTTTGGGCTTCCGTTGAACTGTGTCCTGTGGTGCAAGATGCGAACGCTATTCATGCAAGTCCGGTTGCGCAGTCCCCCAGTTATCCGTATATCTACATTTATTTTTACCCAATCTCCCCAATCTACTGGATGCAAATCTTCCCCCACCAACAACCCAAATTTTCCCCAAAATCGATTTCAAAGCACTGCGGTGCAAGTCCTCTTGTTCTGTTGCTGCGCGACCGAAATCATCAGATGGTGAGCTTGGTGGACATCCAAAGTTAAATTAAAGGCACCCAAACTTTAAAAATCATTAATCAGGACTACAAAGTTTAAATACATGTAAAAAGTAAGAAGCATTACAAAGTTTAACACTCATACAAATACTTTAAATTAGAAATCTAATGGAAAATTATACCAAAAATTATAACAAATCTTACACAGGTTTGATAACCGCACCCTCATTACGGAAGCTCGGTAGATGGGGATTCACAACACGCAAACGCACAAGAGTACCCTGAATTATTCACTTAATTCATTTTCCCACGTCTCATCTCAGCCTTTTTGGACTTTGTGTCAGCCTTTCCAATTAATGGGCACACTTTGAAATGATCTGTTCCACGGCATTTAGTCTGCATCAGAATAAACTTTTGCAAATGAAATATTACCCGCGTTTTAGTCAGATTGCCGAACCATATAGCCACTACACCGGGTTTACCAGGGGACACCAGGTGCACCTGGATCATGCGACTTTGGCAGAGGGCCTCCTGTGTGCAGGAACAGCTGTTTTTCCGTGCCACCATCACGAGTGGAGTGTTTGTAGCGCATCTAATGAACTCTTTTTGTCCAACAACACTCTGGGATTTTGTGGTGTAAATTTTGTGAATCCATGCAGAGAAGCATGCAGAGCGATTTTCGTCAAATCACACTATGTGATGTGAAAATCAACTTAGCGGCATAGTGCACTAAAGTGGCCCAGTTGTCAATACAAATATGGCACAAACGTCTTAGCTCATATGACCTTAGACCAAACCTTATTCACTGTACAAAAAGTTTGTTGGTGAGGTACTATTGCACAAGTGGTGATGAAGCTATTGCACAAGTGGTGATGAAATGAAATGCCCCCTCACAATTGGTGATGTGGCAGCTTTACATTGTAGTCACCTCACAATCGTGAGGTGTAATCGCTTCACAATTATGACTCAATTCGTTTTCGCTTTCAATTACTCTTTACATATTTCGCTAAAATTTTGTCTCATGAATGTTCCGCTAAAGTTTATACAACAGCTCGCTGACAATCACAACCTAAAATTGTTGGCCAAGACATGGACCACTTCTTGACTGACAACATACAGGCCTCGATGCCTGTGGGTTGGTTACAGTACCACAGTAACGAGTCAAGCTTTTTAATGTGTTTCTCCATGTTCGATTTCGTAAATCTTATCCGCGGAAAAATCATCAAATTTGCAGAGCTTTCAGCCAAGACATATTGCAGAGCTTTCAGTTTCACTAAGACATATTGCAGAGCTTTCAGCCACTAAGACATATTGCAGAGCTTGCAGCCACTAAGACATATTGCAGAGCTTTCAGCTTCACTAAAACATATTGCAGAGCTTTTTCAATGCTTTCACTTGCCCTCTATCTCGAGACTACATACCAACCCACTTTGGTCTTGTCCCCGGTTTCGTCCCAAGCTACACTTTGTGGAATCTGTATTTATTTCCATTTTACCTCTTTGTACTTTTTACACGTTACTTGGTGCCTTCAATGTTGTTTCTCACAAAGATCGTGTACTCATTGCTCTGTGAGCGCAGACAAAAAAATCACGTCAATGTTTATTCAACTCTATTCTTGAACCAACGTGTTCTCAGGCCACATGCCAAACAATTCATTGATTAGCATGAATCAATGTAATTGATTAATACGCATGTAACATGAATCTATATAATTGATTAATACAGCATTAATCAATTACATTTCTTTCATAAAGATGAATCATTACATGATTCATCTTTCTTCAGCTCAATAAATGATCATCCAAATCATCCATCATCACTCTCAGTGCCTCACCCGGTACTGGAGGCAAGCCAATATTCACATTACTATCCAACAACAACTGGTTGATTAACCACAAACGTCTCTTTTCCAGTATACTTCTTGCCAACTCAGTTCCAACGGATTTGTTTATGCGCGAGGCCGTACTGAGCCGAGCCTGCAACAGGTCGAATATGGCAGCTAGCTGCTCTCTGGGAGCATTGTCGATATCGTCAGCGTGCAAGTTACGGTACTGAGTCTTCAAGGCTGCGGCATTCTGTGCAAGTGCTCCATGGACATTTTTGGAAGCCTTCATCAAGTCTACCGAGTCGTCGCGGACTTCCACGGTATCAAAGGGCTGGTTGGCCTTGCGAAGCTTTTCACGCTCCTTTTCCTTCTCGTATCTTTTCAGCAACTTTATCACGTTGGTTATTTTACAGTTGGGGTCCACCAGATCCAAGAGCTCGTCCTCGGGGTCACACACGTAGTTGCGGTACCGCTGGTGGGCCAAACGGTGCTGTTTCAAGTCGTAGGGAAGATCCATGAGGTCTTTGACCCGGTAAACGCCCTCAGGTGCAGATATTACCGCCAACCACCGCGGCGAATACCACCACGGCGTGCGGAGATTGTGGTCGGCTTGAACAAGCTGTAGAAGGCCCATCGCCCCAGGCTTGACCGGATGGAGGTCGTGGGCTGCACGGATATGGCCTCCAAGCTCGTTTATGCTGAGAAAGTGTTCGTGGCACTCGGGCACAATACAGAAAAGAACCTCTCCCAAGTGTGTGTGCACATGTGCTTCTGTGAGCGATCCAGAAACCGCTTTATTGCATCCAGCCCATAGGCATCGGGCCGTGTCGGTGGTTATATGAGATGAAGTGTGTGTGATTGCGTCCTGCGGCGTCAACACTTGATTGCAACCGTTCCAGAGGCAGAGCATAGACAAAATAGAAGACAAAAAAGATATCATAAAACACCCAAAAAAGATATCACCATAAAACACCCAATAAAGTATATCACCACTAGGTTACCTCGTTAATAAGATATTGAGTCGGCGATCCATATGGATAATCTATCCATATGGGTAAGAATGGCAAGGGTGCAACTTATTGACGAACGATAGGAATCTTGTCTATCGAAAGCATGAGTGATTCTGGTCAAGTAATTTCACTACATTTGAACTAGCCATATCAGGGGTTGTTTTGTTTATCACTACTTGTCCGCTTCAGGGGCGAGGCCTCTATTCGTGGTATCACGGAAGTCCGATATTTGAACCCTATTTGAAAAGTCATATTGTATTTTTTGGCAGTCTCCAATTCTAGAGTGCCAGTATAGTCTGCCAGTATAGCCTGCCAGTATAATGTGTGCCATTCTAAGCCTCCAGTTGTCATAGTCCGTCTCAAAACTTCTCTTACATTTCGTCTTCAATCTGCTAACGGAAAAGTGCTCATTTCACCTGTTAAATTTTCCGAATATCAGGAGCGGAAATGGTAATTTTTAAAGGCGCATCACTAATTAAACAATAGCCGGGACTAACCGTGGCATCGTAAGTCTTGGTATGTGCACGGTCGCTATGTGATACAATGTGAATAAATGAGGGTGTGGCAAATAATAGCTGTATTAATGGGGTTCACTGTGTCTTGTCAGAAATACCGCAAATTGCCAAATTTGCACCTGAAGCATGTTACGGGACAGGCTAAAGTTGAAGCACATGTACGTGAGGGGAGGCTGCACGGGAGACGTTGCATCAGGAAATACTCGGTGGGTCTTGAAAAATCATTTTTCAGACTGAAAAGTAGTGAGCGAAGCTCACTGCGAGCTACTTGTCTTTAATGAGTAGTGAGCGAAGCTCACTGCGAGTTACTTGTCTAATGAGTAGTGAGCGAAGCTCACGTTCTGGATAACCTTTATTACTTTAATCAGCACTGAGCGGAAGTGTGAACTGCCCAAGGTCGTTAAGTCACTGTATATAACGATAATTAATATTTCTCACATCCTATCTATTCTCCACTATTAATTCTCTTCCTATCTATTCTCCCTAATTCTCTTCCTATCTCTTAATATTTCTCTTCCTATCTATTCTCCCTAATTCTCTTTCTATCTCTTAATATTCTCTTCCTATCTATTCTCCCTAATTCTCTTCCTATCTCTTAATATTTCTCTTCCTACTCTCCACTGTCTATCATCATACATATCGATGCTATGCCAGACGGACACTACAAATCCTCGTCCAATCTTGCGGCAGGGTTGGTCTCGATGAAATCCAAAGACACCTTGTGTCCCAATAACTCTCTGATGTTGGACACACCGTACTTGATCATGGTTGGTCTCTCCAAAGACAATCCCCAGCCAAGAACCCTCATGTTCTTTGGCAAGCCCATACTCTCCAACATCTCTGGTCTGAACATTCCCGAGTTTCCAATCTCAACCCACTTGGCGAGGCCCTTGTGGTAGGCAAAGATCTCCAACGATGGCTCGGTGTAAGGGTTGTAGGCCGCCTTGAATCTGAGTCCATCCACTCCCATCTTGCCAAAGAAGTCCTCCATGAAGCCAATCAAGTCTCCCAAGGTGATGTCATAGCCGGCAATCACACCCTCGACCTGGTGGAACTCGGCCAAGTGAGTGGCGTCCACAGCCTCGTTACGGAACACGCGGTCAATGGAGAACAAACGGCACGGCTTGGGGTCCTTGGCCAAATCGTGCAACATGGCTGCCGAAATGGCTGTGGTGTGTGTTCTCAACACCATTCTCAACGACTCCTCCTCTTTCCATGGGTATCTGTATCCAATAGATCCATACTTACCGTCCTGGTGCACGGCGTGCACGTTGTTCCAGTACTCTTCGTCGTCGGGTTTGCCAGCCTTAACAGGGTCCTTCAAGTAGAAGGTATCCTGCAAATCTCTGGCCGGGTGCTGCTGTGGAACAAACAATGTGTCAAAGTTCCAGAACCCGGTGTCTACGTACTGGTTGGAAGGCATCTCTGTGAAGCCCATGGAGAAGAAAATCTGTCTGAATTCCTCGCGCACCTTCATCAATGGGTGCAACGCACCGCTCTGGGGGAAAACACCCTCGGAGTTGAAGTTGTATGGCTTGAATTGTGCATCCTTCCACGAGTTTTGTGCAATCATGTCTGCTGTGATATCGGTCTCGTACGTGGTGATGGTCAAGGCAAATTTGGCTGCCTTTTCAACCTTGTATCCCACGATTTTGGTCAAGGTAATCAATTTACGCTTCTTCAACTCCGTCAACTCCTTCTTGTCCTCAAGAGATCCCGAGGCCTTGATCTGCTTCAACTCGTCTAAAACAACATCCTGTGGCACACTTTCCACCTGTGCAATCAACTTGTCGCCGTCCTTACTCAACCATTTGTTCTTGAAAGCCTTACCTTGGCCAACAGCACCTGCAGCACCCAATTTGGCCTTCAACTCGCCAATGGTAATGCTGTTCTTGGACTTGAGAACCTCCTCAACAACCGCCACCTCGGGCGTGGCTCCGTTCTTGATGAAAGACTCCGCTTCCTCCGTGAGAATCCACTGGTCGATTTCAATCTTGGAGAAGTTGATCATTTCTTTGGCCCATAATGACGTGAGGTTGGAGTGCAACGTGTTGGCATTGATGGACGCAAGCTCCGGCGTGTCGAGCGTGTTGTTGATCTGCCCATGCGTGTCCACGAGCTTGAGAATCGAGAGTTGTATGTCAGACATGATGAAAATTTTTAATACACAGTACTAGGAACAAAACGATGTTTCCAAGGGTGGGGGAGTATGGATGTAGATATTGATGTACTACACTATACACACAGTGAGTCATATTGCATATGACTCTTCTTAGGCATGCTACTCCATACCTGTGGCCTTCTTACTGTGCACGAGCACCTGTTCATTCGTATTGAACGTTATGGGAGCATACAGCTGATGTAACTGACACGATACAATTAAGCTACCACATAAAGGAAGTCTAAGGTTACAATACCATAAAAGATTCTCTAGGTGTAAGACAGGAGCTAATAGTTCATTCGCAGTTCACTCCGCTGTCTGCTGTAATTTGATCGCTGATTCTCTAGAAATACACAGTATTGATGCACTGCGTTGTGTAAATGAGTCTCCGAGCTACTGCACTGCTTGGAACACAATAAGGGGTTAACTTATGAAACTGTGTGTAGATGGTTCAAAATGAATGGGATTACTGCTGAAGCAATAATCTCAATTCACAATGACAGATTTTGAGCTGCTTTTATTCTCAAGTGTATCCATAATTATGCTCTTTGACAGATTCATAATAGACATTTTCAGCCACTTTAATTGCATCTAATTTAAGTATGAGGCTCAAGCCCTGCCTGACTTGACAATATTGAGAAATGACTTTACCCGTCGCCTCAACAATCAAAGCGAGCTATTAATTGATCCTAGTACCGTACTCCAAATTAGACCAAAGGTCATATTCTTGCTTATCCCATGTTTATCCTTTAGGTAGTTTGAATCAACCTCATTTTTGAGACACATTACCGAATATCTCACAAAGGACAGTAAGCGCAAGTTGATCAAAAGGGTAGAAGTCCACTTGATTTTGGTTAAAAGAGCCAATATCACATGCACGAGTGTTCTATATATTTGTCTGTATGTCAAGCTCAAATTGGTGGATCCTGCAGATAGCTCATTCTCAGTCAAGTCTATTACATTAGCAAATGACTGGCACCAAACCCAGCGTAAAACACTAATATTACTAAAAATTCAACTTGAATTTACTCCACAAGTTTAACCGAAGTATTGTAACTAATTCAGTAGTAGCTTCCAACAGTTCCTCAAGAATCTACACTCTATCTTTCCAATTCAGTTGTAGCTTCCAGTTCCTCAAATTAAAGTTCAAGAATCTACACTCTATCTGGGTATCCAATTCAGTAGTAGCTTCCAGTTCAAATTAAAGTTCAAGAATCTATACTCTATCTTTCCAATTCAGTAGTAGTTCCAACAGTCCTCAAATTAAGCTTCAAGAGATCTCTGGGTTTCCAATTCAAGGTTTATGGAGTTTGACGCCTTGACGGGACCGCCTCGCGCGGGTAAATACCTAAACAGTCCTATAAGTATTCTCTATGTAATAGAGCAGGCCGAATACAAATACGCTTCTAAAGAACCTACACTTCGTCACATTACCAAAACCATTGAGGCCTATGTGGACCATAATAGGCCACGTGACTTGGATACACTCGATGACTGAAGCATCTCAATCTTAAACTTTGGTCTGGCTCTGTTCCCTGCTTGTCTGCGTCCTCCAGCCTTAACCTTGAACCTTGTCTGACGTAAGCAATCTAGGCTCGTCAATTAGACGGCGCTTGAGCTCGAAGAAAGTGAATTTTTCAAAGTCTAATCCACTTTGCGGAAAATCGTTTTATATTTAGCCTGCCCAGAAATCTTGCGCGCCTTTATGTCATAACTCTACGTGGGGTATTCAACACATAGGAACTTATAAATAGGTCACACATGTAGCATTACGGTATCAGGCACGGATTAAGTCATCCATTAAATCAGTGGTAATACATTTCTCATCTTTTTAACTGCGTATTCTTATTAGGACATTCACTTCTCCAATGTGACATTCACTTCTCCAATGTTTTCAGTATTCAATGTGACATTCACTTCTCCAATCAGTATTCAATTGGTTTGTTGGTAGCAACGAATGTTAGCAATCGGTCCAAAATATCCCAAAACGGAAAGGCGGTTTTGTACATCACAGAAGATCCACGTGATTAGCAAGTTCCAAACAGAGCTAGATGATTGCTAGCTACACCAGCCCAGAACCTGTGCTTGAATGACGCAGGCTTGTAATGATGGCAGTGCCCGTAAGAAGGGATTGTTCGTCTATTGAAGAAGAATGGAACGCAATGCGGGTATTACACACGGCTGTGGCCTCGGTTGTCAACGGCGTGACTTCCACGAGATCCTGCATAATGGCGGCCGGGTGTGCGGTTACGAGCCTTCACAGCAATCAAGCCAAATGCCATATATATAGGGCCAATTCCCAACTACAAATACCATCCACCATGGCCTTCACTTGCTCCGACATCTTCAAGTTAATCTTTGCAATCATCCTTCCACCATTGGGTGTGCTTATGGAGAGAGGCTGTTCATCCTCGTTGCTTATAAATATCCTTTTGACGATATTGGGATACATTCCGGGCATTATTCACGCCATTTATGTCATATTCAAGTATTGAGGGTGATCAAGTGCCTTCTATATGTGTATAGTAATGAAGGATAATGAAAAATATGTAGCACCTTGAGGCTGAAAATTGCATATTCCATAAGGAAAAATCCGTCACGGTGATGTTCACAGCTCCACTGGTCAACTAGGTACGTTGACTAGGTACTGTTCACTATTTTCCAGGCTCTAGTGTATGAGAGACCAAATACCCGAAGGACATTCCGACTAAAGTTTCACCAGATATCTTGGCGAGACAAGCTTTCATCTTTTTCATTACGCTCACCATTACACGCCACATAGACGCAACCGCACGCTCACCGGATAACGTCTTCACAACGATCACATGATACACACAACCTTCTTCAAGATAACGTTGCTACTACTACTTGTATGTAACGTTGTGTTTTATGTACGATTGCGGCGCCAGAATGTCCTTTATCTCCATGAGCCCAACGTTCTTGACCTGGTTCCAGAAAGCAACTTTCCCATTACAGACAAGCCTTACGAAGAGCTAAGCTCACGGGAAAAGATTGCACAGCTTTTGAGAAATGCGGAGAAAAACACATCCTCTTCAGTGACCCATCCGGAGGCGGTCTATTCCAAAGACAAGTTGGACCGGTGGAAAACATCTGCGGAGCTCTACTTTGACCCTAGACTCACATTGGCAGTATATTTGCATTCAGTCAAGCAGAAAGCTTTGAGTGTGGACCACTCCCTGGTTCCTTTTTCATGGTCAGACTGGGTTGATCTCACTCCGCTCAATCCCCATATCCGTAGCAAAGCACTCGATTGTGGCTGGCTACAGTCGGTGGTAAATAAACCGTCCAACCACATGGACTTTTGCTTGGACCTTGACGATGCCACCCAACAAGACATCTCAGAGACCGGGTGGTTACATGGGGAATTGCCTGGGTTTTTAGTCAAGGGCTCTCCGATGAATAAAATCCCCGTGGAGCAAAGCATCATGCAAGCCAAATCGCACTTGCTCACTTATGCCGAACTCCCCATCAGCATCATGTTTTTGGCTGGCCACGGTGCCTACCGTGTAGGCGTCCTGGGAAAAGAGAAGCTTTTACGGTCTGCCATGTTTGAGGAGTATATGGAAGGTAAAGAGGAGGAGGTTGTGTTTAACCCATCGAAGGAGTTGGCAGCATTGACTGAGACCGTCCCTGTTCAAGCTGCCCCCACCATGGCACTGAAACGGGCGCTTTCCAAAGACTCTTTCCAGTACAGCGAAACCCACGTAAGGGACCAAATAGATCAGTACGAGGTCACAATGAGGAAAAATGGAGAAGATCCCTCGGATTATCTCATGGGAAGCATCCGGTCATTGACGCCGCACCAAATCAATCACTATTCCGGTCTCAAGTGCGCTCTTGAGACAGAATTGTCTGAAGAACCCACATACTACAAACTAGCCACACTTATCGAGGATGACACCAACAAAGACAATGGATGGCACTACGAGTGGCGCTTTTTCAACGGCACCTTGTGGGATCCTCTGAGCTCTCTTTCAGAAGCGCAAAAGGGAGCCCGTGTCTCGATACTTTTGGAGAGGCTTCTACGCAACTGGTTCAAGTTCTCCACGCAAGTGGGCGTGACGTCGTGGATTGCACACGGGCCACTTTTGTCGTGGTTCTGGAATGGGATGATGTTTCCTTACGACATAGACATCGATATTCAGATGCCCATTACCGAATTGAACCGCCTCACCAGGGACCACAACATGACATTGGTGGTGGAAGATCCCAACGAAGGGTTTGGTAGATACCTCTTACAGTGCAGCACGTACTTGCACCACCGGGATGTGCCTCCCAAAGACAATTTCATTGATGCACGCTTCATCGATATGGATAGTGGAATGTATATAGACATCACAGGGCTCGGAGTGAACCAGGAGAACCCGCCGCCTCATCTCCATGGCGAGGACCGCAATCTGCTCTACATGGATCGACGCACGCACTGGATACAGCACGATACCTTGAGTCCGTTGCGCAAGTCCATGTTATCGGGAGTTCCGGTCTACGTGCCGAACGACGTGATATCCGTCCTCAAAAGGGAGTATGCCGAGGGAACCATATCCTACTACTTTGGTGGCTATTACTACGTCCCCGGTTTGAGGTTATGGGTTAGCGAGGAGCAGCTCAAGCCTTTCGTAGACAAGAAGAAGATGGCTCTGTTTGTTTCAGAAATGGATCAGGACCATTTGGTCCGGTTATTGGAGTCAAACCCACTAATACTCGAGGAGTTTGCCCGCACCCACAAGCTTACTTGGTTGCATGAGGTCGAAAAGCATGTGTTGTTTGGCGATGACGATGAGGAGATGAAGGAAACAGTAGAGGAAGAGTTGAATCAGAGCATGGTGTTGGGAAGCGCATTAAGGAGTAGTTTGTTTGATCATGATGAGCTGGTCAAGAGTACATAGCATAAAATAGATGGGTGGATACACAGAAGTTATTAAGCATCTCTAATCGAGCATATTCTCACAAATTCACTTTGATATACTATATATATTGCTCAATCTCGCTGCTCGATGTTCACTTTTAGTGCTATATAAAGCCAAGAATTACCTGTAGAAAGTCTCCCTATTATTGTCTGAGGTATCCCCTATTGGCACCAGACCACGTATTACCGCTTTATTAGACAATCACTGCATTGGAACGTCTCAAATATCAAGTATTATAGCCCCACCTACGTTTTCTGCGAACTACGAAGGACTACTAGCGGACTTCGAAGGACTACTAGCGGACTACCAAGGAACTACTAGCGAACTACTAGCGAACTACTCCTTTTTACTGAATAGACTAGTTTGCTGAGTGGTTCGCTCAGTAGTTCGCTCAGTAGTTCGCTCAGTAGTTCGCTCAGTAGTTCGCTTCGCTCACTACTACTGGTTCACTAGCTTCCCTGTAAATTATCATTTATTACTCTCGCCTATTTTCTCTATGCTCTCTCTTTTTGGTAGAGTCCCTAGGACGGCATGGATAAGACCATACTCCACTATTGTCTACACCAAGAAGGCGCGTGCCGCCACTGCAACACCCGAGCCTGCTGTTGAGGCCCCAGAAGCTGCGCCAAAGGCCGCAGACTCCTCCAAACCTTTCAACGACTCACCCGTTAGCAAGGGGCTCGCCAGCGGCCCCATTGACTGGTCGGACTCGTTCCATGGGCTTGGATCGCAGCCATTCTCCAAGGAAATCGCAGACACGCTTCTCGCCCCGCTTGATGATGCAGATATCGAAATCAAGCCCGATGGCTTGTTGTACTTGCCCGAAATCAAGTACCGCCGCATACTAAACCGCGCATTCGGTCCTGGTGGGTGGGGCTTGGCCCCACGTACCGAAACGTTCGTGACTCCGAAGCAAATCAGCAGAGAATTCGCCCTTGTATGTCATGGGCGTTTGGTCAGTGTGGCCAGAGGAGAGCAGGACTACTTTGGTGGAGAGGAGAAGTTGACCACTGCATTGGAAGGATGCAAGAGTAACGCGTTGATGCGTTGCTGCAAGGATTTGGGCATTGCTAGTGAATTGTGGGACCCCAGTTTCATCAGGGACTGGAAGAAGAAGTACTGTGACGAGGTGTTTGCTGAGCATGTGACGACAAAAAAGAAGAAGAAGTTGTGGAAGTTGAAGAAGACAAAGACTTTGGAGTATCCATACAAGATTTGTTGAGAATGAGGGTTGGTCGAGTTGGTTAGACCAAAACTCGAGGCTACGTTAGATTTAAGTCATAAGGTGAAACTAAAGTGTACAGAACCCTAACAGTAATGAAGAAATCGGATTGGATTATGCTCGCTTAATGGCTACTCAGATATGTATATAATAAAGTTATAAAGACGAATGATAGTCTAAGTTATTTGATGCTGATAGACTTCACAGAAATTAGGAAGGAGTTTCAATTATTGCGGACCTTCTCACACTTGGGCATTACGCTGTTTCTAATGCGTATTTACGAGTGTTGCTTTAGCGAAACCCCACTATCTTCAAGTATGGGTTTTCTCCATGAATACCTAATCAAAGATTCTCACATAAATGTAATGCCTCTAATTGAATATAGATTATCACTTCAATAAAATTGGAAGGTAATACTACCGTACTACATGTAAGCTACTATTGCATGTTAGAAATGTTGTCCAAGGAGTTAAGAATTCCTCCCGAAACCCCCGGGATTCATACCCCGCTTATAGTGCCTTAAACATCTCGTAAAGAGGAAGGTTTTGAACCAAGATTGCCACACTAGAAATGTGTAGGTCAATATGATCTAGCACCTTTTGCTGCAAGTGGACCCCGCTCTACCTACGACGCCTCCGCACTTCCAGAGGGGGCTGGTTTGCTTAAATACGTACCTTTGTCCTTCAAATAAAGTGAGTCAGTTAGTTCACATCCCCAACTCAGTAGTGGAATCCCCAACAAAAATGCCTCTAATTGAATATAGATTCACACATAAATGAAATCTCAAACAAGATCTCACTATTCCATAAAATGCCCCAGATTCTCACCTCCTAAATGCCAAATGAATAGATTCTCGCTATAAAATGCCTCTTAATTCCAAACGTTTTGCATAACCTTCTCCTCCCGGAACGTCTCTATTCACTCGTTCAATTCAGTCTCACTTCTTACTCCATTTGTGTTGTTCGCTAATTCGCTCAGTTAAATCAATCCAATCATAGAACTGTCTTACTAGCTCACGAAGTGAGTTCAAGTCCCTCATAGTCACTACCTCACAAGCTCACTTCGTGAGCTAGTTCGATCCACATCATAGAACTGTCTTACTAGCTCTTCGTGAGCTAGTTCGATCCACATCATAGTTGCTATTTTACTAGCTCACTTCGTGAGCTAGTTGAAAACTACCTATTCTTATTACTATCTATGATGCTAGTTCTTGAAAATACCACGGCCAACACCCAACTCCTCGACAGTCTGGGACAACGGTCTTCTCTTCCACACGTCCCAGAACTGCTGCTTGCCAAGGTCCTTGTCGGTGTTGGCAGGCTCGTACTTGGCGTCCCTACCAGCGGAGCTTGGAGATTGTGCCCAGAGAGCGTGGTTAATGACAGCTGCAGCCGCAGCACCACCGATTCCCGTCAAAAATTTGTGTTTAAGGGGCATGGACTTGAAGCCAGCAGTCAACACTGCCAAGTTACCTGCGCCAACGGCGAAAAAGGTGTTCCAGCCGTCGTTCTTCTCTCTCAAGTTGGTGATGATGCCCTTGGCAGCAGTGGCAGTAGTGGCGAAACCCACCACGGTGAGGGGCATGCCCAACTTGAAGGTGGTTCTCTTCCACAAGTACAACCATGTGTAGGCACCTATGGTGGTGTAGAAACCAAACTGGAAAATGCGCGATGTCTCGGCCTTGGTGTCGATCGGCTTGAATGGGGGGTACGCACTCGCATTGGCAAAGTTCACAAATGGCGTGGGCCACTTGTTGGTGGAGTCTGGGTACCGGTGCTCAGCTTCAGACATGATGTTTTTTCGCCAATCATAGAATGAGAAAATAAGAAAAAGATGTAGTTGCGTGAGCGTGATCACGTGGCCACTAATGAAGTTACAAGTCACTCCTCACCTAATCACTCTTATCAGGATACTAAGAGTGGATAAGAGAGCACAAATGGGCGATTGGGAAGTCTGACCAACCATCTCCATCTCTTGTCGATATCATCTCGTTCGATGTTCGCCATGTACTGGACCGGTGCCATGTATTCATGTGGTGATTCATAGGGTGATGACTGATTATGTCACTGAGGGACTGACATAATATCATAGAATGATCCGCTAATCACTCCTGATCCGCTAGTCGCTCCTAATCGCTCCTCACTCCTCACTCCTCACTCCTCACTCCTCACTCCTCACTCCTAATCACTTTAATCACTCCTCATAATCCTTCTCACTTGTTCGCCTTCATTCGGGGTACTCTCTCGGATTCGTGTTCAAATGGACAGTCCTGATACAATCATCTATATTCGTGAGCCTTCGATATTCTCAATTGTGTCATCACTTCACTTTTCTTGACCATTACGTCATATGGTCTTTCGTTGCTCTATCTCTCGCATATCCGACATTTCACATTTCGTGAAGATTGACAACTATATCTCGTGTTCCACTCATCTCATGTACTCGCCGCTTATTGTGCTGCATTTATCATCCGATTTTGTGGGGCTACATTATCGATGGCACCACCACTACTCATATGTCTACTCTTCTGTTTATATTTACCCAAAATAGACTCTTTCGTCATCTTCACTTCTTCTCTTCCGATCTCCTTGCTTCTTTCCTTGGGACACTTTGCACGTGAGGGCCGATTAAAATCAAAAAAAATCTTCGGCAACTTTTATCCACCAATATGAACAAAGCTCTTGGAATCACAGCTGTGGTCGCAACTGCTGCCTTGGGGTATGCAGTGTACTTTGACTACCAGAGGAGAAACAGCCCTGAATTCAGAAAGACCCTCAAGAAGAAGGCCTTTAGACACAAGAAGCAGGCAGAGAAAACCGAGAAGGAGAACAAAAAGTCCAAGTTCGAGGCTGCCAAGAAGGCTGTTGAGGAGGACTTGGCCGTGAGCCCATTGCCAACCGACTTGTCTGAGAAGGAATCGTACTTTGTGACAAACATCACCAAGGGCGAGCAATTGGCTGCGTTGCCTGATAAAAAAACCGAGGCTGCGCTCTGTTTCTACAAGGCCTTGGCCATCTACCCTAACCCAACGGAAATCTTGTCTGTGTTGCAAAAGGCCACCAGCGAGGACATCTACGAGATGGTGGTCATGATGATTGCCGCCAAACCACCGCCTCCGGTGTCCAGTGTGCTCAACACCGAAAGTGTCAAGGTTGACACCAAGGGCGAGGATTTAGACTAAGTATGAATCCAATTCATCTAGGTCCTGTATATAATGTGATAGACAATAGGTGTCGGTAACGTGAATAGTGAATAGAGTAGACAGAGAAGAGAAGAGACCGGAAGACAAGAGATTAGGAAGGAAGGAGCAGTAAGAGACCAGGAAGGAAGGAGCAGTAAGAGAGACCAGGAAGTTGAAAGATCGTATGTAGCGTTGCAGGTTCATGTATACTTTATTTCACTATTGTCTTTGCAACCTATATAATGAAGTTTTTCAAAGTATAAGCCATGTTGGCACTTTTCTTTGCACTGGTGGTTCTCGCTGTTGGTAACATCACGCAGACCTACAATCCTGCGAGTTATCAGCTCAGAGGCGTGAGCATTGGCGGATGGCTTGTTTTGGAGCCCTATGTGACACCTTCGCTCTTCAAGGCGATCTCGGGAGATACGCCTGTTGATGAGTACCACTATTGCAAGACCCTTGGCCAAGAGGAAGCTGCGGAACGCCTCAAAGAGCACTGGGACACCTTCTACAATGAGCTGGACTTTGCCGAAATCAAACAGCGCGGTTTGAATATGGTCCGCATCCCCATAGGCTACTGGGCCTACAAAACGTTACCGGATGACCCCTATGTGCCGGGAGCTCTGGAATACCTCGAGAAGGCTATTGGGTGGGCCAAAAACCAAGACTTGAAGGTGTGGATTGACTTACATGGTGTTCCGGGAACCCAGAATGGCTTTGATAACCTGGGTCTCCGCAGCATTGGGTACCCTGGCTGGTTCAATAGTACCACCAACGTGGAAGTGACCCTCGAGGTCTTGAAAACCATGTATACTCGGTACGGGACCGGGGATTTTGCGAGAACCTATGCGGATACAATCTTGGGCATTCAAATAGTCAACGAGCCTCTTGGGCCGGTCTTGGGCATGGACAAGGTCAACAATTTCTACGTATCGGCGTACCAGCTCGGTAGACAAACCATGGAGCTCAATACCACCATTGTGTTCCACGACGCTTTTCAGCCCATTGGCTACTACAATGACTTTATGGACGAGCGCAAAATGTCCAACTCATCCAAGTACACTGGGCTCAACATCACAAGCAACCGCAGCACTTCTGTGGAAAACTACAATATCATGATTGACCACCACCATTACGAAGTGTTTGCATCCAATATAGGCGCAAATATCTCGGAGCATATTGCAAACATCAACAATTACGCCCAGTCGATCGAGGACGAGTTGAAGCACCATCCTGCGGTCGTGGGCGAGTTTTCCGCGGCCTTGACAGATTGCACCCCCTGGTTGAATGGAGTGGGGCTTGGTACCCGCTGGGAAGGAACTGAGCCCTACACCGACTTTAACAGGCTGGGGCTGTGCAACAACATTAACAATATTAAAAAGTGGACCAAGGAGCATAAAAAGAATACGAGAAAGTTCATTGAGGTCCAGTTGGACCAGTACAGCAGATACTCCAACGGTTGGATTTTCTGGTGCTGGAAAACAGAGGATACAATCGAGTGGGATTTCAAAAGATTGGTGGAGTACGACTTGATGCCTCAACCATTGGATGATTTCAAGTACATTAAAAATGGAACGGATACAGAAAAGACAAGTGGGGGGGTCAAACAAAAGACAAGTTGGGGGTTGTTGGTGGGGATGTTTATCGTATTAGCAGTACAGTGAGTGAAACAATTGCGAAGGTGTTGTTCAAACAATTGAGCGAAGGTGTTTGAACACATTGTTCAACCAATTGAGCGAAGGTGTTATAAGACATTTTGTTCAAACAATTGCGAAGGTGTTATAAGACATTTTTGTTCAAACAATTGAGCGAAGGTGTTATAAGACATTGTTCATACAATTTACTTCACTCGGTTGCTGCGGGCGAGCTGTGAAAGGTAGTACAATTAGGGGCTCATAGTGGCAGTTCGCTCGCCGTGCAGAATAGTACAATTAGGGCTGTACGGTGGCTTTAAGATATTAGACTGAGGACATGTTATACAGTGATTAGTAATTCTTCCTGTAGTGAATATTGTGTGTCTTCAAAATAGCACACTCATTTTCTAACTCGGACACGAGCGAAGCGAGTGTTCTTATCTATTTTTTCGCACGCTTCGCTCGTGTGCTTTCTTTCTCGATTGTCCATAACTGTCTATAAGATCCACCGACTTTGGATCGCTGTCACTGCTCAAGACTTCAATGGCTCCAATTATCGTCTTTGAGAGAAGCAGAGTGAGTTATATCTGAATTTGAGCTTTAGCATATATTACATACGAAGATAACGATTACTAGGTTCCATCACTCTATTCTAATCAGACATAAATCATGATTTGTATTTGTTGCCTCGATTATGCAACTCATCTCGCTTCGCTCGATTCGTTGTATTGCCTCGCTCAATTTCGCTCGATTCGTTGTATTACCTCGCTCAATCAACTCATCTCGCTTCGCTCGATTCGTTCATTTCGCTTCTGAGTCATTTGATTTTTTGTATGTCCGTTAACGTTGCCATTATTGGGTCAGGAGTGGTTGGCTCCGCATTCATCAACCAATTGAAGAGCCTCAAGTCATCCATTGCCTTCAACGTTGTCTACCTTGCCAGATCGTCCAAAGAAGCCCTCTACCACAGCGACTACCAAGCCGTGGACCTTGCCACATACAAGAGTGCTAAAGATGTGCAACCTGTATTGGCCTTGCCTGAGTTGGCCACGTACTTGAAGGGAGCCCAGAAGCCCACGATTCTTATTGACAACACGTCCAACGAGCTGATTGCGGCCTACTACGCCACGTTTGTGAAGGAGGGGATTTCCATTGCGACCCCCAACAAAAAGGCCTTTTCCAGTGACTTGGCCACTTGGAACGAGATTTTTGCCAACGCCTCCAAACCCGGGGCAGGTTTGGTGTACCACGAGGCCACGGTGGGTGCCGGCTTGCCTATTCTTGGGCCATTGAGGGACTTGGTCACCACTGGAGACAAGATCAAGAAAATCGAGGGCATTTTCTCAGGCACCTTGTCCTACATCTTCAATGAGTTCTCCACTACCGAGGCATCGGCCAAGAAGTTCTCTGATGTTGTCAAAGTGGCCAAGCAGTTGGGTTACACTGAGCCCGACCCCAGAGACGACTTGAACGGGTTGGATGTGGCTAGAAAGGTGACCATTTTGGCCAGAATCGCTGGTTTCGAGGTCGAGTCCCCAACATCTTTCCCTGTAGAGTCGTTGATCCCCAAGGCCTTGGAGGGTGTGCAGAGCGCAGACGAGTTCATGGCAAAGTTGCCCGAGTTTGACGCAGACATCGACAAGGTCAAGCAGGAGGCCTTTGCTGAGAACAAGGTCTTGAGATTCGTCGGCGAGGTCGACTTTGCTTCAAACAAGGTGTCTGTAAAGATTGGCAAGTACGACTTTGACCACCCATTCGCCTCGTTGAAGGGCAGTGACAATGTGGTCAGTATCCAATCTGAGAGGTATCCAAACCCATTGATTGTGCAGGGCGCTGGTGCTGGTGCTGAGGTCACCGCTCATGGTGTTTTGGCCGATGCCATCAGAATTGCAGAGAGAATCGCTCGTTAGGAAGACTAGTGTGTAGAGATAAAAGATCAATGATTGTAAAGACAATACAGTGATTGTAGAGAAAAAAGATCAATGATTGAAAAGACAATACAGTGATTGAAGAGACAAAAGATCAATGGTTGTAGAAGGCAAATGTAACTAGCAGACAAAAGATCAATGATTGTAGAAGTACTAGGATTGAGTGGTGTGAGGAATTAACTCTCTACTCTATACTAAGTGGTGGTATATTTTACAAGTGCTACTTACGGCCCATTTTAAAGTAAGGCTGACTGGGTTGCAATTTTTCTTTTTACACATTTCCCAAAATAACCATCTTTTTTGATAATTTCCTGAAAACATCAGTGATACAAAATCTTTTGCATTCACTTTTCCTATCTGTCTGTGTAAAAGATTAGATTACGCCATCTCTACGACTCACTTCTCACCGTTTAAGGCACCTCACTGTCCATTCGGTCTGGGTCTACACTTAATCACTTCATATATACATTTGATTCGACAGAACGAGAATCACACTCTAACTTAACAGATTAGATAATTTGGGCGAAGGGGCTTTGATCATGATCACACACGTAGAAGGAGGGATTAGTGGCCTCGTAAGTGGACTCTTCTCAGGAGATAACGACCGCTATGCAATCCAATCTGTCCACCAATCAGTTGGCAAATCAATCACATAAATAGACATTTGCACTATAGCACAGTTCGCTTCACTCACTGTGCTATGCTTGTTAAAACACATTCGCTTGAACAGTCTCGCACATTCGCACATTCGCTTCGCTCACTGTGCTTGCTCACCGTGCTTGCATGTGCTTGCTCACGTTTTCATTTTTCATCAGCTTGGCCACTTTGGTACTGGCCCGTTTGTCTCAACCATCTCTCAACCCACAATTGCCTCACTCAATCATCAATGTCATCGCTCACACAGATTGTCTCGTTGTCTCTAAATCATATCACTACCCCGAATGCTCTAATGATCAACGTGTCGAGTGATAACGAGTCGAGTGATGATGCAACGAATAGAGTATGCAATAAATCGAGTGATTATGCAACACGAGTTAGTAATGCAACGAATCGAGTGATTAAGCAGCTCATCTTGTTCTCGATGTATTCGTTGCCTCAGCCAATAGTTTAACGTGTCGAAATTATGCAACTCATCTCGCTTTGCTCGATTCGTTGTATTCTTCGCCTCACTCAACTCATCTCGCTTCGCTCGATTCATTATCAATTCGTTAATTTGACAACTCATCTCGCTTCGCTCGCTTCGTTGTCTTGAACTCATCTCGCTTCGCTCGATTCGTTATCAATTCGTTAATTTGACAACTCATCTCGCTTCGCTCGATTCGTTGTCAAGTTCCGCCTGCCTCGTTTCATTCTCCCTCCACACCCTCTTCCCCTCTCTAAAAATCCCCCTCAACATCTCCTCATCATGGCAAATCAACCGAAAATCCAACATGATCCTCTGAGAGTCCATCAAACCCTTTGGAGGCAGCTCTTCCGAGACCGAAAATATAGTTGTGTTGGAACGCTTAATATGCAAGTTGTTTGGGGCCATAAAAAAGTCACCGTTGTTGCGGAGCTCCACAAAGTACAACCCGCTCTCGTGGATATACTGTATATTTGTAAAGGACGGCTTGCCCCAGCTGTAAGAGATTTCCACATTGTCGCGCAGGAAAAAGGAGGAGGCCCTGTTGTCCAAGTAGAACTTTGCGTGCTTCAAGAGGTGGAGGTGGTAGAAGTACTTGTTTTCGCGGAGGAGCGCCGGGTCATTAAACTCAGTGTCTGTCCAAGGGTTGACCAGCAACTTCAAGTCGACAAAGGAGTGGAGCGGGTTGACGCGGGGGATGGTGCACAACTCCTGCCACGGGGTCTCGACCAAGTTGAGGCCGTGGCGCTCGCACAAACGCAGCCAGTTAATGACCGTCTCGTCGATGAGCTTGGCGCTGGTATTGAGCCACTCGAACCGGATATGGTAGCAGTGCTCGGTATTGTGGACCACGTCATAGTGGACCGTCACCAACTCGGGGCGGAACGATTTGCCCAAGGGATCCACGTTGAACTTGACGGCACGGCTCAAGATGAATTTGCGGCGTTTGGCCAACGACGACAACTCGGATTCGCCAAGCAGTTCATCGGAACTGGGATTGGAATCGACCTTCTTCAAGCTGGCGTTTTTCCGCCGCAGCATGTGGCGTTCGTTTTCCTTGCGCCGCTTGCGCTGCTCCTCATCCACGTACTCGTCCTCGATGGTGTAGAAATAGTAGCCGTCCAACAAGCGGTGGCGGCGCTCCACGTGCCGAAACAAGCCTCTGTCCATCAAGGACTGGCCGTAGTCGCACGCATCCTCGCGAGAGGACAAATCCTCAAACGACTCGTACAACCACAATACCAACTCACTACCAAGGAAGGCGTTGCGGTGGCGCTTGAAATGCCACGTGCGGTCTGCGACTGCAATCCCACTGGGCCCCTGCAACTCTGCCGCCAACTCCGCGAGCTTGGTGCTCTTGTTGAAGCGCGCATTCTCCGGCACCATGAGCGACGGCTTGTTGCCCGTAATGTCGTAGTTTTCGGCCTCCTCGTTGAGAAAGTCGTAGAGGTTACCGGTATAAAAGACAATCTCCTGCATGGGAGCCTCTGGCTTGGGTTTTTTGTGGTTCACGAAACGGCCCTTCTCCACGAGCGCAATCAACTTGCGAAGACCCTCCACGCGGATCTCCTCGTCCAGGAGCTGCTCGTTGTTGATGTAGAAGCCGTTTTTCGGCACCTCCAGCGGCATCACCACAAACTTCATCTTGTAAAAGTCCTGGGAGCCCTCGGGGAGCGCATCCTCGTACCCTGCGAGAAACTGGTCGAGCTGGTTCCAGTTGAAGCGCTGTTGCGTGGGATTCAGCACCTGGGCCGCGCAGTAGTCATCCGCATACCGCGTGCGAATGAGCGGAGTGTATTCCCCTGGTGGCTCCCGAGCAAATGGTGTGGATGTGGGCACGGGGACACTCGCACTCTTTTTCTTTCTGTACAACTGCACCGACAAGTTGCCACTCACATCGCAAGCTATGCGGTGGATCTCGTCGTCAAACGACATGTATATGTGCAGACCAAGCGACAGTTGCGGGAAGTACTTGACCAAGGAGTCCACGGCGCCCACCAGGTGGCGCTCGTTGTCGAGTTGGTGCACGCGGTCGCTACAGCAGATCTGGAAACCCAAATTCAAGCGCAACTGGATCATCTCGCGCATCAACTCGTGGGTGGTGTTCAACTCAAGGTAGTTTTCGTAATTGAGCAACACGTTGTAGATCTGGAACGTGTAGTCTGTTTCGAGTTCCTGAGGACTGGGGAAGCAGCTGGTGGTCACGGGCAATGCGGCTGGCGCCTGGAACGACCGCCACTTGATGAGGCGCCTTCGGTCGGCAAAGAGGTCGCTCCACCGGCTCACCCGTGCTACAAGGTCGGCCTGGATCTCCTGGCTGGGGTTCTCAATCTCTGTCCAGAACCGATTGGTCGATACAATCTTTTCAGACTGCCGAGTGTGTGTTGGTCGGTCCAAGTACTTTACTAGGTGTTTATCGAGGAGGGGACTAAACAAGACGTCACCTATAGGACTCGAGAGGTTTTTGTTTCCTTTCTCTTTTTTATTCTCCTTCTCCTTCTCTTTCTTGTTCTCCTTTTCTCTCTCTCTCAATGTAGTCATGCTTGGTTTTGCCAGGATTGACCGGCCGCTCCAAATAGAAGCCCCCGACGACACACGCTCATCGGCTCTGTTCAACACATACAACAGGGAAAGAGCCGAGTCGGCATGATTGCTGGAGACCGTTCCTGTGGTTGTGTTTGCGGAGACATGGGCCACGGCCAGGCCCAAAAGAGCCTGGGTCGATGTGTAGAGCGCCGAGACAGCCGCTAGGGGAGGGATGGACGACGGAATACACACAGACGATACCGGGGAAGGTTCGCGGGTGGGTCTCTCGTAGTCTCCAAAGTAGTCCTTCTTCTTCTTTGCCCGAAACACGTTGGCGTCGTAGGCGTCCATGGCATCCAACACGGCCTTATTGGAGAGGTGGAGCCGGTCGATCCGCACTTCGTCTGCCTCGTTCTCCATGACCCCCATCATCTGGAGCTCGTACATCTTGCACCGCAGTGTCCAGTGCAGGTTATGGGTCTCCTTGTAGAAGGAGATATCGCACCAGTTGGGCACACAGTGGGTAAGCTTGCCCTGCGAGTCTATGGCACGGAATAAGGGCACAATGTGTAGTGGGGGCTGGGAGAGCGAAATGATATCGAGCCCACAGTCGATGGCAGCAAAACGGCGGCTTGTTTCGAGCATGAGCTCGTAGTCTGTATCAAAGATGCCTGTGCCGGCGGTGACCACCATAAAGTGGTTGAGGTAGTACTTGAGGTCAATGTTCTGGAACCGGTTCGACACGACCGAAAGCGCAAGCGAAACGGCCTCCAAGATGTTGCCCTTGACCGCAGGGAGCGTGTCGCCCTCGGCAGTGTACTTGTTGTTTTCGTCCATCTTCAACATGATATCGCGCTTGAAATTGGCAAACTCAAGCCGGAGGTTGGCCATGATCTTGTCCCACGACAGGATATTGACCTGGTCCACCACCACACGGAAGTAGTCGCGCCGATTATGGGGCCGTTCGCCAGGAGCGAGCGTGATCCACGGTGTGTTTGTGAGATCCACGCTTGTGAAGAGCACCACCGTGATGGAATGGTGTACATTGTTGCTGCGCCAGCGCTTGAGCATCTTGGGAAAGAGGTTGTTGACCAACTTGTGGAACATAATCTCCCCATTCTCTTCAAAGTACCACATCTCAGACAGAAGCTGGAGAAGCACCGTGAGCTTGGCAGATTCGCTCCGGAACACAAACTTGGTGTTGGGGCCCACATATGCGGAAAACACAGCTCGTTTGTTGCGGTACAAGTGGCGCACTACCCCAGTACGGTTACTGAGGTACACCACCCGTTCCTCCAAATGCAAACACGTCCCTACAAGCGTCTGCGATAACCGCCACTGGCTATCGCGCGACAAGTTGATGTCCTTGGTGTAAATCTCCACCAGCTCGGCCTCAATGGCATCGAGATCGGTCACAAGCCGCAAGTGCGCCGTGCTCCGCGGCTGTACATCTAGCGCCTTCTGGAGTGGACTGTGCAACAGCACTTGGCCCCGGAGAAGCTCGTCATCTTTGGAATCGCCCTTGTCCCTCTTTTCGCGCTTCTTGTCGCGCTTCTCTTCACTCATCGTGATGTAGAGTCGTCGCAGTTTCTCGGGAAGGACCAACTCAAACACCTGTCCGGCCTTGATGCTGCTGGCAATGCTCACAAGAACGCTCTGGTCCGACGTGCGGAGCTCGTGGAACCATATAGTCACGGGAATGGGCTCTTTGACATCCACAGCTTCTTCCGCTGGGCTGGGGGCTGGCCGCGTGTCGCGACGTCCAACAGTAATGGTGCTTCCAATTCGACTGCCTCGCCCGCCCACAATGAGGTTCGTCTGGAACGCGCTCATGGAGGGCGGTGTGTCAAGGGGTGGGCGTTGGAACCGTCGGCCTTGCATAAAAAAATGCAGCACACTGAGCGAAGCGAAGTGTGCGAGTATTCTTTGGTGAGAAAAAGGCACACTGAGCGAAGCGAAGTGTGCGAAGTATTCTTTGGTGAGAAAAAGGCACACTGAGCGAAGCGAAGTGTGCGAAGTATTCTTTGGTGAGCTAGAGAGTGTACGAGTATTCTGAGCTAGCAAGTGTACGAGTATTCTGAGCTAGCGAGTGTACGAGTATTCTTTGTGAGCTAGCGAGCGAGTATTCTGAGCTAGCGAGTGTACGAGTATTCTTCGGTGAGCGAGTGTACGAAGTGTGCAATTGAAACGAAGTAGGTATTGAGGCTACAACAACAGTCTATAGTCTCCTACGACCAATACCGAGTGAACCTAGGCTAGACAATACCTACGAGGTATTGGCTTAGTCAATCAACGAAGTTAGAGCTTGTCAATTAACGAAGTTAGAGCTTGTCAATCAACGAGTAGTTGATTGGAAAGCATATTGACTGGAACATACGTGTACCGATCGGCATTGAATTGACATACACAGTCAACGAGGTACAGGCAGTAAATCTTGATCACTCAATAAAGTAGCTGACAAGAATCTACACGTCAATACACGAGGTTATTGGAGAAAGCTAGTCAATACTGAATGATATCGGCCAAGAAAGCTAAGTCTGAATGAGTATCGGCCAAGAAAGCTTAGTTAATATCAATAGGTATTGGCACTATACAGTCATTCTTAGCAATATCCTTCGTGGTTGACCTAGAATCATTTCAATATCCCTCGTTCGGAACAATCAATTCTCACTCAGTTGTATTGACTAAGTGCTCAAGTCCAAATTTTGGTCTGCCTTTACAGTGAATGAGGGTGATTGAGTGCCTGTAGATATGGGTATAGCATTAACTGCAATCCATCCCAATTGGGAGAAACGAGTGAGAATTGAGTGAGATGAGAAATAGTGACAGAAACCTGAGAAAATGAAGGTTGCGAATTGAGAAATAGTGGTGGCAGAACCTAACCAAAGCGAATTGAGGAAACACTGAGTTCACCTGAATACTTTAGAAGATTTCAACATGCTTCGATCAATTAATCTGAAACGCCACTTATATATGTATATCCGGACAATTTCAGAACAGCTTCCAGTTCCCACATATCTGTGTTAACCTTGTTTCATCGAATCGGAGTCTGGGAGTAGCATTTCACAAAAATTCAGTAGGAATCCAGGCAAAAAGTCAAGACTGAGGGAACTGTACAGAACAATGGATATAGCTCATTTATAGGAGGAGCGAGGAAGGGGGAAGGAGAGGAATATAGTTGAAGCTGAAGGGCCTATCCGAAAATATTAGTCACGTGAGATTTCTGGTGGAGAAAAGGTGTAGGAATGGTGATGGAAACAGATCAGGATCATGAATCTACTCAGTCGAGTAGCCTAGTACACAATTCGCTAATCAGCACCTAACAAAAGATCATAAGAGATAACAGCTAACAACAGCTCACAGCTCACAAAGCTCACAACAGTTTCCCCAGTTTTCCTAACAGCCTAACCAGCCCAGAATATACAGACGTGAATAGACACAGTTAGCCAGAACGTTTTGAAACGAAAGCTCAGTGACTGGTTAAGGAAGTTTTCAACGATTATTAGAAGAATGGACGATAGTGAATGATTATGAAGGACTTGAGGTTTATAAGGAAGTTTTCAACGATTATTAGAAGAATGGACGATTAGTTGAATAATTATGAAGGACTTGAGGTTTTCTTTTCGAAAAACGGTTTACATCTCAGAATTTTGGGGCTATCCCGAGCTTCTATATCATCCAACCTACGAGAACTCACATATGCTTTGGGCACATGATACACCTAGACAATTACGACGCAGCTTGAGTTTGATCAAAGATGGTCTAAAATGGAAACGGCTGCCCAACGGTACGAATCGTAATTGGAAACATTGCATTTTTTTGGTCATGCTTCCATGCTTATTTTCTCTGACATGCTAAGAGGCTGAATATGTAAAACGTGACACTCCCATTCAAGTTTCAGGTACACGCAGTTTCAAAGTGACTCAGTTTGCTCGATTACATAATACACAAGTCTAAATTTTTAGATTCCCCAACATTCTCCGCGTATTATCTCGCTTCTTGTCCATATTCCTTTTTCTACGCCAAGTGGATGCTGGGAGATGATGACCACAGAACAAAGATGAACATCCTTTATCCTTTTTCATTTCTCCTTCGTCGTTCTCACTTTATTCTTCTACTCACCCTAGCTATCGCTCGGTCTACACCACTCTCGTGAGGCCTTAAGGCCATGCCTTTTCTTTTGTCTGTATTCCCCACAAATTGCTGAAAAATTTGTCCCAATTCGGAACCGTTTCTCTCCGCATCGCAATTCCTGGCATGTGGAGACTAGGAGGGGCATTAATTGTCCACCCGGGATTAGAAATATCACCCATTCTCTAACATGCGGGTCCTTCCAAGATGTGGGGAGTCACCAACCAAACGTTGACTAATCGTGTCTGAAAAATTTTGCGTTCTCCAGACCAACACGTTCATGCGTCAAGTGTCCATAGAGGCGTATAAGCTTCACATTAACAGAATTCTAAGAGGACCTTTTAGATATCTAAGGACTTTTTATCTGATCTGACTCTGATTTAAATTTTTAAACGCATACCATTACATGTGCAATTTGTGTCGTGTAAACACGCGCAAAGGGCAAAATCTATAAGCATTCTGGCTTGACAAATTCCTCTACAAACCAGCGGTGAAAGCGGGTATCGTTGGCCAACTCTGGGTGGAAACTAGTCCCAAGCCTGTTCCCCTGGCGCACTGCCACCACCAAGTCGTCCAAAACGTAGAGAATATCGGCTTGGCCTGGCGTGGCGCATTTTGTGCTGATAACGTCAGGGTCAGGGGAGGGGCCCTCGCCCGGGCTCAATACCCTTGACACCACGGGGGCCCTGATAAAGACAGCTGGAAAGTCCGTCAAATTTGGGGCAAAGGCAGAGAAGTCGAGTGTAGTGGTAAACAGTGCCAATTGCCTCCCATAGGCATTGCGGGTAACCTCAATGTTGAGGCCACCAAGCACCTTTTGGTCGGGCTTGCCATTCCGTAGGTGGGACAGGAGGAAAATTAGACCTGCGCAAGTGCCCCAAATGGCGTGGGACTCGTCCGCAACAAAGTCCAACAAGGGCTGCATGAGGCCAGTTCTCTCTGCAGCCAAGGAAATGGCTGTGGATTCGCCCCCAGGAATCACAAGAGCAGAGCATTGGGCCAAGTCCTCTGGCGACCTCACCTCCATCACACCAAAGCTGGTGACGGCCTTCAAACACTCAATGTGCTCACGAAATGCACCTTGGAGAGCTAGGACGCCAATCATATTGGATATGCAGACACATGTGCAAGCCTATATAAAAATCTTATCGGTGACTCAGCCCAATCGGAGTCAAACCCGCTTACGCAGTGCGGGCTACTCGGAAGTGAGTCATTTAATGTTATAAAAAGGGATAAATATCTCTCGGCTTTGAGGTGCTATGTCTGAATTCAAGGTAAAGGCCGGATTGGCCCAGATGTTAAAGGGAGGCGTGATCATGGACGTGGTCAACGCCGAACAAGCAAAGATTGCAGAGGCTGCCGGAGCCTGTGCGGTGATGGCATTGGAGCGTATCCCAGCCGAAATGAGAAAATCCAAGCAGGTTTGCCGTATGTCGGACCCCAAGATGATCCAGGAGATCATGGCTGCAGTGTCAATCCCCGTCATGGCCAAGGTCAGAATCGGCCACTCTGTGGAGGCCCAGATTCTCGAGGCCTTGGAAATTGACTACATTGATGAAAGTGAAGTCTTGACTCCTGCAGACAGGCAGTTGCACATTGAAAAATCAAACTACAATGTTCCTTTTGTGTGCGGTGCAAAAGACCTTGGCGAGGCCTTGCGTAGAATCAACGAAGGTGCCGCCATGATTAGAACAAAGGGCGAGGCGGGCACTGGCGATGTTTCCGAGGCTGTCAAGCACATTTCCGTCATCAAAAAGGAAATTGCAGAGATCCAAAAGTTTGACGATGACATGTTACCAGCCAAGGCCCGCGAGTTACGTGTCCCAGTAGACTTGTTGAAGGAGGTCAAGCTGTTGGGAAAATTGCCCGTGGTGAACTTTGCCGCAGGAGGTGTCGCTACTCCCGCAGACGCAGCCTTGTTGATGCAATTGGGCTGTGATGGTGTGTTTGTGGGCAGTGGGATCTTCAAGAGCTCCAACCCTGCAAAGTTGGCCAGGTCCATTGTGTTGGCTACTGTAGATTACAAAGACCCCAAGAAGTTGTTGAAGCATTCCACCGATTTGGGCGAATTGATGCCGGGCTTGAGCATCGAGTCGGTCAGGGAGGAAGAGAGGTTGGCAAAGAGAGGCTGGTAAAAGTAGCATGGCTACCTGTATAAAATACATCTAAATAGCTAAAAATACGTAGTTGTAGAACAGAGCAAGAGAAAGTTTATCGAAAGGATGATTGAGTAACCATTTGAACCTTTTTGCAGAGTTGAAAACCTTTTTCAGAGTCAGTAGTTGCAGAGCTATTTCTTAGTTCCAGCGTTTGTCGGTACTATACTAACATTACTTCAAGTCTATATATCGTGTTGCTCTGAATCAATGCCCTAAGAATAGTGTTGCAAGCTCAGTCAATTGCTCACGAATATCTCAGTCAGTTACACTTCGAATAGCAGTCAATTACTCACTGAATATCTCACTCCAAGTAGCTCAGTCAGTTCCACTTCGAATAGCTCAGTCAATAGCTCAGTGAATATCTCAGTCAGTTACACTTCGAGTAGCTCAGTCAATTACTCACTGAAATCTCAGTCACTTCAAATAGCTCACAGTGGCTTCGCCACTGTTCGCGATCCTCGGGAAATTGCTTTTCACTGCAGATTTCCCCCTCAAAATAGATAAGCTTATCATTATGCAGACTGCTCGGCACGTTTTGCCAGAAAAAAGGTAATCAAGCAAACACAGAAGGAAGTGTCATTGCAGTTCATGCATCTTGAGATATCATACAGTCTGTATCCTCTTATGGTGCCAAATGTGTCATTGGCCGTTTCTAGGTGGTCTTGCATTGTTGGACTTGATTCCGCATTCTTTCTGCTACGTTCGGCGCATATTTCAGCCGTTCTTTTGCCAAAGAAGGCTTAGCTAGAATTCCGCCTGAAAATGTCTCTAGTACTGTGGTTGGTCCAAACTGGATCCGGTGCCCAGCATGCCGTAATCTTTATTTTGAGATAAGAGATAGCAGTAAATGCAGAATGAGCTTGCCATCCGCTGAAATAACCTGTTTACCACACATTCACTTCCGCCTGCAACATGCCTAAAATATCAGCCCAGATGAATGACAGATAGAGTTAAAGAATGAAAGAATAGCACTATTCTACAAAGCAACTGGTTTACTGCAAGAACAGAAAATTTATGTGCAAGAATAGTACCATCAGCCAAGAAATGTCCCCACCTATTTAACTGGATCATTTAGAGGCCCCTCTTTGACTTTTCTTTTCTTTGAGATTATTCTTCAGCCTTTCTCCGCCTCTGCAAAACACTCATCGAATTTCTGCTTGCTAGAAAACACGGGGGTGTTATCATGCACTCCTCTCATCCAGCTACATGTATCTACACATACACCAAGGTTTCTTTGGCGGCTTTAGTGAGCCCAAAAGGATCCCGCCGTACACCATAGCTCATAACTTTAAGAGTACCCCGCAGTTGGTGAAAAAAAAACGCAACAATAATTGGTCCCGGAGAGAACACACTGGGAATCGGGAGATTTTGAAAGGCATTCTAGAAAATGCTTGGCGCCGGTTTTTTTTTATCGCCTCGCACTAGATGTGCATACAGGATTGGCGATAGGGAGACCTGCATATAACCCGCATATGAGCCCAGGCACACACACAGAAAACCTTAGGGCTGACCCCCTCATTCGGCCACTTGTTTTGTGACACTGTCTTGGCTCATCTCGTATAAAATCTGCCTAATTCCCGCGTGTTTATTTGCTCTTCCCCCATATGATCGATATCGAGAAGAACTCGGGCGATGCCCAGTCTGTGGTATCCCGCCACACAGAGGACTACAACCTCTATGTGTCCAAGTCCAACCCATCCACAGCCAACTTGGATGTGAATGAACAACGTGATAACCGTTTGAGAAAGGCCTTGGACTCGCGCCACGTCTCTATGATTGCCATCGGTGGTGCCCTTGGTACAGGTTTGCTTATTGGTACCGGAAGTGCTCTTAAAACGGCTGGTCCTGGTGCCATTTTGGTGGCTTATTCGATTATTGGTCTTTGTGTGTTTATGGTGATGACTGCTTTGGGAGAAATCGCCACTTTTGTGCCGTTGAACGGTTTTGCCAACTACTGTCAGAGATATGCTGACGATGCCCTTGGTTTTGCTTGTGGTTACATTTACCTTTTCAAATACCTCATCTTGCCCGCCAACCAGTTGGTGGCTGGTTCCTTGACTATGCAGTACTGGGTCGACAAAGACAAGGTGAATCCTGGTGTGTGGATCACCGTCTTTTTGGTGGTGATTGTGGCCATTAACCTTTTGGGTGTGCGTTTCTTTGGAGAAATTGAATTTTGGCTCTCTGCATTGAAGGTGGTCACGTGTCTCGGCTTGATTCTTCTTCTTTGGATCATTGCCCTTGGCGGTGGACCAACACACGACAGAATTGGGTTCCGTTTCTGGAAAAACCCCGGTGCCTTCTTGCAGTACAAGGACACTTCAAAGCATCTTTTGATTGAAGGTGACAAGGGCCGCTTTGTTTCCTTGATGTCTGTGTTTGTCACTGCCATTTTCGCCTTTTTGGGTACTGAGTTGGTTGGTATTACTTTTGCCGAGACCAGAAACCCCAGAAGATCCATTCCAAAGGCCATCAAGTTGACCTTTTACCGTATTCTTGTTTTCTACATCCTTTCCATCTTGTTTTTGGGAATGTCGGTATCGCCCAATGACCCTCTTCTCTTGAGTGCCAAGGGTACAAATGCCAGTGCATCTCCATTTGTCATTGCCATCAGAAACGCCAAGATCCACGGTCTCGACCACGTCATTAACGCTTGTATCTTGTTGTTTGTTTTGTCCGCAGCCAACTCAGACATGTACATTGCCTCCAGAACAATCTACTCGTTGGCTGTTGCAGGCCACGCCCACAAGATTTTCTTGCGCACAAACAAGATTGGTGTCCCGTACTTTGGTATTCTCCTCAGTTTCCTCTTTTGTTTGTTGGCCTACATGACTGTGTCGAGTGGAGCTGCGCAAATCTTCACCTACTTTGTCAATGTTGTGTCGTTGACTGGATTGTTGACGTGGATCTGTATTTTGGTGATCCACATCAAGTTTATGAAGGCCTTGAAGGCCCAGGGCTACGACAGAAACAAGGACTTGACCTACAAGTCCCCATTCCAGCCATACGGGACCTACTTTGCCATGTTCATTTGTTGCATCATGGTGCTCATCAAGAACTTTACCGCCTTCCTTGGTAAGCCATTCTCGTACAAGACGTTTATCACAGGCTACATTGTCTTGCCTGTCTTCTTCATCATGTTCTTTGGCTACAAGTTCTGGTTCAAGACCACCTGGCTCAAGTCTGAGGACATTGATCTTGTGACCTTCAAGGACGTTATTGACGCGGAGCAGATTGCATACGAGGAGGAGGACGCCCAGAAAAAGGCCATTAGAGAAGCTGAGGGCAACCCCAAGGACAAGGAGTGGTTCTATGATAAGTTCCTCGGATGGATCTTCTAATGTATTATAGATAATGATAATAAATGAATGAGTATTGTGAAGCACAATACGAATGCCATCAGCACGATAGAAACACAGTATTGTGCGAAGCACAATACGATACCTACAAAAGGACAGAACATACAGAGCATATAAGAAAACTAAATATGACTCATATATTATGGCCAGGCTGAATCTACTCCCATGCCGACTTTTGAGCAAATAAAAAACAGATACGGCATGTAATTCCTTCATTCTCGTATGCACACACTGCAGACTCGCTTTGTCTCATAGTTGTGCGTTTCAAATTTCAGGCCGTTATCGTCCCATGCATGGTCCGGGCACAAACTGGCCGTTGTAGATTGCTTTTTTCGGACTCTGCCCGATGAGCTAAAATAAATTCATGTCTGTCGAAGCCCAGCTCAATGAGCTTTCAACGTACTTTGATGTTGCCCCTACCAAGTACGGTGGACGTGGCTGCTATTCGCTGAAGCCTATTGCCAGTGGGACTGTTGTATTAAAATGTGGCCTGCCGGTCAGCTCCACAATCATAAGGCCCTTTCGGAAAGAGGTATGCCAGCAGTGCTTTGCCTACCACAATGGTCTGAATCTCAAGTACAAGGAAAGCAAGAAGATAGAAGGCTCGGTATACTCGCTATTCTTTTGCCTGGAGAAGTGCCGGATCGAGTTTCATGCCAATGATGTGGATGGGGTCCTTTGTGAATGGTTACTTCAGATAGAGAAACACTACCTTGCTGGATTAAAGAAGCCCGACCCTGAATACCTGGATCCGCCTTGTGCCGAACTCCCGGATCTAATTGTGAAAGAATGGGCTGCTGTAGATATTTGGGAGGAGAAGATGAAACACACCAAGAAAACAAAGTGGCAGGTCCCGCGCATAGACGAATCCCAGTATATGGATGCCAAGTACATTGTTGGAGTGTTATTTGGCATCTACAAAAGTAAGTGTGAACCATTACCAAAGGAAGTGTGCGTGAGGGAGGAAATACTAACCGACTCATCGAGCGTAACCTCAGTGCTATTTTCGAGACTGAATTCACAGTCCTCGTGCTCAAGTGCCAATCTGGATTTTGCCAAAGCTCCCCCAACCCCAAACGAACTCGACATCTTTCTGCTATTGCAATCGTCGGAGCTCGAGAAAACGAAAAGGTACCCCTACCTCCTTTATGCCTACATTGACATGTACAAGTTCATCAAGGTTACCGCGCCAGACTGCATACGAGAACTCATAAACCCTGGTCTTGTGCGAACAATCCTTGGCAGGAGCATTTCCAATGCGTTTGGTATCTGGTCCGATTCGCCCCAAGATGATGCCAAAGAGTACTTTGGGTTTGCTGTGTTCCCATCCGCTTCTTTCTTTAACCATTCATGTGACCCCAATTTGAAAAAGGAAAGAGTGGGCCATAGCTTGGTTTTCAGAACCACTAAAGATGTGCTGCCGGGAGATGAATTGTGCATCGACTACGGCAACTTCCTCCTGGATCCCGTGGAAAAAAGGAGACAGGAACTCAAGGAATGGTTTTTCGACTGCCTTTGCCAAAAGTGCCAAATAGAGTTGCAATAGGTTATGGGCCCGGATTTGCACCCATCTTCGATGAAAGCTTAAAGTATATAAACCCGAGCAGCCACCGCTTATTTATTTAATCTATTTACACTGATAATCCTTCAAAAAAACCTTCATCTTTTCGCACTCCTGTGCTTCTTTCTCACGGCTCTCCTTACACCTATCCCACTTGACTCTTTTGCCTAGTTTGAGGGTCAGGGCAAGAACTCTTCTCGGGAACTGCAAATCCACCGGCAACTCAGGATTGCTCAACACAGCGACGTATGTTCTTTTTGTCTTCCCAAACACACTGAATTTAATGTGCTCACCCTCCAGAGAAACGTCTGTTTTGAATTCCAAAGGGTGATTGCGCGAAAAGTGCTCGTTATTGTACTTTGCCTTCTCATGGAGACATTCCTCGAAGCGGTCCACCAAGTCCAGTGGGATTGGCAAGATCTGTACGTGGAAATGGACATTTTGCTGGCGACTTATCTCGTAGCTGACTAGAGTGTAGCCTGGCTCTTTTTCGGCAAATGCCCTCACTAGCGAGTCCTGGTACTGGTCAATTTCAGCCTTAACTTCGCTGCTTTCAATCACAGGCACGTGCTGGATGGGCGTTATTATAAGGTGGCCTGCGAACGGGAGACCCTTACCAGGAACCGTGAGGGGGCCCTTTGCAATAGTCAAGTAGCTCTGTTTGGATAGAGATATAATCATGTGTGTCTCCACGTTGGGATTCAGTAAGCAAAAGAAACACACGTCTGGGGTTACAGCTACTCGCGCACGTTTTGCTGGGGGTTCACCTAGTCTTTCCAAGCTGGCTTCAGGTACCTGGGTAAAAGGATTAATGCCTAAACCTGCCACGGCCTTTTCTTCCTTGTCAATATTGAAAGCATAGAACCACTTACTTCCCGAGCCTTCCTGGCCCAAGCTTACGAACCGTGTGACTCTCCCTGTACTCCATTCGAACGGCCTACATTCGAAATGTCTGCCATTTTCCAGGCCCACGCAAAAGTGATAGCGAGGCTTGACCTTCTTGACAATCTCATCCACATGCTTGTTCCCTACAAGGGTGAGTTTCTCCATGTCGGCGATAGCCTTCGGCCAGTTGTAAGTGATGAGGATATCGGACAGAGCGACTTCTGTGGGCTCTGACTCTGAAGCCATTGAGACAAACTGAATAGTTATCCCAGACTCGAGGGTTACACGTGAGAAGTCTGGCTGATGAATAAGGTTCTGGGGGAGACTAGTTTCTTTGGCGATGCCCAGTCCATTTGTAAAGTACGATTTCGGAACCACCTCTTCTTTGGGAGGCTGGTCGGATACAACGTCTCCAAGCAATAAGACCGCTTCAAAGGGTCCTTTGGTGCTGTGCTGGTGATTTGCTTTTCGCAAGACTTCGTTAAGATTCCCAGGCGATGGGTTTAACACAAGTAGTTTTGTCATGGTATGGGGTGGGTTAGGTGGTTGTGGGTATAATGGGGTTAGGTGGTTGTTTGTATATGTAGGTGTATGGGCTGTTAGTCTTCTCTTTTTTTGTTTGACATGGAGGTCAACAATATACGCGTTTTTGTACGTGTGCGGCCTCTTTTACCAAGAGAGGAGGCTGGTCTGCCGTGTCTTATAACCATGCCAGAGGCAGAGCCCTCAAAAACCATTCTTTGCACACCAGACCAGAAAACAGGAGCCACAAAGGAGTACACGTTTGACGAATCGGTATGGTCCTTTGACCCCAGGGACGAGCATTATGTCAATAACCGTCGACTCTACACGAAAACAGGGCTGGCCCTTATCTCGCATCTCTTTCTGGGCTACAACGTCTGCTTATTGGCCTATGGACAAACTAGCTCTGGTAAGACATACACCATGATGGGCAGCCAGGAAGAACCAGGCCTCATACCCATGATTGTACGGGATGTATTGCGCCAGAAAGAAATACTCGTGAGTGAAAGGATCAATTGCCAGGTGCGACTTTCGTACTGTGAGATATACAACGAGCTTGTCCAGGACTTGATGAGCAGCACCCCTAAAAAGATGCGCGTGCGAGAGCATCCACAAACTGGGCCCTATGTCGAGAATCTTACCGAGGTGAGTGTGGACCAATATGAAGATTTCCAGAACCTTCTTGATGAGGGGAATACCAGACGGTCAACGGCATCAACGGGAATGAACGATAAAAGCTCGCGATCACACGCCATATTGACCTTGACATTGAAACAGACCAAGTTCACGGGCGACGCAGACACCTCGATCGGGAACGCAGAAGAGGAAATGGTATCTAGTATCAAGCTCGTGGACTTGGCTGGGTCAGAACGATTGGCGAAAACAAAGGTATACGGCCAGCAAGACCGCGTTAAAGAAGGCACTTTGATCAACAAGTCATTGACTGTTCTTGGGCGTTGCATAAACCTCTTGTCCAGTGCAAATAACAAGAACATTGTTCCCTACCGTGACTCCACCCTCACGTACTTGTTGAAGGAAAACCTTGGGGGGAACTCAAAGAGCTTTATGATCTTTTGTGTGTCTCCACTCGACTATGAAGAAACTCGCCAGACACTCAATTATGCTGACCAGGTGAAGCGAATCAAGACGGCCGCCCGTGCCAACAAAACTAAAATAGCAGACGTAAAGATCGATTGGAAAGAGCTCTCCAGACATGAACAGGACGTGATAGATTCGCTCAAGGATGAGGTGAAGCTATTGACGGCTCAATTGGACTCGCTTCGCGACTCAGAAATACCCCCCAAGTTCTCCAACTTGATTGGATATTTGGAAAAGGAGACAAATAGGCTCCTGTTTGAAAACAAGTACTTGAAGGGCCAGATCAAGCAGAAGGATGTCCAAATGTCTGAGTTGGAAAACTATGTCAAGTACATGGACCATGAGTTCAGTCTAGTTCTCGCAGAGAAGGAAAAGTTGAAGTTGGAAAGCATCAAAAGCGGCTTGAGAAAAGACTTGGGCGCAGAAATGAAATCACTAGAGTCGATTTTAGCAGACTTTAGCAAATAGAGGCAAAGCACAAGTCGAGATAGTTAAGGCGAGACCAGGAATTTCGTAGCCTCTAATTTCGTAGCTTGTAAATCCCCTTTATCAGTATCTATTTTTGTATCTTTTTATTAGTAATTCCAGACTGTTGAATGGAATACATACATAACCTTCACGTTCTTCCCGACCATGTTATTCTCCAGATCATTCAGCAACTACCCAATGACTTCATAACGGACTTTTTCCTCCGTGACACTCTGGACAATGGCCAGATCATACGCAAGCTTCTCATCTCGGAGTACTACGGGCAAGAATTGCACTTTATAGTATCGCCCACGAGGAGGCCGTACTTTTCCGCGCTTCCACAGGACAAGAGACACTATGTGACCTTTAAAGGGGTCTACGAGATCAAGAACTTTGTCGTTGAAAACCCAGACATATTGCCCCGGCGACTTCTCCTCATAAGCGGGGGCGACTTTTCCGGACTCCAGGATCTTATGACGAGGTTTCGATCGCGGTTCGAGCACATTCCATATCTCGATATTACATTGGAGAGCGGAAGTGAACCGATAGATGGCCGAGACTTGGAGTTTCTTTTGCTGTTTGCCAACTTGCGAAAGCTACACTGTCTGTCGAAACTAACACATTGTCGACAAGTTCTTTCCAACCTCTTTAAAGACCATTCGTGTCTTGAAGAGATTGTCCTCTTGGGGCATGGAATATCAAACTGGAGCCACGTGAGGTTTCCAAAGTTGAAGCTGTTGGATATATCTTGGACACAGCAGATAGACGTGAGGACCATCAGTGTTCCTCCAAGCACCAAAGAGATATATTGGAACATGGCCAATATTTCCGACCAGGTCATGGCCGACTTGCATTTCCCCAACCTAACAACGCTCATGTTGACATACAACAAGATCGAAACACTCGATCTTTCCAAACTCCCACGCACATTGGAGAACTTGGACGTCTCTGAAAACCATTTGGTGAACATTGTGGACTCCAGTGGCTTGGGCTGGCCTACGGCGTTGAAATCTCTTCTTTTGGGCATGACACACATCAATAATGACCTCCTAGCGAAGGTCTCCTCTTTGGGCTGGCCTCCCGCATTGGAAACACTTGTTCTTTCCAGCAATTCCTTCACCAAACTACACAATTTGTATGGGTTACCCATTTCCTTACAGTTCCTCAATCTAGCGAGTACACAAATTACTAGTCTTTACAACCATAGGGTACCGTACGAGTTCCCCCCGAATTTGCAAATCTTGCGCTTGGCCAACTGCAGCGAAATACGACATGTTGCAAGCAGGTTTAAGTTCCCACACACAATCACCGACCTCGATCTCTCAGAGTGCAATATCTCATCATTGGACGTATTTGAGTTCCCAACGGGCGTGGAAAAACTCGCCTTGCTTGGGAACAAAATCACCGACTTGAACTCATATGGCCCATGGAACCTCGACCTGTTGGTGGAGCTTGATTTGTTCCTGAACTGGATATCGAGTCTTTCAGGGTGGAAAGTGCCCAAAAGTCTCTGTTCGTTGGACCTCCGCATCAACAAGTTCATAGAGCTTACCAACCACACGTTTTTGACCCCCCACTGTGAAATCACCCATCTCAACTTGTCGCAAAATAGTATAAGGCACATCGATGCTGCGTTGGAGGTCCCCTATAATTTGCGCACGTTGTATCTCTCGGAAAATGCGCTCAGGGGCACACTCCACGTCCCCAACTCACTTGCACACCACCCGCATCTCCGAACGTTGGATCTCAGTCAGAATTATATAGGGGCCATAACTATCGATCCAAACCCCAGAAGGGGCTCTTTGCGGACCCTCAACTTGTACGGTAATCTCTTATTCAAGGGCGCCAAAGACAAGGAGGAGATCTTGAAGTTCTACAAAGTCTTGGAAAAAGGGTTTGGGGTTGATGCTGCTGTGCGGTTTAATGTTAATGTCCAGCACACATTTACATAGGCTAAACATGTCAATAGGATCCAGACGTAATCTGCATAAGCACTAGTGCGCAGTACCCTTCAGTAGGTACCCATATACCAGTACTGTCTTCATATCGCCAGTACACCAGTAGGTACCCATATACCAGTACTTATCTTCATATAATACCAGTACTTCTCACCAGTAGGTACCCATATACCAGTACTTTTCTTCATATAATACTAGTACTTCTCACCAGTAGGTACCCATATACCAGTACTGTTTTCATATGGTCGCCAGTACACCAGTAGGTACCTCATATAAAACCAGCACTTATCTTCATATGATCAGTGTTTTACCTGTGCTACTTGTATTATCTTTTCAGTTTTGCAACATGATACAAAGGGCTTTGTGTCTCGAACTACCGAAGAGCATTCGGTAAAAAGTCACACGGAACGGTGCGGATGATGCTCGTTTGGTTGCTTTGGAAACAAAAATCAAGACTAGTCCCACATAGTCTCTACTTTGTAGAAACGAGGCTATATTTGGCCAATACGGAGTATCACGCACCCCCACTCCCCGCAGTAGCAATAAAGGACCAATCAGTCCCCAGAAGCCAAAAACCGTGCTTGATGAAAGCGATGTCAATAGCCATCGAGCTCATCTCGCAACACGTAGATCTGAAATGGAATTACATAACCGTGCAGATATGGGGGCATCTTGCTATATAATTCCTAATCACTGCTTTTTTTTTAACAAAACATGACCGAGCATTTCCTACACACAATCCAGGAGGCAGAGCCTGAGAGTGTAGTAAACGGGAAGCCGCTTCTCGTATACCTTTGCGACGATGAAAACGACTACGCACAAAAGTACTTTGAGAACCACACGCTCTTGGAACGCGCTAAAAAGGGTGCAGTAATGTTGCGGCTCGTGAGGAACAGCGCCGACTTCGTGTACTTTGAGTCGGTCTTTGGCGTCGAGACCACACCCAGCTTCTACATATTGAAGGGCGGAAAGGTTGTGGAGAAATTCGGAGCCGTATCGGAGCAAGAGTTTTGCGACCTCCTTGACTCAATGGGAAGCACAAAGGAGATTCCACACGTACAAACAAAGAGTGACAACTACAGGTCTGAAAGAGCCGGCTTTCTGGTAAGGCAGCTATTGGAGATGGATAGGAAAGAGCGGGCTTCGCAAGACAAGTATATGAAGGCACGTCTTATGAATAAACCCAAAAGAGAAGTGAGCACAAAGACGTTCGACGGAGACAAGTGCTACCTCAGTATCAAACTCTTGGACGGAACACCCGTGGTCCATGAGTTCAGTAAAACCCAAACCATCTCAGACGTGAGGAAGTTCCTCGACACCACCGAGGGCGTAGTAGATGCCGACGAGATCGAACCGGGCAGCAGCATGGACCACTATCACATCCAGGGGCCCGTATTGCCTCGCAAGGTGTATACCGAGGAGGAGGAGCAAAAGACACTCACAGAACTAGGGCTTTGTCCCAGAGCCACGCTCTACCTCAACCCTGTTTATCCCAAGGAAGAAATCAAGCCCGGAGCATTCAAATCGTTCGGTAAGACGCTCGCACATATGAGCCGTGTTGTGACTTCGTTCTTTGACTATGGCATGGGCGACGACACCGATTCAGATGCAAATCTCGAGGACTTGGACATGGGGCCCTTTTTCCCAACACACATCATAAACGACGAGACAAAGAACGAGCCGGAGCAGACAGAAAAACAGGGCATGAGAGAAAATGTCAGTGCTCAGTAGCACAGGTCGACGAAGTCAACAATAAGCAGCAGAGCAGCAGCGCAGCAGTGCTCTACACCCAGTATGAGAATACGGTGGGATTGAGCGCTGTGTCCGTGTATGAGTCTGGATACTCACACGAGTGAAAGCGTATGTGCTAGCAACGGTATATGTAGGTATATGAAGAATGTATTCGCCTGAGGCAGTGGTGTAGCAAGGAGAGAAGAAGTGGATGTTCATGAAGATTGCAAGAAAACGAGCGAAGTGCGTACCTATGGAGAGGAGCAGAAAGTGAGCGGAGTGTTCTATGAGATTGCAAGCAGAAGAACGAGCGATGTGTTCTATGAGATTGCAAGCAGAAGAACGAGCGATGTGTTCGTACCTATGAATAGGATTGCAAGAGGAAGAGTGAGCGGAGTGTTCTATGAAGAAGATTGCAATCAGAACACCTCGCTTCGCTCGGTGTTCTTATCATAGCATCATCTGAGTTCCAGTAGGCAGAGAAGACGTATGAATGGATATGTCCAATATATGTGTTTATGAGATTCAATGTAGTGAAACGCCTTAGACTATATTATCGGTGTCGGAGTCCTCCCATTCTCACCAGCGTCAGTTAGCCTGAACTGAGCGAAGCGAAATTGTCACCACATCAGTAAACTCATCAACACTCTCGGTCCAAGTTCCAGTAACTCTATTATCATCCAGTAGTTCTCTATCTACACTCTCAGTCCAATTTGTTCTCAACTCTATTTTCATGTTCCCAGTAACTCTATTTTCTTTCACATATTCTTAATATCAGTAACCATCTGTGGAGCCATCTGAGAGCCCCAAGGCCACCTGAGAGCTAGTCTCTCTCTGCCCTCAGTTATACTACCAGACGCTCATTGACGAGTGTTGATCTTTTCTTCTCTCTCGTATTCATGTACTGCGGTTATTTCAGGGTACAAAAATCTATGGATCGATAAGGAGATTGAGAGGCATGAAAATGGTGTGCACATCACATGCTACCTGTTTGTATGTGTTTCTGTACTATCTCTTATCCGAGTTTTACCTACTTGTTATTGTGCTACTTGTATTCAAGTGGTATTGTGGATCTTTCGCATTTCTTTTCATCCTATCGCGGGACAACCAAAATATTCGCCATGAGCAGAGTCAGTGTTGAGGATCTCGAGGCCCTATTGAGATTCCCAGGCACTGGGGGGCCCCGCCGACACCTTGTGCAGGATGCTGTGGTCCTCAGCTGTGGCTGCTTGACCCTGGAGACGGCCTTTCTCCAGTACTACATTCTGCGGTGCCCCAACTGCAAAAGCGAGCCTGTATCGATTCTTTCAGCGATCCAGCCGCTCAGAGACTTGTACAAGATTGTGGAGCACATCAACTGGCAATTGAGCGACACCCATGTCAAGAAAGAGCCCCAGAGATCCAACCAGGTGCTGCTGTTGTCGCAATCTCTTGAGAGGCAAGACCCGACCCATGTGCAAGTGCATTCACGGGAAAATCCAGACGATGAGTCGTATGATCACGATGAGATTCTCTCGGAAAGTCTTCCGAGAAGCATGGGTACCAAGAGCATGAAGGAGGGGAGTGTACCTAAAAGTGTAGGTAAAGAGGGGAGTCTCCCCAAAAGTATAGGACAAGGGGGTCTTAAAAAGGAAGGAAGCCTTCCCAAAAGCACAGGGAGCCTTCAGCGAAACCTGCAACACATAGAGGATAGGCGCATGACTGACGACACAATGGACCTCATCTCGCTCTTCTACAAGTTTGCAAGGGAGGAAGAAGACGTTCCAAACCCAATTGTTCAGAAGGGCTTTGAGCCAAAGAGGAAAGATAAGGCAAAGGGGATTGAGGAGAAAAAACAGGTGAGAGAGGAGAGAAAAGATAAAAGGATTGAGGGAAAAGATAAAAGGGTTGAGGAGAGAAAAGATAAAAGGGTTGAGGAGAGAAAACGAGATAGAGTCGAGGAGAGAAGAGAGAAAGAAGTGAAAGGGTTATTTGACGAGGAAAAGAAAGATATTGGACTTGCGGATATACCTGCGTCGCCAATAGACATACAGACGTTTGCGCCTGCATCGCACGAGTCGTGGCTTGGGTCGTCGTTCTCACAGTCGCAGTACTCGCCGGAACTCAAGACGCTTCTTTACGAAAACAACCTTTTAAAGGGCTTGAACGAGGAGCAGGACTACAACTTTAGCAAGTGCTTCCCGTTTTATCGCAAACTCACAACGTACACCACTCAGCAAAACAAGTTCACGCTCCAGAGTGCCTTCAGGCTGACCTCCATGCTCAAAAAGACCCTGCGCTTCATTGGAAGCAGTCTCCACTCACAAGTGGATATTGCCCGAGGGGGGATTGAGGTGACACGGTTTGCGCTCATCACAGACAAGCGGTGGGAGTTGTATGAGTTTCTAAACACGCCGGACCCGCAAAAACCCGTCATGCTCTGTTGCGGGAAATCCAGTGGAGAGTACGGTGCAAATCCCCTGAGCATGCTGCAGCCTCTGGAGGAGGAGATCAACAAGGAGATTCGCTTCACCAACGACTTTGCTGCGGATAATGGCACCGAGATCAGCATCAAAAAGAAGTTGGCGCTGTGGGACTTGTTGCAGTGCCATTTGAGTGAACAGTTTCTTGTCATTTCCGGCACCAAGGGGTTGATTCGTGTCATCAATATCAGCGACCAGTCGCCGTACAACATGGGCCAGGTAGTGTACACATACAGCACCAACTTCCCGATAAGGTGCATGGCCGTTTCACCCAATAACTCGCTTGTGGCGTGTGGGATCAACGCGAGGGAACGTCTTTCTGGAAAAGAACAGCCCTTTGTCATCTTGCACCACTTTGTCACCACCCTGTCTGGGCTCGTGCAAAAGGTGGACCCCATCACCATCACTATTCCGTACCGCGATCCCATCAAGTTGGTCAACTTCAATGCCTTGTCGACGCACTTGCTTTGCGGAACGGTGTGGGAGTCGCGCTACCTCATCATCAAGCTCCGCAGTAACAACTTTTCGGAAAACTACCGCAAACCACGCTTGATCTGGTCCGACGTTGCAGCCACTAAAGGCAAGCCAAAGTCAAGACGCAGCACTGCTCATGACCCAGATAAGCTCGTGGACGATACGGGGGACCTCATGCCGCCGTCCGAGGCGGTGGAGGACGACGTGGACTCCGAATTGATGATGTCCAACGAGGGCATCACAGACCTCCAGTTCGGTGTCCTGAACTCCGTCGTCATCACGCTGTGCTCGCTTCACAAACGGCCCCCCTTGGTCATTCGCTTGAATGGACCCAGCTTGGACTGCATTAAACGTATTAGCACCACAGACAACTACTCCATGTCCAACAGCATGAATAGCTACGAAGAGGAGGAGGACTTCAACATCAAGTCCGCAGAAGTCTTTTTGCGTATCCACGAGGTAGGCCTGTCCATCCACCGCTGTGCACTCTCCCCAAGGAGCGACGGGTTGGTCTTCTTGAGCAAGGTGGGAACAGTCTACTTGGTGTCTATTCCAAACTTTATGAGCAGCTCAGACTCAAAGATATCATACAATAAGGTCGTGGTCCAGTTGGGCGAGGTTGCCAATGCGGAGCGTTTCACAGAGGCGGCTTCGGTGAGGTTCTCGGCAGACGGTGGGAAGGTATTTACTGTGGATAGAAAGGGGGTTTTTCTGGTGTTTGATTTTACAAAGGGTGTGCCGGGAGATGACCCGGAGGTGATTAAGTGTAAGATTGTGAACTTATGAACCGATTCTCGAACTCTCGAACTCTCGCGAAGCGAGAGTGAGCTACCTACGCCGAGAAAGTTAATGGTCAATACAAATTCGAACTCTCGCGAAGCGAGAGTGAGATCCTACAAAGCTGTGAGAAGCACAATGGTCAAAGAAAATACGAACTCTCGCGAAGCGAGAGTGAGCCACCTATACGCCGAGAAAATTGATAATGTTTGAGCAAATACGAACTCTCGCGAAGCGAAAGTGAGATCCTACAAAGCTGTGAGAAGCACAATGGTCAAAGAATCCGAACTCTCGCGAAGCGAGAGTGAGCTTCTTGAGCTGTGAAATTTCCAGCTGTGAAGATTGCTGTGAAGAACTCAGCTGTGAAGATTGCTGTGAAGAATGCAGCTGTGAAGATCGCCAGGAACCTTATAAACACATTGTTACACCACCTTAAACCGAAGCAGTGAGTCCTATAATCTGTGAAGATCATCAGAAGGTGATAAACACAATGATCAATCTTGCACTACCTTGAACAGTCGTTTGTGAACTATCGAATAGTACATTGGACGTCATTTAATCTTATGCACATTTTTATGCACATGTGTAGAGATCGTAGACTGGAACATATGGATAATTACTAGGGAGATAACTGATCGATCTTTGAAGAATGTCAATCTGTTATCACGTGTATAGTACAGTAATACGATGCTTACTACTTTGAGAGGTATGATTCTCTTGTCTTGGAATGAGAAAGTGAGACTTCACCAGAATTACGGTGCATGATCAAGGATTCTTATTGTTCTTACAATTGGTATTTTTTTCTGATTTAAGATGAGAGTAATTGGTACTTCGGCAAATGTGCGACGGCACATTTCCGTAAAATTTCCCCAAAACTCCAAAAACTCGAAAACAACATACGTTGATGAGCCCATACATACGTTGATGAACCAATACATACGTTGATGAACCCATACATACGTTAACGAACCCGATACCCTTATTTAGACCTAGTACGGCATCCTTTATTAACGTAATCCTTCATTGACGTGATCCGTCTTTTTACCATCTTTTTTTGCCCTGCCGATGTTAACCGAAATTTATACGAGATACGAGCAACAAAGCACTGAAAGATTTATGATAAGATAGAAACAAGTGAAGAGACCAGGTGTATTTAGACAATGTTATATACAAGAGACTTATAAAGGTGTTAGGGTGGGAATTAGGGATATCCACATTTTCAAACTGTGGCTTGCGATGAGATGACATTGTGAAAAGAAAGAATGTGGCACACGCCGTCGGGTACTTGAGAGATTTGGATATACAGTCATTGCTATATGACGTGTTTTTAAGCACAATTGTAGAAGTCGGGTATGCTTGAGTAAACCTGACCGCATCGCAAGCTATAATTTCGTTACACACTTTTTTCATGCCTGTCCCACCAGCTTACGAGTCGTCCTTGGATCTCATCGGGAACACCCCGTTGATCAAGCTTAACCTGATCCCACAGTCGTTTGGCATCAAGGCCACAGTCTACGCCAAGGTGGAGTTGTTCAACGCCGGCGGGTCCATCAAGGACAGAATCGCCAAAAACATGGTCCTCGAGGCCGAAAAGCAGGGCAGAATCAAGCCCAACGATGGCTACACCCTCATCGAGCCCACGAGCGGTAACACCGGTATTGGTTTGGCCTTGGTAGGCGCTGTACGCGGGTACAGAACCATCATCACTCTTCCTGAGAAGATGTCCAACGAAAAGGTGTCAGTTTTGAAAGCCTTGGGTGCTGAGATCATCAGAACTCCTACCGAGGCTGCTTGGGATGCCCCTGAATCGCACATTGGGGTGGCAAAGAAGTTGGAAAAGGAGATTCCCAAAGCTGTCATTCTTGACCAGTACGGCAACACCGCCAACCCAGACGCCCACTACTATGGTACTGGTTACGAGATCTGGGAGCAAACCAAGGGGAAAGTGACCCACCTCGTCGCTGGCGCTGGTACCGGAGGAACCATCTCGGGTATCTCTCGGTACTTGAAGGAGCAGAATAAAGATATCGTTGTTGCTGGTGCTGACCCACACGGGTCCATTTTGGCCCAACCAGAATCCTTGAACCAGAGTTCCGAAGGGTACCTTGTGGAGGGTATTGGTTACGACTTTATCCCAGACGTTTTAAACAGAGACTACGTCGACAAGTGGTACAAGACTGATGATGACGCATCCTTTAGATTGGCTAGAAGAATCATCAGAGAAGAGGGAATTTTGGTTGGAGGATCGTCTGGGTCCGCTCTCCAGGCTGCTTTGGAGGTTGCTAAGGACTTGACCGAGTCCGACGTGCTCGTGGTGGTTTTCCCCGACTCCATCAGATCGTATTTGTCCAAGTTTGCGGACGATGAGTGGTTAAAGACGAACGGATTTGAAATCGAGGAGTCTCCTTCTGTCTCCAAGTCGGACCAGTTCCTCGCCTCAAAGACCATCAAGGATTTGGTTGAAGGTAAGGCTCCAGTCGTGTCCGTTACACTTTCTGACACTGTTGAGAAGACCTTCAACTTGTTGCAGCAAAATGGCTTCGACCAGCTCCCTGTGTTGAACAACAGTGGCAGATTGGTCGGTTTGGTGACGCTCTCCAAGATCTTGAAGAGCTTGTCCACTGGGAAGATCCAGATGACCAACTCAATCAGCAGCATCATTATCGACTTTAGAAAGTTGGCCGACTTTGAAAAGTCCCACCAAATCACCAAGGAGTCCGGCTACACCAAGAGATCTTACGAGCAGATCACTTTGGAGACTCCTTTGGTCTTGTTGAACAAGTTCTTTGAGTTCAACTCTAATGCCATTATTACCGATGAGAACATGAACCCCGTGCAGATAGTGACCAAGGTGGACTTGATTAGTTATATGACTAAGGTGTTGTAATCATAGCTTGAGCTTTGAGCGAAGCGAAAAGCGAATGCGAACTGTCTATAATCAGCTTGAGCTTTGAGCGAGCTTTGAGCGAGCTTTGAGCGAGCTTTGAGCGAAGCGAAAAGCGAACGCTAACTGACTAATAATTAGCTTGAGCTTTGAGCGAAGAAAGCGAATGCGAACTGTCTATTAATCAGCTTGTGCTTTGAGCGAGCTTTGAGGGAACGCTAACTGACTAATAATTAGCTTGAGTATATTTGAGAAGTTTAATAGTGCTCCAAAGTTGTGGGCAAGAATAAGGGTCTAGTCTTGCAAACAGTCATTTATAGAAGTGAATGGAAGATAATCGAGAAAGCGTAGAAAATACCTAACAAGGAATAATGCTAGTAACGACAAGGTGAAAAAAATGAACCCATGAAACACGAAGGCTGCTTATGCAAAAAATGCGATTTCTGTGGATCGAACACAGGACCTTCAGATTAACTGTGACTGAATCTCTTCAGTCTGACGCTCTCCCAACTGAGCTAAAACCGCAGAACCCACGCCGGGAGTCGAACCCGGAATCTTTTGATTAGAAGTCAAACGCGTTAACCATTACGCTACGCAGGCTACTTGTTGGGATAAAAAACACTGTCTAGAATACATTGGAATGTGTCAGTACATGAGAGAAGAAGGGCCTTTTTGTAGACTTAGAAAAATTCATGTCACTTTCGAAGGACCTATCGAGATATGACATCGAGCGAACAGCTTCAACTTCCGATCCACCTAACCTACCTCCGGACCGACATCCTAATACAACGGCCAATGTTTCATTCAATGTGTCTCCCATTGAAAAAAGACAACAACAGGTTTCCATCAACCAATTGAACTCAGACTCCTCTGCTGCCGGTGCAACAGAGAGTCATATAACTGTTGCTGATAAGGGCTCCCATCTGAGAACTCCTACATCAACTCCTCAAACTTCACGTGGTGACGCCAGAGGCAGGTCCAATACTGCTGGCGATTCCTCAGCTACAACCAAGCTCCCTACATGGGCCTCTATGATTTCTCGCACACAAAAAAGAAAAAATGATAAATCAAAAAATATTCTTGCTACAAACCTCCTTACAGACGCGTCTTTGGTCGACAAATCTATTGAATTTAACTTTAAAAATCTCACTGATGCCATTGA
>JACFYR010000001.1:3012-186963 GCA_015708815.1 Kodamaea anthophila
TTTTTAAGTCTCTGCCGGCCCGGTACATGCTGGCTTTTGATGCGCCAGAGAGCGACGATCGCTTCGGTATCGGGGGCAAATGGTCGGTCTAATGGACCAACCATGTCATCCTCAGAATCAGCCTGATTGACCATGGGATCAGCGGAGGAGAGTAAAGCGTAGTTGTTCATAGTGGATAAAGCGTGCATTGTTATCGCTATGAGAGTAGTTTGTATGGTAAAGATTTTGGGTGCAAATCCGGCTTTCCTAATAGGGCAACTTCTGTGCACAAACGCAAATTGGCATATTGAAGGGATACCCCTTCAAATATGATGTACTGCAGAGCTCTTGAACTACCAAAGGATTGTCTGATGCCTCTACACTTTGTAGCATCCTTACACCTACGGAGCAGATAGTCTAAAATGAAATCTTGGAGTGCATACAATGTCTTAAGCGTGCACAAATGGGACCTTTTTTTTGCCAGTCCATTTTGGTTCATACCAGGACATTTTATTTTTGGAATAACTGAACCGATACTTCTTCGTTGTTCCGCTTCTCAATAGTCTCTCTTATCCGACGGTGCATTCAAAACGTACGTATTGATGAAATGTCCAAGTTTAGGAAAATCACCTGCACATTCTAGACACCCACCTGGAAAGCACTTGCGGATAGAGTGGAAGCTTCTCATTTTCTAACGATAGTAAAGTTATCACTTGGGACAATGGAAGGGTTGAAGGAGCCAAGAATGTTAACTTAGAATGATTTCAAACATCAAGTTATGATAATAGGGTAATTAGATGTCATGAAATCATGAAAATTGAAAGCGTTAAACTGAAAAATTTAGAAGTTAACGTGTATGTATTTGAAGAAAATTCACCCGATATCTCAGACATAAATGGAACTGCGTAAGTATACCGGTTAGTGGGATGTTGAGAAATTGCTCAGTTGTAGTGTGAGATGATGCCTCCATCACTTAGTAGTAATGATTGGGTGCGTTTGTCACTCAGTGATGAAAAAATGAGTTGAGGCGTTTCATTTTTTAAAAAAATTTGGAGACAGAGTTCACAACTTGACAGTGATGATAATCTTGCTAAGTTTATTACTAAGAGATGATGAAGCGCATTTGTGAGCTCATTGGATAAATACCCCTCACTATAGCTAAAGCGAATAAATTAGCTTTTTATGCAGTCTTTTGAGATCATGCCAATAAAACCTACAAATAAGAATTTTGTTGGTTAGTAATATCCCTGCTTTACCTAATGTGTGTCTCACTGAAATTGCTTTGAGTTTACTAGAAAATTATGTTTTATTGGATTTGGAGAATCCACCCAAAAGAGGTTTCAATCGATGGCTGCAATTTCCTAATTCAGAATGTTGCAAACTACGAAAACGGAATTAAGATCAACATGTGAAAATCACTTCTCAACTGCCCCTAAACAACTACAGAGAGTACATTTAACTTTATTATCTAGCATATTAACCAACGAAGAAACATTAGTCTGAGTATCCAAAGAAGTTACCAATTTCTTTGGTGAATAACTCAAATATTTCTTCAACAACTGAGACTTGTCTTGAAAGAAGTAACCAGCTTCTAACAATAACTACAAGCCTCAAACATCACTAAAATGACCCTATAGGGCCGGTAATATTCTCGATGAGAGAATATTACAGGAGACCACCAGTACCCAGAAGACTTCACACCAGCGCACAAACTTCATGGATAGCATAAACATAGACCAGCCACATCAATAGCATCCACTCTCTTTCTCCATAAACCTAACGACAAACGTTTTCTATCATTCACCGACAGAGTCTAGATAACTAGGCAAAGATTCCTCTCCGGTGTATTCACAAGAGAAGACTTCGGAAGTCTTAAATGATAGAGAGGTATTGGTCAAGAGACATCGTTTTGCAGAGAATTCTTCAAACCAAAGTTCAACCTTCCCCCCAGAAAATGAACAATGTTTCCGGATCCTCTGAAACCCGCGATCTCCATAGCAAGACCTCAACTATCATTTAAAACAACCTCAATCCCCTCAAGCTTCAACACCATCAATTCACCTGAACCTAGAACCTAAACCCCGCAGGCGTGGCTTATGACCCTTAGAGAGGGCTCACCCGGTGTAAAACCCGCATAATAAGGCTTTTCCTCCGGGTGGTAAATTTGATCAACCTCGCTTTGCCAACGCAAGATGCGGCATTGGCTGGAACGGCGCCGAACAAATTATTGCAATTGACCAAGAAACGCAAGCGACGAGTGAGATATCTCTCGTCTTTTTGCCTCTTCCAGTTATCTTTTTTGGATGAAACTGGAGAGGGTCTATTTGGCTTGGGAGACTTGGCTGATGAGAAACCGAAAATAGTACGCTTTCTTTGAGATTTGGATGGCCTGGTCTTCTTCTCAATCGGCTTCTTCCGTTTGGGGAAAAGCGCACCACGAAGCGTACGGGTTTTCTTGAGTTTGAATTCCCTTAAAGTACACTTCGAATTAACCTTCGGTTTCCTCTGTGGCTTCAACTGTTGGAATCTAGTGTATATCCGGCTGGAAATACTTCTCTTGCTCGACAGAGAAGAATCCCCCGGAAGATTCCCAACAGAAGCTTCAACTGATTGCAGACCAGAAGCAACTTCATTGGATTCACAATCAGTGGTCACTTCGAGTACAACTTCTGAAGACATGTCACTCTCAAAAGGTTCGATTTCGTACTCTGAGGCATTGGAAGCACGATCCTCATCAGGCTGCATTTCATCTGACGATTCAATGGACTCGCAATTTGGCAAGTTCGGTGCTTCCAACACTGGCTGCTCAATTAATTCAGGAACAGCCTCTGGAGCGACAACAGTACCTTGATCGCTGGAGACCCCATCAGGGTCTTCGTTTTCGCCGTCATTCTCATGAATGAGACCCCACCTCAAATTGGGAATGCATATTATGGGATCAGATTTAACCTCCACGTCCAGCTCGTGGGGTTTGGCGTTCAAATTTTTGATTTCGAAAGGGAAACCAATGCCATTGACTGGCTCAACCTTTCTCGCGCAATTAAATGAAAGGTCGACAACTTGCCCCAATGTTTTAGGGGCGGGTGCGCGGGCAATTTCATCAACCAATTTCTGGTTGATGTTTGATTCAGGTTTCTTCTCATGAAGACCCTCAAGACTCTGAATAGTAGAGTCTGAGTCAAGAACCAAATCCTCTTCAATAGGGATGGGCTCTGATTCAAGAAGAATCCAATCGTCCTCAATTGGAAGACTTTCCTCATCAGGAACAGATTCTTCCTCAATGGACATTTGTTCCACATTTGGTAAGCTGCTTTCGCCAAATGCAGAAGGATCCCTGTTACCTAGCAAACTGTGCACAGGCTCACACTCTTCATTACACCTCAAAACATTTTGCAAAGGAATAATGAGAGCGTTGCGATTGTCTGATTCAAAATAACTTGACTCAGACTCTTCATCCTCTTCTTCAATTGTTGAAAGAGGCCTCAGCGCAAACTGTCCACTGTGACGCAAACCTCTGGGCTTGACTGAACGGAACATCATCTTTCTCAGTTCAGCCTCATGGTGGCTCCGGTAAATCGGCGTAGGGACATTTTTAGTGATGGTTGGTAAACGAATGGTTGGTTCGTGTTGGTTAATCAGAGCAACTTGCTCAGTAGCAGCGGGGTAGCGGAAATCAGCACCGTAAATGCTTGGAGTGTCATTTACGTCAATAAGCTCAGCAGAGTTGTCTTGCAATTGCAAGCTTGAATTAGCAAATGGAGACTGGGTGTGGTCTCCGGAAATAGACGGCTCAGATGGGACATTCTGGTCTCCAACCAGTCCCTTGAGCTTGGTGTAAGCACGTCTAACCATCGTTCGGAATCTGTCCCGCTTTCTCAACTTCGCTGTGGAGGAGGTTCTGAACAAAGGCATTATAATCTTGTAATTTTACAAACACAAAAGCAGAAATCTTTGTATGTTCTGTTTGTGCACGCGGTATGATTAGCTATATCAGTAGGACCTTTGAGCTACACTTGTTGCGGTTTGGTCTTCTATCTTTTCTAAAAGTTCCTCGCGAGGCCTGAATCCTCAAAGGTGTTCTCTAAACAGATCAGAAGTACCAGAGAGAGTCAGCTTCTGAAGTTTACCAAACTTTGAAGACTCTCATCTTCGACTCAGAATAGTACCTATATCGTTGTGCTATATACTACGTGCTATAAGAAGATTAACTAGCTTACTGAACTACTTTCCCATAAATGTGTACGTTTAAAGGGTTTTGTAAATGTTTGTGAGTTTGTAAGCATTTGTGGCTTTGTAAACATTTGTTTCTGTGCCCATCCAAAACATTTGCAGCCATAATTCCTGCATATTGGTTTTGTGGAGCAGAGGTGTTGCACCGATTCTTCAGACCGTCCAAGTTCCCAGGTACCTATCATCAATTGAATGGATGGATGGATGATTTGCTCTATCCATTTGAGTGGTAGGAAGAGAGCTTACCATCATTCCTTTGGGATTGGGTGGAGCAGTCAAAGTGATAAAAACGTTTATAGACTCGAGTGAGGATACTCTTTATTTACAGACAACTCATCTTCATTTTGATCAATAGTGGACTTCACTTTACTAGTGAATAGTTCCAAATCATTTGGGTACGAAGCGAGAAGTTTCTGTGTTGTGAAAAATGTCGACAAAAAAGAGCTGAAACGACTGCATAGGAATCTTGATGAATATTGCTAAATACTTTATATATTCATCTCCCCTCGCTTCGGAGGATCGATTGCTTTATCCCTTATCGCTCGCAAGAGTGAATTATTACTTTCTTCATTTCCTCACTCGAAATAATCTAAATGATACTTTTATTACTGAAGCTCCCTCGCTCGCAAGAGTCTAAATGTAGTTTAACAGTCTTACTTTTATCGCCTCGCGAAGGAAGAAATACTAATTCATACTTCTTCCCCGCGAGGGTCAAAATACTGATTCATAGTTTGCATCTCCCCTCGCTTCGTGAGGATCGAAATGATTAATACATGTTTATCGCAGGGTCAATCTCATTTTCTGGGATCCCCCACCTTGTGTATCCTCACATCATCCCCCACCAAATCCCCCACCACTGCGATATCCTGTGGCGTGATAAAAATACTCTGACTCTTTGGAAATTGCCTCAACTCCCTCAACAACAACTTTATACTCACGCTCCTATTCACCGAGTCCATAAACACATCAAACTCATCCAAACCCCTCACCTTCGACCCCATCACCTTCCAAATCAGCAAAAGCAAAGCTATCTGAGCATAACTCTTCTCCCCCCCCGACAACGAGTCCATTTCCCTACGCTCTGTGTCTGTACGGGTATGGGCGAGCATGCGCAACTCATGGGTGTCATGGTTAAACAAGAGCAGGCCACCAAACCCCCTGACCTCAAGACAATTCTCGAACGCACGCAGTGCATTATGTGTATTCAGTTCAATCGTTGTGGTGAGGAATTGGTAGCGCATCTTCATATCCTCATCCATCTCCTTTTGCAGTCGATCCAACTTGTTCAAGATTTTTTCTGCCTTACGCTTTTTTGCTAATTTTAAATCGACTACTCGGGTAATGTCATCCAATGAGGTGCCTATTTGGTTCTCGAACTTCGAATGAAGTTTCCTGACCTGTTCTAACTCCTCCCGAAGGTTATCGGTGGTGTCTGTGTCGTAGAATTCGAGCTCTTCACGGCGGGACACGTTTGAAGCAATTTTTGTCACTTCTTTCAAAGTAACATTGCCTTCTGCAATTTTTGCGGCGACACTACTTAGAACATGAGCTCTACGAGCGAGTTCTGCATGTGCGTGCTGGATAGACGCATTATTGGTAGCCATTTCCGTGTCTATATTTACTACTGCTTCACGAGAACGTTGACACTCTGCCTCAGCAGCTTCTAGCGCGGTTCGGGCGAGGGTCCATTCCTCCTTGGCCGCACGAATACCCTCCTTTTTCGCGTGGATATCCTCTGCCAACAGCGCCATGACTGCATCCAAACGCCTGAGATGATCATTGGCCTCGTCGATTTGACTCTGGAGCGACGCTATACGCGCAAAGTTACCGTTCGCCATGAGCTTGGCCTCTGCCTCATGTGCCTCGCGTGCTGCGGCCTCAATCCGGCCAGTAATCGCGCGGATCCGAAGCGTGGATGCCTGCAACTGGTTATTGCGCGTTGCCATTAAATTTCGCCTCTTTTCGCGCAATTCTGCGACCGCAGCCTCGATCTGGGTCCGCTCGTGTTCTATGGCCTCGAGCTGCTCTGCGTGTGATACCGAGTCTGCGGCAAAACGGGCAAGTTCGTCCCGGTAGAAAACAGGGTCGTACCTGACTGTGGAACCAGATTTACTACTCCGCTGCCCGGAGCGGTTATTGAGGAACGAAAGAGTGGAGGCCACATTGGGCACACGCAATACGCGGTCAATCTCGCTCTTGTGTGTCACGATTGCCATACGTTCAATCAGATTCATATCAATCATCGTGTACAAGACATTTTCATCGGCAAAATCAAGCATATCGTCGACTGTGGTCTGGCCACGGGGCTTGGCACCTGTATAGTCGAAGCTCTCAAAGCGCCGCACCACAATACTATGGGTCCGTTTGGCTTGATGTCTCGATAAAATCTTGTCTAGAATGGCCCGATCGTGGCCATCCACCACCACAAACGCATCCAAGCTCTTGCGAAGAACGGTGGTCAACATCCGTGTCCATTGTGTGTATTCTGGCCGAGGCTTACACAGAGCTCCCAAGGGCCCTATTGGTTTACGGTGCCACTCAGTACATGCCTCGATATCGCGGATCACGGCCTTCATTTGCGTGCCCCACGGAGCATACTTGTCGCCCTGGGAACGGGCCATTTCGTCGCGTTTCCGCTGGAGAACGGCGGCCCGCGACGTGTGGTGGGTGATCCGGGCCTCTATATCAGCCAAGCCCGAGCTGGATGACAGGATCTCGTCTGCCACACGGCGTTCGGCTTGTTTTTCCTCCTCTAAGGCCACGATACTGGCCTTTAATTCGGCTACACGAACTCTTAACGCCTCTTTCAGTTCGCCATTGATGGAGTCTATCCGTGCCTGTTCCTCTGCGATGCCCTGTTGAGCTGCCTTGATACTCTCGCGGATCCTAGCCATCTCTGCCTTTTTGCTTTCCACCTCATCTTTGGCCTGGCGACGCTCGCCCACCAACTGGTCGTGTTCTAGTTTCTTTGCATCTAGAGCCTGGTGGGCCTTTGTAACAAGCTCTCTGTGATTTTCCACCGATGCCAACTCCCCCTGTTTCTTCCTTTCCAACGAGGCATTGGCTATGCCTAGCTCTTCAATGACCTGGTGGAGCCTCTTGACATCAGTCTGGATGTTTCTTTCCTCCCTTTCAAATTCATGTAGCTTTCTCTCCACATCAATCACATTATGCCACAAGACTTTGGAATAGAGCGTCGACAGTTTTTGTCGTAGCTCTGTAGTTTCACGGAACCGCGCAAAATCAACCCTGGCCAGATTATATTGGGCTGAAAGTGCTTCGTATTCGCGCCGTGCATCATCCACCTTACTCTTAATAACTTCAATGTGCTCCATGGTCTTGTGATAGTTGGCGAGAATATCACTGATAAAGGATCCTTGCATAAAGTACCGGTACTTGTCTGCGCCGGTACTTGTGGAGAGGAATTCCCTCGCCTTGTCCTGGGATAAAAAAGCCAAGGGGTTATCGACTGTGATGATGAATCTGTAGAGAATCTCGTCCAAAACAGCCTTTTTCGTGCTCTTGACACGCCCATCGCTGCCCTTGATGGCGTAGGACGATACCACGGTCCCTTCACGCAGGATTTTGCGCTCTACGGTGATGCGGGGGCCATACATATCTGGTTTGTACGCGTCCACACCCTCGTTGAGGAAAACAATAGTGATTTTCGCCGTGTGTTTGCCGTTCTTGATGAGACTCTTGATGCTGTTGCCTCGGTTCGTGTCGGTGGCTTTGGCGCCGAGTCCTACCGAGATTCCGGTGAGAATGGCGCTTTTTCCTGACCCGTTTCGCCCAATGATAAAGTTGATCTGGGGACCGAGCTTGATGTCAAACGCGTCGTGGCACATAAAGTTGCGGAGAGAGACCAGTTCGATCACGCCGCATGTTGAGGGGGTTGTGTCCTTCTCCGGCTCTTCGGGCTCGAACTCGAACAGTCCTTTGGACTGGGACTGCCTCATGAGCTCCCCGATGGTGAAGGATTTCATAAAAAAGACAAACGCGAACTCTTGAACAAGAGTGATATATATTACACGAACTTACGAACTCTTGCGAAGCAAGAGTGAGGTATCAATCAAAGACGCGTCTCCCTCTTGCTGGGCTTATATACAGCGCCACACATACACACACACATACACATACACATACACATACACATACACACGATACACATACACACGATACACGTACACACGATACACATACACGTGCACATAAAATACACACTCTATAGTAGACAACATAGTCCAGTACAACACACTCTATGCATGTAGTAGAACATACTTTATACATTTCAGTAGCACAACACACTATACGCTAAATAGAAGACACACTCTATACACTAAATAGTACATGCACACAATTCACACATAAATAATATATACACGACTTTATACACATCCCTATCACATACCCTACCAAATACATACCCTATCACATGCCCTATCGTTAATACTGTTCCTGTTGACTCGTTCGTGTCTTGGAGTCACTACTGGAAGATAAAGTGTACAGAGAGTTTTATTTGTAGGGTACCAGATAGACGGTAGAAAAGTAATAGGCTCGTAAAATAGAGTGCGTAAGAATTGCTGAGCATTATAACGTGCTCAATTTAAAACTCTCAAGCTAGTAACTATCCCAAATTGCTCAGATTCTCAACACTCATACCACTCATACTACTCAAAGACAGTACTCACACTCATAACTCACTTCGTTCGTTATTCGTTCGTCCCAGGCTAAAACGGCTCTATTCAGCTATAATCGCAGACTAAATGTGTAAGGGCAAAGACAGAAATGAGGACCATAAGACTGTTTTAGCATTTTTGCAGTATTTGAGAAATTTGTAGAATAATTAGAAAACTGGATACAACATAATCGAGGAACTGATTAGATAATCAATTCAATACATTATAGTTTTCGTGATGTTCACCAATCAAGTAAAATGATGAAAGAATCTAGCTCTAATTCATCTGTATGAAGGATCATGTGGTCCCCAGTTGCTCACAGATGCTCTTGTTCAGTGGCTTCGCCACTGAACAGGAACCGAATAGAACAGAATCAAGACCACGGTTCTTAGTATCCTTGAAGATCGAAGGCGGCCTAGTGGGGATTTGTGTAGGATGAGACAACCAAAGACCTGAACACACTAAATACAAACTAAATGGGTAACAAGTGAGTTAAATGACTCAATCGTCAATGACCCAGAAGAATTGAAGGTAGAAGCTAGAACGAAGGAGATAGAACAATAGGAGAATTGATTGAGATAAATTGAAAGTATGAACCGACAGCCATATAAATAAACATACAGTATTATTTTTGGGGGTAATCTTGAGTACGTTGATTTTCTTTTCTAAAGTCATGAGACGCGATTACGTATCTGAAGTCATGAGACGCGATTACGATCAATTTAAATACATAATCGATACTTACTGATTAACATGGTAATCGATCTAGTTGCCTCAATTGTGAGCATGATGTCTTTACTAGCTGTTATTGTACCAGATAACTGTCTTTGAATCATTGCTGTGGGTAAAACCCAAATTCCTTCCATAAATCTTAATCTCAAACAAATTACACTACTAGCCTGATTTCAGTACTCTAATAATACTTCAAAACTTGATACAGGCGATAACGGTACGAGCAGTACACTTAGAAACGGAAAGCACTCTGAAAAGTGAAACTAATTGTTAAAAGTAGGGGATGCCGTCGGATTGTTGGTCTCATCTATTGTTGATCAGATTGAATGCTCTAGTGGTGAAGTAAAGAACACTATCAGCTTCTTAACGTGGAATTGAATGGCAAGGAATTGTAAATGCTCAAATGAAATACATGTATACTCTGTGTTGAATTATCTGTTCCCTTTCCAGTCATACTGAAAGGGTCACGTGGTTAGCACAGTAGTAGTTGTGTAAGAGGATAATGAATAACTTAATGCTTTAACGATGTGTTGACTTAACATTGATGCGAATACATAGACTATTTATAATTCTTCAAGGGTGGCTTGGACCTCGGCCGGTTGCTTGCAAGCCATCATCCGAGCTTACCCTTAATGGAAGTTACCTCCGTTACACCCCAAAAACATCTGCACCAATATCTTTTACGCAGTTATGCTGGAACTACTATCCTGCATAGACTCTGGAATGCGCTGTTGTTTAACACTCCCTGGAATAGCCTCGTAAATTTATGTCGATGCTATTATCTTAAACCAGTATGAGTGCGATGTTTCTAAGGGACGAGGAACAAACTCCCCAACTGGTTGGGGTAGTAGGAAAAAATAAACCTACTCCAGTGGGAACCATTCCAGCGGTTCTACCTAGGGCAAACTCAACCTCTAGCCGTGACCGAAAACACGACTCCTTAGAGACATAAAACGTGGTCGGGCAAGTGGTTTGGTGAGTATGTCAGCGAGGTTATCCTCACTTTTGACATAAACCAACTTCAAGGAAGTGGACTCGAGTTCCTCTTGGATCTTCTTCAACCGCACGTTCATCGAACGCTTCTTGCAATAAGAGCGCCGGTTGCTGCATAAACTTATGACAGCTTGGTTATCCTCGTAGATAGTGTTCGCTGATGCGATCACCCCAAGGCACGATAGCGACGCAGTAGTATCCCTCCATAATGAAAGGGCATCACTGAGTGCCACAAGCTCGCTTGACGCGGTGCTCTCCAGAATGAGGCTCTGTCTCGAGGATTTCCAAGAGACAAGATTATTGTTCACGTACAACAATACCCCAGAAGTCAGTTTGGCCGAGACTGCTTCATTATAACCTGCGTCGGCGAAGATAGTTAGGTTATACTTTCTGGGCAGGTTCAGTTTCCTGAACTCAAGTGGGATATCCGGATACTTTTTCAAATACCGAATACAATCGTAGAGGTCAATCATGTCAGTCGCCAGAGGCAGACTGCACCTAGCAGCTAGTCTCCCAACTGCGTAGGAAATGTCCGGACGAGTATTCAACGCAATCCACTGTAAACACCCAACTCCAGACTGGTACTTTTGAATACCACTGGCAGACATCCGAGGGTTTAAGTCGGATTCTTCCAAGAATTCCAGGTTCTCCAGCTGAAATCTGACTTCGCTCTTTCGACAAGGTAGGTTGAGCCCAAACTGGTGCTTATCAGTGAGGAACTTATCGAGGAACTTGTGGATGTAGTCAGTCTGAGACAACTTGTATCCAGATTCGGTTTTGGTAAACTGGATACCTAAGTAGTTGGAGATCTCACCAAAATCTTGTAACTCAAATCTTCCAGCCAAATACTTCTTGAATTCAGCGAGCGCGTTGACGGAGCTCCCTGTGATGAAAATATCATCCACGTAAGCACAAACAATTAGGATAAAACCAGCACCGCGAAGCACGTAAAGTCCATTGGTTTCCGCCATTGTTTTGAAACCATAATCTTCCAAGGCTTTCTTGAGACATTGCTCCCATTGGTAACCCGACTGCTTCATACCATACAACGCCTTGTGAAGCTTCCAACACTTGCCTTCACGCTTGTACCCTTGAGGAGGTTCAACATACATCTCAACATCGATCGGAGCATTGAGGTATGCTGCCGAAATATCAACATGATGAATGACCCATCCCTCTTCAACAGCCACAGCAGTGATAATCTTTATGGTCCTTAACTCGACAACCTTCGAGGAGACGTGGTCGGCATAGTAGTGCAAGTCTTCGACTTGCCTAAACCCTTGTACAACACAGCGAGACTTCCAATGCTTCCCTTTCAAATCGTTTGGCTTGTAGGTGTGAACCCATCTCGTCTTGATAATTTTCTTGTTATGAGGTAGGTCTACCTCCGTGAAAACACCATACTTTATCAACGATTCAATCTCCTTGTTCATGGCACGGATCCAATTCGGGTCGTTGAAATAGTCCGGTGGCGATTTCTTTGGTTCCGTCACATCCTCCACTAGATTTGCCCATTGGACAGCATCATACCAAGTTGTTATCGCCAATTCATGCAAGGTCGTCTTCTTATCCGCTTCCAATTTCTTGAGAAGTGCGGACAAGTTGTTGCATTCTGCCGTCTGCTTGTGTAGCTTTTTCACAAGTTGAGCTCTGTTCCGCGTCCGTCTACCAATATTATCAGCTGCACCATGGTCTACCGTCTCAAACTCCGCAAGGTGGTTCCTCCGTCTCTCACGCTCTTCCTTCCTCACATCACCAACGTTCCTCCCTGGGACGCTAGGCGGCTTCGTCTCCTTCGATTTAGCCTTGCGGCCTTTTCGTTTGGTGTTGTTAGGAGGAGCCGACTTAGCTTTAGTCGGACTTTTGGTGCTCGCCTTTGACTTCTTCGGTTCCAGGGGAGTCGTATTCAAACGACGCCGCTTTGGCCCGTTGTTCTTCGCTACAGCAGGCCGACGTTGAGGACCAGTTTTACCTGTTCCCTCCCTGGATGCCGAGGCGGGAGTCTCATCTTTAGGGGCCTTGCGGCTCCCTGCTTTGGTAGTCCGGGGATCCTTCGGATCACCGGTAGTGGTCGCAATTCCATCAAAGGATGAGACATCACCGTTCGTCAAATGTTTTTTCTTGGCGAAGCGAGCATCAAAGAATTTGTAAATGTTCACGAACCTGGGGAGGAATTGAACATTGGAAGTGACCAATTCGTAGAATCGGCCCTTCTCACCGCACACAATAACCTTGTAAACACCCGCGCCACTGGCATGTCCAACAAAAATTCCGGGTACGCTCCTGTTCCACATCTTGCGATTGTCAGTCGCAATTGAACGACATTCGGGAGCGTGGAGTTTCACCACCACATCAAGCCCAAACTGCTTGATATCAACCTCCTTCTCCGTTGGTTTGAAACGTTCAAGTGGATAGTCATAGTCGAGCGATCTAACCGGGGTTCTGTTTTTCACGTGGGCGGCATAGAGAAAAACATGCTTGACTAGCGCGATTACCCTGTTATCCCGGATGGGCAGAACCGCTTTTCTCATCATTTGCAACAACGTACGGTTCGTCCTCTCAGCAAAACCGTTTATCTGGGGTGTGTAAGGAGGTGAAGTTACCTTCCGAATCCTCATTGCAGCCAACACCTCCTCACTAGGAAGCTCTAACCCGTTGTCGCACATCAACTCAGCAATTGGTAGATTATGGTATGAGCTCCACTGTTCAAGGATGTTAAGAACTTCGCTAGTTGCCGCCTTAGTGTTGGAGATGACCACCTCAGTGTATTGAGTATGCTCGTCGATGACCGTCGTGACGTAATACTTTTCTCCAAGGCAGTGAAAGGGACCCATCGTATCACAATGAACCCTTAAAAGAGGCCTATCAGCACGTTCACGTTCCATGGAATGAGTGGCAAAGCGAGCATTGGCCAACTTACACGTAAGACAGTACTTGACGTCATTCTTTTCTTTCTCCGATGGTCGCTTAAGCTCAATCCTCCCCTTATGATGGAGTTTCATGAGACTGTCCAAAGACATATGGTTGAACAAAATGTGGTAATACATAAGCGAACCACGGACTTCCGACATCGCAATTTTAACAGGGGCCAAGTGATTACCGGGTTCATCATAAATGATCTGATTGATCATTATTCTCGGCCTTCTGTCTCTCATCGCTCCAAGTGCACTTATTTTCGTCTCAAAGATTCCGAAATGAAGGTTGCTGCCCCCCTTTGAGGCGATGAGGTATCTCTTTCCACTCTTCTTATTGACAACATAAGTCTTGTTACCTTCGAATGAGGTGTTGAAACCTAGCTTCGCAAGACAATTAGTGGAAATGATATTGTGTCCGAAATTTGGCGCAAAATAAACGTTCTTGATGCGGAGTACAAGGTCACCCGTGAGGAGAGAGATGTCCCCACACGTGTCAATAACCTCATCAACCTGATTCGGGTACCGAATTAACCGTGGGGTAGCCTTGTAGGTCCGGTCAAAGACGTTAATATCCTTCACAAATGAACATGACGCACCAGAGTCGATTAGGAATGTTGCACTATGCTCGTCCAAAGGCTCAGTTTTAGGAACTTCGGAGGGCCCGATAGCAGAACACGTCTCAGTATTAGTAACCTGAATCATGGAAACATCCTCGGACATTTCGATTAAGCTCACGTATTCAAAGAGTGACTCTGGCCCCCCAATGTTCGAGGAACTGGCGCTAACAGCTGAGGGAGCACTAACTGGTGCACGAACCGGTGCAGTGGTGACAGTGTTCACAAGGGAGGGCGAAGGCGTTGCCGCCGTCGAAGCCTGGGGAGACTTGGGCCCTTTTCCTTTCGAATTGTTGCCCTCATCCCTCTTAGCTTTATCTTTGCGTTCGTGCCGTCTGTGGAATTTGTGGCGGTTGTGCGTTTCCTTGTTGCCTTTGTTGTTTTGTTTGCCCTCCTGATTTTTCTTTTGTTTCTTGTGTTCACCCTTGGAGAGAGATTCCTCTGCTCCCCGAGTAAGGGAAACACTCTTCTGGGTGTTAGAAGCAGAAACTGGGATTGAACGGGAGGTACGGAGTGCCATGTACCGTTGGACGGTCCCGTCTCTTGTGGAGACGGAAGCAAGGTACTCCGGAAGGTCAAACATGCACATCACAAAACGGTCAATAGCCAACTTCATGTATGCCCTGACATTATCAAGATTAGTGTCTTGATTAATGACCTGGCGTACACGGCCTTGAAATTCAATGGACGCAAATGCGGTGGACCAAGGTAACACTACCTCAATCGACAAAAATTCGCCAAGGGATGAAGGAGTCACCTTCCAGTTCGCGGTATCATCGTACAATGTTCTCATCAAGGTGATGGCAACATCTTCCGCGTGCAGCAAATTAAACTCCTCAACAGTCCTAATGATCAGCAGGATCCGAGCGCCTCTGGTTGCCTTCTGACACAACCTTGCATCCAAGTCTCGAATGAAGACTGAAGCCCAATGCCGATTGTCCTGAATGGACTGGCTGTTGCAAGTGTCAATTCGGGTGTTGAGCAACCGAGCGTCAAATTCAATCCGGTCTCCCTTCTTCGCGATGATCTGAGCAATACCGCGATGAATGTCGTAGACGTTTTTGAGGAACAAACCGTAAGTGCAAACGGTCTGGACGTCTATCGAGAAAGGAGGGAGTTCGGAGATGGCAGCTTCAAGATTATCAACGTGGCGTTGGACGCTTTGTTGAATATTGAGGTAAGGATCAATTGCAGCCAAAGGAACACCTTCAGGATGGTCACCTGATGAATGATGAGCAGGGGACAAATTGATGGTTGAGGTGATCGCCCAGTACTTAGCCATAGGGTAGGCATGGGTTGGGGAATCCATCAACAGGCGGATGAGCTTATGGTTGGAGTGAAACCACTCTTCGTAAGGTTCAACCGCATCAAAATAAGTCCGAGCCCTGTGAGGGGCTGGCTCAAAATCACTCAAAAGGGAGGGAGAAGCATTCTCCGAATGGTCGTGGGTGGGCATTTCGTTATCCACAATCCGCTGTTCCAACAGCGTTGACTCTTGATCTGTTGAATTATCTGTTCCCTTTCCAGTCATACTGAAAGGGTCACGTGGTTAGCACAGTAGTAGTTGTGTAAGAGGATAATGAATAACTTAATGCTTTAACGATGTGTTGACTTAACATTGATGCGAATACATAGACTATTTATAATTCTTCAAGGGTGGCTTGGACCTCGGCCGGTTGCTTGCAAGCCATCATCCGAGCTTACCCTTAATGGAAGTTACCTCCGTTACACCCCAAAAACATCTGCACCAATATCTTTTACGCAGTTATGCTGGAACTACTATCCTGCATAGACTCTGGAATGCGCTGTTGTTTAACACTCTGTAAATAATCATGCTTTAAAAATACCTATTGTTTTGTGACGACTGAACCTTTTTTGCTTGTTTGTTGCTTGTTTTCCATTGACCACATTTCATTCAGTTGAGCGTCATCTTTCGTCTATTCTTGGTTGCTTCATGAACGTGTTGAAAAGAGCTCTGAGATTACCTTTTTTTGCTGGGTTAATTCCCAGTGTAACAACCAAATATACACCTAAATACCTGAGCGAACCCACATGAGCAAATACGCAATGCCAGTTAAATACCAAAAGTGTCTCAACACTTCTACTACACAGATGAGTATGAAGAATGGTGGATGAAGAAATGGGCTAGGTCTAGTTCCATTAAACTTTAACTTTTAACTTTCGACTCGAGGCCCCCACTAGATAAGGTACTAGCCGACAACCTATGAATGCTGTGTGTCTTAAAATGAATAATTAAGCTATAACAACAAAACTTGTGAAATTATTGCAATTATTATCATCTGGAGCGTTCCCACAAAAATACATTTTGGTGGGCGAATTCGCTGTAATTTGTCCCACGCGAAACATTCCTCCAAACCTAATTGTCCATAGCGTCTCGTTCAATTTCCAGAATCCTTCATATCCCTCTGATATGGGATGATCTCTTCTTGTCTGAAAAGTCTTGTTATTTTGCACTACTTAGCACATACTCCAAAATAGGTGTTTGATTCCTCTTTTCGAAATAACAATTTCCTCTTTTTGACGTCCCCTTAATTATCCAAACAGGCTTGGGGTAATAGTGCTTTTTTGAATATTCTTTTAACGGAGAATTCTACCCTGCTTTGGCTTGACTTTTCGATCAAACACATAAAGGAATTCACTTTTTAGTCTTTGCCTACCAGGAAGATGTCCGCAGGCACTCTAAGCGTGGGCTGACCATTCTTTTTTCATGGCAACTTGAGAAACTATGCTGAAGGTGTAGGGCTCCTACTAGTTGTATCTTAAAAACCTCTTCAGCTTAAGCTCTTATTAGAGGTGGAAATATGTTTGGCGGGACCTCGGAGCATAGTATGTGAATTTGCTAGTGTAGATTAAGAAGCAACTTAGAGTAGAACAATAATTACGTAATCTTCTTATGTAATATGGTGCAATACGCATCCACGCAACTGTGATGACTATAAACCTGACACAGACATACGAGCTCTGTGAACAACGGCTCGTCTATCATGCACCTCTTTTTTAGTGGAGGGGTGTTTTGATTCCCTATTTGTATGGCTCATTACGTGGTGCACCTGCGTATTATTAGGGCTCTTTTTCGTTATCGGAGCTTCTTAATCAGTCCCGTTTTTTCCCCATTGGCCATCGCCCAGATTTAATAAGCAATTTTGACTCCTACTTTGGATACAAACACTGACACTAATGCGCCATCTTGTAATGACGACATACCATAGGCCTCATATGTCAAATAGTAAATCATACAGACCGTTAGACAGGAACCGTCTTGGCAAATAATTTTTCATGTTCTATTCTATTTTTCATCCGCGATGCCCGTTTCAGGGAGCACGATAAAGAGAGTGAACGAGCGGGTATACCAGCAATTAGATGCAACCACTTTTCTCAGGTTAATGATACGAGAGGAATAGTTACGGGAGGGTAACATAACTATTGCATCTGTTCCGTCGGAGTCACCGTACCTGCATGTAATAATTAGTTTTCTGTTTCGGGATCTGTTGCGGTTTTCGTTCAGTATATTATCATTTCTCCGGCCACCGCAACAACTGCACATACGTGGTATCTCTCGGCTCTGTTCAACCGAGTCTTATCTAATTAGTCCTGGTGCCGTACGATGCCGCATCTAGCTTATCTACACCTGCATATAGTTTTGTGACTTGGAATTGACATATAAATTGCAAAATTCCGCACCTCCATCTCATCCAACAATGAGATTCGCTTCTCTTCTTCTTGCTGCTGGTGCACTTGCATTTCCCACCAAGCGTGATACGCCCATTGCACCCAAGGTCTTTATTGTGTCTCTTTTCGAGTTGGAGCGTGATCCATGGTTAGAATCATCTCCATTGAGCTTCATTCAAAACATCACAGTGCCTGGACTTTCGCCAATCTATGACACCATCCATTGTACTGAATCTGGCGATGTTTGCCAGGTCACTTTGGGTGAGGGAGAAATCAATGCAGCTGCATCATTGACTGCATTGACGCTTTCACCCAAATTCGACTTGAAGAAGACCTACTTTTTGAGTGCTGGAATTGCCGGTGGTGAGCCACAGTACACTACGATTGGTTCGGCCACTTTTGCCAAATACGCCGTCCAGGTTGGACTTGAATATCAAATCGCCTACCAGGACTACATTAACACTAACCCTAACTGGACCACTGGATATTTCCCTTATGGCACCGACAGCCCTTACGCATACCCAGGAAATGTTTACGGCACCGAAGTGTTTGAATTGAACGAAAAATTGAGAGACAGGGCTTTGGGTTTGGCCCAGAAGGCTGATCTCGATAACGGAACTGAAGGAAATGCTGCTTTTAGGGAATTGTACGATTTCCCCGCTGCAAAAGGACTTCCAAAGGCCGTAGCATGTGACTCTCTCACCTCAGACAACTATTTCACTGGAAATGTGTATGGAGACTACTTTTCGCAATTGGCTTCTGTGTTGACCAATGGCTCTGCAGTCTACTGTGCCACCGCCCAGGAGGACAATGCCAGCTTGGAGGTTCTTGTTAGAATGCACAAGGCCGGTTTGGTGGACTACGAGAGAGTTGTGATTATGAGAACAATTTCCGACTTTGCCAGACCACCTCCATCGCTTGCAAATAATACCGTTGAGTTTTTCACCAACACTTCGTTTGGCGGAATCAGCGCTTCCTTAACAAACTTGGTAAGTGCCGGTTATCCATTCGTGAAGGACGTGTTGGAGAACTGGAGTGAGTACGAAAATGGAGTGAAGGCTGACAATTATTACGGTGACATTTACGGGACTTTGGGAGGAAAGATGGATTTTGGAAAGGATGACTTTGAGGTTGCTTAGATTGCGTAGAATCTGAAATAATGGTTCAGAGTCTACTGAAACAACGTTTGCCAATACTGACCTTCCAGGATAATAAAATTAAGTATACCCAAAAGAATGCCACGCTATAAGGACATCTAAACACCCGTACCGCAATAGAGTATACAAAGACTATACATGGAACATTGTAATTCATACCTTAACGCATTTTTAACACCCGTAATAGAGTGTACCATATACAAAGACTATACATGAAACATTGCATACCTTGACCATTTTCGATTGATACACCTTGTATATCCGAAGCCACTACAACCACATGCTAAATTTTAATCAGAACATTTGCCGTGTAGTATGAGTCCATGGCATAGCGTAGTTGCAATTAGAACATTCAAGGGTTCTTTTTTGCATATCAGCCCAATGCACTTGCTGATACTATCTGGACAGGATCATTACCACCGTTGTGTCTATTGTATTTATAAAAGATATTGAAACAGATATTTGTGCTAATGAACACCGTCCGTGTCAGACCAGCTGTAGTTGTAACTATTTCATTAGCCGTACATGAACAGGACCTAAATTAGTAAATAGAAACTGAATACCAGGTACTGTACTGTGGTAACAGGAGGTAATGGGCTGCAAAACGCTTCGATAATAACGTGCTAATAGTTAGCCTCGGTATTAACAGATGTTATTAAATAGTACCCAGATCACATTGAGAATAGCCAGAGCATCTGCTAACTCCATTATATCATCAGTGACATCTAATGTTCTACACATTCCTGGATATAATTAAGTCACAGTAGCTGAACACACTAGTCTCAAATGAATGTTGACATGAAAGTACTAAAGCAATGAAGTAGTGTGCCACTGATGTACACGTCGATTGTCATAAATAGTCAGTCTGGCAACAGTTTCGTTAAGATTGGCCACGGTCATAGTAGAAATTGGCTATTAAGTTCTTCCATGGGTCCCACGGACTGAGTTCGCCTCGCCTCAAGGCTCGGATGCGATCATTGAGACCCTGGTGGTTTCTGATCGCTGTATATTTCAGTTAATGAAGAGTGAACTGTATCCAACTAAAGATCCCTAATCCTATTTTCTTCCGCCCACTCTACTGTAATATCCTACACTTATCGTCACTAATATACATTAAGGTACCTGCCATGACATATCATGCTTATTATCTACCTAACCACAAAAAGTCCTGCTCTTCCTGTGGTGCCACAATACTGCAAAAACAACTAGAAAAATGTAGTACAGTACCACCCACAAAACTACTACTAATCTGGCGACATACTGCAATCTAGTACCCACCAACTAGTAGTATTATAGCCTCCTCTTCAGTTCTAGCTCTCTAATCATCAGCTCTCTCGTTCTAGTTCTAGTGCTTCTCTAGTGTCTCTACGCACCCTAGTTCCCTTCCTTGTCTTCCTTTCTGTCCCATTGCTTCATACGCTTTTCATATGATCACATGGAACAAGCCATCTGTTACGGCAGTTGAGTTGTCCAGTTGTCGCTCACAGTGGTTGCCAGTGTGCTCCATATGGGATGCGAGTGTGTGGTATTTCTCACATACTCGCTACGCTCGCTCGCTCGTGAGCTGTTCGTGAGTAAGTTGCTCGTGAGTAAGTTGCTCATGAGTGAGTTCCTCACTCTCTGGATTCTCCTGTATGCTCATCTCCTGTATCCTTTCCAGCACCTCCACCCTTTCCCCAAAGATTCCCTCATAGCTTATCAAACGCTCCATGACCGAGTTCATGAACCCAAAGTTATTAATCAACAAGTCCAACGACGACGCTTCCGTCAACGCGGGCCCTATAACCGTGGCAAGATTCGACGCCGTCATCTTGTTAACCTCTGCATGCTGCAGAATACGCCGGAGATGCCCCACCAATAACGCCAACGTACAGTAGTTGACTTCTGGCAAGGCTGCAAGGGTCGCGGCATACGACTCCTCGTCCTCGGTCTCCTGCTGCTTCAACACATAGAACTGCTCAATCACCGAATCCGTCAACAAGGCGTCGGGGAGCTCGCGGAAATACGACTTGACGGCACTGGTCAAGGTGTGCACATCGTAGTCGTGGCCATCCAAAGAGAGGGTTCCCGTCCTATCAATGGTGTTCTTGACGCTGGCAAGCTCTGAGAGAGACGACAGGATACGGTATATACCCACGTCCTTGATTCCCTCTGCCTCGATGTAGCGGAAAATAGTCTCGAGGATACGGGGGGCCCTGGAGTTTTCTCTGGCACAGACAACCTCGATGGGAATGCCAAAGGTTGTGCACACGTTGGAGGCTTTGGGGTTGAGGGCACGGGAGTAGAACCAGTGCCTGTTTGCGTAGCTCAAGCGCACCATCCAGTCGTTGAGGTCGGCCTCCGAGGCCGCCTGGAAAAAGTAGTCGTCGTTGGACATGTCCAGGTCGATCTTGAAGCAGAGCGGCATGAGGTAGACGGGGAAGACCTTTTTGTTCTTGAGCGAAATAACCAAGAAGGCCTTTTGCTTGGGCTCTACAAATGCATCGACGGGGGGGAGCTCCCGAGCACTAACGACCCGCTCGTTGCTCAGCACGCCAAGCAGGAAAGGCCGCGTTTTGTTGAACAAGCCGCTGATCTTGAAACGAGAACTCGAGTTGGCCTTGTACAGAAGAGACTGCCTGCGGAGCGACGACGCCGACGGTTTCTTGTTGAGCGGCGCAGAAACTGCAACGGTGGAACTACTGGCACTGGAGGCCGGCACCTCCTTCCGCTGCTTCTTCTTGTTGTCCAATATCAAGATGCGCCGCTGGTCGCGCAACACCGTGCGGAAAAGCTTGAGCTTGTCCCTGTCCAAAAAGGTGAAATCACGCAAGCTCTGGGCCTGGACCAAGGTTTCATCGAGATTCAACAAGAAATCAAACTCCCGCGTGTCGTGGTGGGCTTCCTCAGGCTCCTCCACACCCAACTCCTTGATGAGCTTGAAGATGAGGTACCGCTTGTTAAAGTTCACGGTCCCGTGGTGGAACGAGGGGCACCGGTTAGTCTCTAGCAAGAGCTCGATAATCCACCCAAAACACGGGAGAAGCGGCTCGGTACTCTGGAGATCCTCCACGGCCACATAGTCGGGCAAAAGCAGCGCCAAGTCGTCGTACGACGCATTCTCCCCATTCAACGCATTCGCCGCCTTGGCCCATAAGTTGGTGAACAACCGCGACTCGGGCGAGTAGATGACGTTGGTGATTGCCGTCTCGATACACAGCGGAATACACTCGGACGACCCGTCAAACACAAACTGGTTCTCGCCCATCTTCAACTGGGAAATGCGCACCATCAAAAGAAGCGTCTTCATGCGGTCGAGGCGCTCGTCCACAGTGATGTTGAGGTCCGTCAACTGCACAAGGAGGTAGCTGCGGAACTTGAAGTAGATCTTGAACAACTTGCGGAATACCAACGGGAACTTCTTGAGCACGAGTTGCTTCTCGCCAGGCTCCACCAACAGCTCAAACATCGAAAACACATTCAGCACCACCAACGTCTCATCGGGGGTGTTGGTTTTTTGGAGGTGGAACTCGAAAAGGGCATTCTTCTCAAACGCATCCTCGAGAATCTTAAACACCTTGACCCAGTCCTCCGTCTTGATGCCCGTGTAAAACACCGCAAGAAGCTTGTTGAACTTGTAGAGGAACTTCTCAATCTTGGCCACGTTCTTGTGCCCAGGGAGGTTGCGGTTCATGGGCACCTCGTGGAGCGTGTTGCTGAAGCGGAACTCTGCCAACAACACGGCCTCAAACTTGCTCACCTCGATCGGCCGGTACGTCTTCTTGACAAAGACCTTCTTCAACTTCTTGTAGTACGTCACCAAGCTCTCGAACGCCTTCTCCAACGTGGCGTCAATCTTCTTGCTGTTGTACCACTGGAGGATCTCGTTGGAAAAGAGCTTGAGGAGCTTGATGAGAATCGTCTTGTTGCCGAGATCAAGCGCAAAGTTCCCGTAGAAGCTGTTCACCAACACAATGAGCACCTTGAGGATGTTGATCTGGATCTTGAGGAGAAGCTCGTAGTCCACCTCCCCGAGCTCGTTGAGGTCCACGTCCGTATCGAGCGCCCAGTTCGGGAACTCCATCCCGTACACCAGCGTTCGCCGGCCCTGCCCATGCATTTTCTTCATCACCAGGATCACAGCGTTGCCGGAGTTGATGAAGCGGTGCGCGAGCTTGTCTAAAAGTTCCCGGGTCGTGATGAAGGTGTTGTAGTTGAGGAGAAACACAAACCGGTACTCCGTAATGTCCATCGTGATGTTTTCGTCAAAGTACCGCGCGTCAATGAGAAGGAGATCAATGAGCTTGTCAATAGATGCAAACTTGGGTATGTATAGAGTGGCGGGCGCACCAGCGGCAGCACCACTACCAGTGACAGATGCACCGGTACCAGGGGTAACACCAACACCCCCTGACCCCGCCAATGGGGCCCTGTCGAACTGCATTTTGCTATCTCTGAACCTATCCAGATTGAGTATATCATCCACATCTATTCCCAACCCGGGCACATCTTCGTCATCCACCTCATCGACCTCGTCAAACACCGCCGGCGTCTCCACCTCGCTCACAAAGTCGTCGATCCTAAAGGTCAACTCATCGTCCACATACACATTGTGCTTATTCATCAGCGGGTCAAGCATCTGCTGGAGTGGCACCTTATCCGGCAGCGGGCCCACCAAGTCGTCGTACTTGGCCATGTCCACCTTAAAGTACTGGGTATTAAAGGACGGGAGCCGTGCCGAGGGGTCTTCCCCAGTGTTGACAGACTCCGCCAGGTGGAGCAGCGCGCTCGACAGATTGCGCTGGTGCATTCCCACGTCTCTTCTGAGGTACGCTTCGGGGAGCTCGGGCTCGAGCGCCAACAGCAACTTCATGATCTTGTCGAGGTTGAGCGAGTCGCAGTTGGCATCAATCAAGCGGAGGAGCGCAGCCAGAAGCACCGCCGTGCTGGTGGTGGTCCGCGGCGTGGCATCATGGAACGCCGGCGGCATCTGCTTGGCCTCCTCGCTATTGGAGCCAAGGTACAAGACCTGGTTGAGCGACTCGTTGGAGAAAATAAAGCCCATGGCGTCGTACCGCCGCAACACATCGTCGTTGTAGCGTATAATCTCCGTGTAGTTGCTGAGGTTCCCAAGGTACTCGTTCCACCGGCTAAAGGAGTAGTTCACGCGCTTCCACATAGCCTCGAGTTCTTGCACATTAGCCTGGCTCCCGGTATTGTTGATGACGAGATCGCCAAAGTACGGAATCACCTTGTCCTTGGAGTAGATCTTGCCGAGCCCGCGCGGCGCCATGATGTGGTACAGCTCGCGCAGCGCCGCGTCGTCTCCCGTGCGGTCTGGGAACAGCCCGTTCGCAAGGTGTCTCTTGTCGAGCTCAAACAAAACAGGCAGCCAGTCGTTCTTGAGAAGCTTGATGTAGTCGGGCAGCACAAGCAGCCACACCTTGACGAGACGGAGCACGGGCTGCGATAATATCACCAGAGAAATGCCTAGCCACAGCAGCATGTTGCCGCTCTTGTCCAAGAGACACCCTAAATCGATCCACTTCTCCAAGAGCCTTGCCTTGCGCTCCAACCCGCCGCTGCGCCCGTCGCTCTCAAAGAGATGGTGCACCAACAACCGCAGGAGGTAGTGGATGTGCACCTCGTTGTTGAAAATCAACGGGTTCTTCTTGTAGAAAAAGTCCTGGGCAGAACCACTGCTCGTTTTGACCAGCAGGTACAACAACAAGCTCTTGTCAATGTTGCTGTTCCACGCGCCAAAAAACCGGAGGTCGATCGCCAGCACCGCCGCCGCAAAGTCAAAGAGGTTCACCTCGTTCATGAAAACACCCGCATTGAGCTCCACAAACGGCAGCGGGATCTCTCCTCCACCACCGCTCGTCACCAACCCAATCAAGGTCTGCTGCTTCTCCAACATGCTGCGCTTGAACTCCGCCACACGCTCCGCCACACCCTCGCGGTCCACCAACTCTACTAGCCGCAACACGTGCGGCGCCACGTCCAGCTTCAACAAGTACCCGCAAAAGTCCTGTTTCACAATGTCCACGAGGTCCAATGCCCGCAGCATCACAGACAACTCCTTGTATGTGCCCCTGTATCTGCCCTCTACAAGTGCCGCCACCATTGCACACGCTAGGCGAAGCACTGCCCCGAAATTCGGGAGCATGGGGAGAATGGTTTGGACGCTGGCCACGGCCTCCAGCTCTGAATCGTCGCTGAAAAGCACAAAGTGGAGAAGCGCCTCCACGCTATTTGTCCGTGGCTTTTGCGCGTGGCCCAAGACGCTGATGCCCGCGCGGTGGGCTGGGAACTGGCGTGTTTCAAAGTCGTACTGGAGCTGGGGGTGCGGCACCGTGGTGTCGAAATACGTGATGGCGCAGTCTTCTGGCGCCTCGATCGTGGCATTGCTCCCATTATTCTGTCTAAACACCTCGGGCACCTGTTCGATCGCCTGTTCGGGCTGGACTGTGGTGGCCATGCTCGCCAAGGACGACGCCGACTGTGAGTGCTCCATTTGCTCGCCGTACGTCACGCGAAACAGCCGGATGTTGCTATTGCTGGCCTTGTAGAGGTACAAGTGCAGGCCGCGGAGCTCTGCGCGATACATACGGAGCGTGTGTTCGTTGATATCGCTCACCGAGTTGGAGTTGATAATGACATTGAGCCACGCGTTTTTGACGAGTTTGGTGTCGTAGTCGCTGCGTGCGAGGGTCCACACAGATGAACTGCTGTCGTCTTCATAGATACTCCCCTGAGGAGTTGCATTTGCCGTGTTTTGGGTGGCGCCGTCATTCACTGGCGCTATGGGATGGACGTCTCTAATCTCGCGCTTTTTCGCGCCGCTTTCGCCCTGCGGCTGGTGTAGGGGTATCTGAACGCCCAAGCTCTTGCGCCTGTCCTTCTCCTTCCTGGAGGACCATATCTTACGCATGCTTTGGCGACGTGTTTTTTAAATCTTTTTTGTTTTGATCAGAATACGGAGCTGATCCTAAAATCAGAAATCCGCCTCTTCTAGAAATCGTACGTCATGGACAGAGAGAATAGATTGAGTACAGTATGAAGAGTTGGATGTAAAAGAAGTGGTAGTTGAAGAATAGCCCGAAATAATATGCATTAGTATGAATTAGTATGAAGAATTATGAGAATTATCAATATTGAACTTTCAATACATGTTGATTATAGGAAGTCGTGATGAGTAGGTTATTTTCTACCTCTCTATTCTGTAACAGATAGACCGCGTGGCAACCAGGCGCTCTGAGACAGCTTCCTTTTTGGGAGACGGTGTTTTCCCAATTGGGCTCAGACGATCATCCCAGGGCTCCTGGAACAGCACGCACTGCAGGTACATAAGATCAGGCACGACATACACTACACATACACTACACATACTCGCGAAGAGTATGTACACCTCGTACACGAGTGCCATCTACGCATACTATGTGTTTATATGCTCTCAACTTTATACACTACAAAGTATATCGCGTACACAAACTGTATTTCAACATCACAAAATCTCATGCTGATCACGATCAACGATCTACGAACGTCTCCCTGAGCAGGCATCTCGGAATGCTAGGGGTGGTGAGAAAATATAGACGAGATTAAAATAGCCGAGAGATCTGGATGAGCATGTATGTGTAGGAATGATATAGATACAATGTGTATGATAGAGACAACGTATGAATGTATGAGTGATATATAGATACTATGTGTATGAATGATATACACATCGTGCATTCTTTGTATCCGCTCATCAGGCTGGGTGATGAAACGGAAAAATGGTTAGTAGGAACGCAGTTTGTGGATCTAATCATATTGTGGCGTAATTGCGAGATACCATGGACGACTATAAGACAGAGACGAAGGTCAGTTATTACACCCCAAAGACACCCAAAAAGTACCAGACAGTACCACCTAGGAACAGTCCACTACAGTAATAGAAGAGTCCCACTACACTGAAACAGTCCCACTACGAAACTACGGTACAATAGACCTACCACAAAAACCAAACACCCTATAAACGAGACTAGTCGATAGAGCGAACTACACCCGTTCATAGGCACAACATCCAAATCTTGCTGCTATACCGAAAGTTTAGGTACATTACTGGTCAACCAGATAGGCTCACGGTCGATATTCTGTGATCATAGTACCTATGCTTGTTTTTGTTACTGGGGCCAATGGGTACATTGCGCAACATATCTGTGTGCTTTTGCTTGAAAAAGGGTATGGGGTGGTGGGGTCTGTGAGAAACGTGTCGCAAGGAGAGCAATTGGCCAAGGATTTGCGGAATACCAATTTCCGCTACGTTCTTGTTCCTGACATTGTCACCCCCGGAGCTTTTGACGAGGTTTTGGGTATCCACGATTTCGACGTGGTGTTGCACACTGCATCCCCGTTCCACTTTGAGATGCAAGTGGAAGAAATCAACGCAAAGCTCCTTCGGCCCGCCATAGACGGCACAAGAAACATTTTGCGCGCCCTCCGCAGGTGTCCCTCGGTAAAACATGTAGTAGTCACATCCTCCTACGCAACCATGTCGGTTCGTGATAACGACCCCACCTTCACCTGCAACGAGACAGTTTTCCGCACCTTTTCTCCCAAAGAGGCCGTCTCCAGCCAGCTTGTAGGGTATCTTGCGTCCAAATGTTTTGCAGAAAAGGCCGCGTGGGAGTTTGCGGACCATTTTTCCCTCACTACAGTGCACCCTCTGCTTGTTTTCGGTCCCCAGGCGTTTGAGTCTAGTGTTTCCCAAAAGTTGAACACTTCTGCCGAGGTGATCAACCAAATATTGAGGGGTGTTCCGATCAATGAGAGCGGTGCGTTTATTGATGTGAGAGACGTAGCAAAAGCCCATATCGTGGCGTTTGAAAAAGGTCTTGCAAATGAGCGTTTGTTGCTCCAAAATGGCAGGTTCTCCACTGATACAATCGTGGATATCATCATAAGGCTTTTTCCGGTGCGTTTGGAGAAAACCAATCACAGTTGGCCCCAATTTAGTGTCATTGATGATAGCAGAACGAGGCGTTTGCTAGGCTTTGACTATTATTCTTTAGAGGAGTCGGTTGGAGATACAGTGAGGCAGATTAGAAAACAAAATGATGAACACCAGTGAGAATACTTTTAACCAGCTAGTAATCCAACACTAAACTATACTGCAACGACTCAAATACACTCGAAATATCAGGTGTCTCATATTTACACCTATTGAGCAGATGTTGATCATACTGATTTTTTTTACGCGCATCTGATCTCTGGTACATAGTGCTGCATGTAGAAAGCCGCATCTCATCATCCTCGGCTTCAAGGGGAGATTTGGTGTGCAGTTCATAGACAAAACGAGACTCACATTGGTAGCAATGTCCAGTAACTGTAGACGACTCTCATAAGAATGGCATCAGTCGGTCAGTTGAAGTGCATTCAAGCCCTAGTATATCTTTCAGCCTAAAAGTCTACCAATCCAAGACTGTATTCGAAGTAGATCAGACTAACGGAGTGTTAAATCATGCCCTCCATCTGCGACTATTTGACTACTCCTATAAATTTCCCTCCACTTCTCTCCTTCGCAGGTTCGCTCATGCATATGTACCCCAAGAGGTAGCTACGTATTCGATGACTATCAGGTGTGTAGCTGCCGTTTAAAGTTTAATTAGCTCGCCATGAATATAAGCTGGCGCGCTTGGGCGGATTTATGCATTCAAGATCGCTGTGCAATTACCCAAGCACCAAAAAAAGCACGCCCAAAGCAGGCTCCAAACCGCCACATACCTTACCATTCCATCATCTCCTAAACTAGGGATAAATAGGTTCACCAACAGGCGTCACGTACCAGACTAGTCGTGTCCAGATTTTTGGGCAGTAACGTTACATTGCAGGGAATATTTTTTATGTGACCGCCCAACGAGATGCGTGCTGAAGGCACGGCTTGAAGCACGGCTTGGTGAACGGCTTGGTGAGCGGCTTGAGGCACGGCTTGTCCCAGGATAGTCATACCGATAAATCATATAAATTCTGGGTAATTATGACGAATATCATACAGGATAATCATGACGAAAGACATCTGAATGCAGGATAACCAAGACCAATAAAACATGAAGTGATCTTTACCAATAAATCATTGAGGAGTGAACAGGATCTTGAATAAATCGAATAGGTTTGAATGGACAGGTAACTGGAAATTCTGCGCTGGAAAGGGAACTTAATGTGATGGAGTACTGACATGATCATTTTTAACCACTTCTCAGGTGTTGGCATCGAGACTTCCAGAGAGATAGCAGGGCTGATGTGGTGTAACCAAGGATACCTGCCGGTTCTGATATACACTGTGATTCGAAAAAAGCTAGGGCTCATCTAGGACAATAGGACTATCTAGGAAATACTTATTTTTGGCCCGAACTATCTTGTGCTATTTGGGGGGTGACTCATTTTAGCTTCAGTTTCTCGAGTAGTTAGCCTGGCGAGACTCACTTTTTTCCACTTCTCAGATATTAATAAGCATTCTCGCTGACGACACAGACTACTGTTGTCACCACTATATTCCAAGTAAAGTTATCCAGCTAATGATGCTACAATCAGCATAGTTCTTACGCTCTTTATTCTCGCTATTAGTTTATCAAACTTGATCGCTGAGGATCCATCTTTAAGTCTGGCTTGACTGTAGCTCCAGAGAAGCAAGTCCACATTTCAACATTCACGCTGTGTCTTATATGGGCTCTTCGAATCTTACAGTCTACAAGGCTTGTTGAGTCACATTAATAGAATATGAATCACGATAGGCTAAATGAGCGGTTTCTGTGAAACACCGTAGTTGTTAGAGGTTACTATTGACTGTTGCCATTCCAGCGCATAAACGGAATTCCATCAAAAAATTCCCAAAATTGATCAATCTTGCTTAAACATATCTTGTAGCCCTGCTACTATCGACCTATTGGAGACTTATTGTTTAATGGGAATATTTGGGTAAAATTGTTGCCATCTTTCTCTCTCCCAAAGTATTAAAAACGTACCATTTCTGCCGTCAAATTGAGCTGTTTAACATTGATAAACTTCAGGATGATAATAGTGCCATGATAAAAAAGTTGATAATAAAACTGCCATGATTGGAGACGTTGAAAACCCCAAGATATAGAACTGCTGATAATTAATTGCTGACCATCATCCCGATAATCCAACATATTCTGCCACTTTTCATGGTAAACACAATCCCAAAGTGTTTCCTTTATTCCATGATGTCTTACATCGCCTTGTTCTTTCTCCTTTGCTCCAAAATGTCCTCGTATGTCTTCAAGACTAAACCCACTGCAATATGAACCAACATTACATCATCGACACTGTCTACGCAATCTGGATGGCCACCACGTCCGTCCAAGCGCATCTCACATTGGTTCCTGCCGAACTTGGATGTCTCGGCCAAATCGCCAATAATAGCACCACCTGAGTAGAATTCTCGCCAGTTATACCACTTTGCTGGTTTGGTCAATATCAGCCATTTGACTGCCTCGTTATTCTTGTTGAACTTGCCTTCCTTGTAGTCCCAGCTATCCACAAGGGAGTAGGGTCGGTCAGGGCCCATCTGGAGGAGGGTATAGTAAAAGTAACCAAAGCCAAACGTCTTTTGATTGACCCATCGATAAACTATCCCTCGATACTGATAGTCCACAATAGGCAAGAAATTGTGGTAGAATAGCACGATTTCTTCGCCATTGGCAAGCTTGAGAAAGTATGGGGTGATCTTGAACCCAAACATCTTTTTCGTCACTACCAGATACTCTCTCACATGGGTGTGCTTATCGAACTTCATTGGCGGTTTGACTGTTTTGTAGATGGTCTGGACCTTGGTCAATTTGTAGCTTCTCTTTGAAAGCATCAAGGGCATCCCGTACCCTTTGGACTGGTGAACTGCATCAGCCCCGGATTTGTACAAGTCGTAGGCATTACGAGAAGGGAACACACTAAGGGTCCTCCCAAAATACTGCTCCACTATGGGGAACAATCGCGTTTCCCTGGCGCAATAGGCTGGGGGAGGGTCATTTGAACATGGCTTGCTGTCGAAGATCTTGCCCATGTTGAATGGGCGCACTCAAAAGTATTTATACACCCGTATTTAGAGGCGATGGTATTTACGAGGACGTCACGTTCTATGGCCTTTTTGCTTCGCCGAAAAAAGGCTGATTGAATACGATAGTCATTAGGGCTAGAAAGTAAGGCTGAGCAAACAGCTAAAGAGAATAGGTGACCGGGGCAAGAAGGATCAAGGAGGCAGTGAAAGTACCCCAAGTTTTATCCATGAATTCTCAATGCTTATCTGAAGATCTACCAAGATTTCATTTTGAATTTTCATGATCCCCGCAATATTTTCATGACCTTAGCCGTACAGGGCTTATCAGATCATCCCAAAATGGCATCATAGCCTCAGAGTATAAGAGTACACTGAAAAACGAAGTGTACAAATAGTAAGAGTACAAGAGTGCACTGAACAAAGTGAAGTGTACGAAATAGTACAAGAGTATACTTCGCTTCGCTTATTGTACCCAGATACCTGTCACACTTGAATCAACTTTGCTACTCTCTATCTCTTCCATGATGGTTCACTTGCGATATTGTAGTTCCATTTTAGGGAACTGCATTTATGGGAGGAAATGCAGACTGGGGAGTTGCAGTTTGCATTTGATTAGGAGAGCAGCTTTCAATTCCTCACAGGAGATCACTGGCGCAGTTTGCATGCCACCCACGCCACAGTAATCGCAGAAAACCGATATGGTCTTTGGTGGCCAGTAATAACAGTAAGTGAATTTATTAGCTCATTAGGTCACATAGTTCACTTGGCAAACTAAACCTACACAGTCGGCTTACGGCCGTTTGCTCACACGGAATCTTCATTTTGGGTATTCACAGTCTACCACCGCTAACTCACCCTCAAAATATTCAGACTTACTCACTTCTGACTAAAACACCTTAGTATTCACACTGCTTCGCTCACTATTGAATGCTCAGGCTTATTTCCGCAGGCTACACTTTCATCTTCGAAATCCTAACCAAAAACTTTCCGCCTCTCACTATTCCCTACTAATGGGCATGGTGGTGCAAAAATAAATACTACAAATACGGTTTGATATTCGACCCGCTTCATTTCACCTTGCAGATAGTTCTATTCAGTCTCCTATCAATAGATTGAGACCCTTTTGGCAGCCTGTCTATGTCTATCTACGACTAATGCGTCGTCTCTTCTATGTAACTGTTAGCGGACATCCTGCCAAAGACAGGGTGTCCTATTATTGAGTACGTCCTGGATAATATGGAAAACGGCATCCTCCCTCTGCAGCATGTCCTATTATTTGGTCTGTCCTAAGTATGTCTATTTTGTACGGACCTCACCTTTGGCGATCTGCTAATATGGTTCAACGGGCACCTACCTCGGCAGTCTGTCCTCTATGTCTATTGTGTTTATCGGACACCCTGCCTTCAGCAGTCTGTCTTATATATCCTTTTCATGTTTATCGGACACCCTGCCTTCGGCAGTCTGTCCTACTATTGTTTTGCTCATTGCTTTACAACATCCGTCACACTTCCAAACGGCAAAACCTCCTCAATCCTCTCACTCCCACTAAATAACATCCCCAACCGGTCAATTCCACACCCCCAGCCCCCCGTAGGCGGAAGACCATACTCCATGGCCTTGACATAAGCCCAGTCTGGCACCAACATCTCGTCGTCGCCGAAATCCTCTTTTGCTCTCTGTTGTCCCACAAACTTGTCGAATTGGTCCTTTGGAGAGTTCTCCTCCTCATACGAGTTGACGTACTCCTTTCCATTTATGAACATCTCGAAACGGAGCGATATCTCGTACTTGTGGTCCCCGTACTGGATTTCTGTGGACTTGGCCAACGGCAGCAATGCTGCAGGCTGGTTGTATATGACTACAGGGGTATTTGGAAGCTCTAGCGAGATTGTTTCAAGGTACTTTGCACTGAGATTGTCAAGTAGACTTGCCGGGGAGGTATTTTGGGGAACTTGCAAGCCGATTTCATTATGGTAGTTTATGAGGTTTTCCGAGTCTATCACTGAGGGAAAACGAACGCCAGTTCTCTCTTGGAGTGCTGGAACAAACTCTTTCTTCACAAACGGCTCTTTCAATTGCTTCAAGTGGGCAATGTCCACCCCTTTCTTTTCCAAATCGCAGTACATCCTCGCAAACATCTCTTCTGTCATCGTAATGAGCTCATCAAGGGATAGGAATGCCTGGTAGAACTCACAGGAGGTAAACTCCGGGTTGTGAGTGGCATCCACGCCCTCATTTCGGAAGTTGGCACCAATCTCAAAGACCTTATCGAAGCCTGAAATGACCATTTTCTTTAGCCAAAGCTCAGGGGCCACACGAAGCGAAAGCTCATCTTCATGGCCCTTGAGTTTGGTGGAAAACGGCCGTGCATTTGCCCCTGTTCCCTTTCCAGCCATGATGGGCGTGTTCACCTCAAGAAATCCTCTCTCAAGGAGAAACCCTCGTATCAGCTGGGCCACCCACGACTTGATTATGACTGGAAGTCGACTTTGGGGCCTTGCAAGATACGCCATCACCCTCTGCGTGTTGATTAGGCCCTTATTCACCACTTTGTTAGGCACCTGGACGAGGCGAGGTACTAGCATTTGAATGGGACGGTCGATTTTCAAGCTCAACTCGCCTACCTGAGACCGTGACGCATGTCCATGGCAGCCTACAACGTCTCCCGGCTTGAAAAACAGAAAAAGCTCGTCGAATTCGTCCTTGGAGAGTCCCAATGCCTTGTTGCTGGCCATGATTTGGACTTTTTGCTCACTAGCAAGGTCTATGAAGTACATGGCACGCCCAGAGCGCCGTATTGATGCTATTTGGCCCTCTAGAATGGTGGGCTTATCGCTTTTACCCCCGGGAACCTGTGAAAAGTCCGTTTTGTCGAATCGCTCCCGAAATTGAGAGATGCTCATCGTGGGTGTACTGGGGTTGAGAAGTGCCCGGGCAGTGCGGATTGGGGGGTAATGGTGGGGGCTTATGAGTGATTTGCGTGTTTCGTATGTGAGTTCATTGTGGAGGACTTTGGTGTGGAGACGTCTAATCATGCAATTAATTCGAACAATTCTCTCAATTCTCACTCCGCTCGAATTGTTCGAATTGAGAATTGTAAGCAACCATGAGCGCAGCGAATGTTTGCTCAAGTGAAGTGAATGTATCCATATATGCATATGCAACACATAAGAGTTCTTCTTCCTTTGATATTAACTCTTAGAATTCTTTCTAATAATCAACTCTAAGAATTCTTCATATCTCAAAGAATTCTCTATCTTTCTTATTGTAAACTCAATTCTCTTCTTTCTTATCAACTCAAAGAGAGCTTTACACACCATATGGATTTATCACACCCACCTCATCACAATCACACAGAACATACTTCTGAGAATCAGAGCGTGGGTGCAATATTTGCTCTAGATGAGATGTCCATCAGATATTCTTTGGACACTTTCCCCCACTCGTTGGGTAGAAGTTAGGAGTGAGCATAGTTAGCAACGAGCGAAGCGAGCTGCGAATACTGGTAGAGTCATACTTAGCACGAGCGAAATGCGAATACCGGTAGGGCATTACTGACAGCAAGCAAAGCGAACTTCGAAAAACTAATAGTGGGCGAATCAACAAAAGCTAATCGAATATATTTGTGCTTTGACAATTGACTTGTCAGGTCGAAAGTACTTATCAATTGCACTGACTATCTAAGTACAGTAAGGCAGTAATCTAGCAGTTTTCAAGCTCTACCTCGTGTCTGATTGTGGTTCATAGGAGTAGTTGGGGAAATGGGTAGTATTTCCAAGTACTGATGCCGTAGCCCTTACAGTAACTCTCTTCATTATACGTTATCATTGGTGAGCTACTCATACTTTCAGGGGCTGAACCAAACATGCTGGAATAGCAGAGACCTAAGGATTCCTTTGGGCAGCCAACGTATTTGCAGCCATTGTTGACTCTTAATCTACGTGAGCCGGACAAATGAATATGAATGCAAACGCGAGGTAGGCTGCCCAATGAGCCCCCAGGTTAATTTTGACAACGCACTAACACCTAATTAATTGCTAGACACCAATATTTGATTCACTCCAATAGATACTCACCTCAAAACGAAGCAACCTTATTGGTGTCTGTATGTAGCGACAACGCAAGTAATCTATTTTCACCAACAAGTCCATTGACTTCACCAGCTTGTTCAACTGGACTTTCACTGTATTCAGCGCTTCCGTGGGTTTGACCGGATGAAAGACCATCGTAGTGAACATTCGTAGCATTTCCAATCATTTTCCTGGCATTCCTGAGCGCTTTATCTGAATATTATTAAATTCCTTCCCTAGTTACTTCTTTTTCTGGGGAGTAGGAATTGCCTCTTTCGACATAATGGCTCCTAGTAGCGCCGCTGGTATCTATGCCGATTTTTTGAGTGTGTGATCATATATAGTACGGGAGCGCCATTCTGCTGGCCGATACATGATATTAACCGTGAGGCTTCCCCGCCCATATTGGGATGAAAAAGTCTGAGAAAGACAAGAGACATAAGCCTAACCCAATATAATGATTCTTTTCCTAATTGACGATACGCATTCGTTTCTCCCCAATAAATTTTACTATAGAGGTACGCGTTTGGAGAAGACTTCAATGGAATTGTCTTCACTAACTGTTCTTCATTAACTATTCTTCATTTAAGCCAATCAACTGTTCTTTTATTCTTTGAAGTGTTTAATTGATCAAATATCATTACCCAATCGGTTGCTTGTTGACAACCCCAGTTACCACAATTGACACCGTGAGATACTCTTCGACTTCCTGTTTCATCTTTAATTGATCCTCATACTCTGTGATGCCCCATCTTAATGACTGTGTTTTGAGTGACTCGAGTATTTTGGCTGATACTCTGATCTACTCTGATCTGCCTGATACTCGGCTCTTTACGTTTGTATGTATAGTCTTCACGAAGCAAATTCTTCAGTTTGGCTACACCTTTAAATGCAAACCTCACTTTGTCCGTTTTGCTCAATTTCTATTTTTCAACTATTTTTTCTTGATCTTGTCTCATTTTCTATCTTGTCTGATTTTCGATCTTGTCCGATTTTCGATCTTGTCTGATTTTGATCTTGATTTGATCTTGTAGATTTACCTTTACCTACTTGCCTTCGAATCTTCTCTTCTCGCTATTCTTAGTCCATGCAAAGTAGCAAAAAGAGCGAGCAAACTCACTTCGTTCGTTTTGCTCACTCGTTTTGGATTTTTTATGGACCTCTTTGAAACCCAAGAAGACGCCAACGGCGTGCGCCTTACATGGAATACCCTCCCCCGGAGCAAACTACAGCATCAGCGGAACGTAATTCCCCTCGGGGCGCTCTACACCCCCCTCAACAACAAGTCCACCGTTCCGGTCATCCCCAAAGAGTACCTTTCAATGTGCCGGCAGTGCCGCTCGGCGCTCAGTCCATATGTGCGGGTGAATGCGGATGTTTGGACGTGTCCGTTTTGCCAGTTTTCCAACCGAGCCAATCCCGGGACGCTAGTTGGAGAATCTCCACCGCTTTCGCTATCGACGGTGGAGTACACGGTGGACGGTAAAAGCACTCCACCCATCTTCTTTTACGTGGTGGACACGTGTTTTGGGCCCGAGGATGCCGACATGTACCAGTCGCTTTGCGAGAGCATCAGTACGTCGCTCCTGCTTCTTCCTGAGGAGGCCTTAGTGGGCTTTGTTTCCTTTGGCAAGCATGTGTACCTTCACGACCTTGTGGCGCATGAACGGACTGTGCGTGCCTTCAGTGGCAAAAAGGAGTACACGTTAGAGCAGGTGGAGAAGCTGCTTGGGTTTCTTCCGAGCGAGGTACGGCTGCGTGCGGCGGCCAATACGCGTTTTCTCCAGCCTGTGAGTGTGGTGGAGTACGCTTTGGGCAATATTGTGGAGTCGTTGGTTCCAAATACCTTTGCGCACTCTGTTTATGTTGATCGCGCGGAGCGGTGTACGGGGGCTGCACTCAACATTGCATCGTTGGTTCTCCGTTCGATTCTTGGGACACTGACTGGAGGTCATCTTCTCTGTTTTGTAGGCGGGTGCTGTACTATAGGGCCTGGGCGGATTGTCGGGGTCCCCTTGAAGGAGCCATTGCGTTCTCATCACGACATCGAGAAGGCTATCCACACTACGCTTCCCAATGCGCCCGTAAAGCACACCAAGGTGGACATTTCATGCTACAAGGAGGCACGCAAGTTCTACGCCAGCGTGGCGAAACGTGTTCTGGAAATGGGGCTCACGGTAAACTTCTTCATTGGGAGTTATGACCAGGTGGGTTTGTTTGAGATGGACGAGGTGTGCTACCGTACTGGCGGTACGGTTGTGATGGCGGATTCCTTCAACACAGCCATTTTCAAGCTGAGTTTCCTCAAATTCTTCCAGAAACAGGACGAGCTACTTGATATGGGCTTCAATGCCCTGTTGGAGGTGCGCGTCACGCTGGATCTCAAGGTCCAGGGCTTGGTGGGTGCCGCCACGGCCATCCCGGTATCAAAAGACCTCGCACACAGCTGCTCGCCCAACGTCGTTGGCGAAGGCTCCACCACCGCATGGAAGTTGTGTAATGTCAACCCGCAGTCCACATACGCTATTTATCTCGATAAGGGCGACTCCGCGGCCCAGAACCCAGCGTGTATTCAATTCCTCTTCCACTACCAGCATGCCCTGGGAGAAATGCGCTTGCGTATCACCACCGTTCCTCTCGCCGTTGTCGTGGATAGCGATATTGCAAGCTTGGAGGCTGGTTTTGACCAGGAAGCCGCGTTGGTTGTGGTGGCACGTGATGCCATTAACAAGTTGCAACAGAGTGTAACGGGGACAAAACTGGTCCTTACACAGGCATCAGTGGTCAAGCAAATCGACCGTCTCTTGGTGGACTTTTGTAAGCGTTTTGCAGTCTACACCCCGGGCTTTGTGGATTCGTTCAGGTTGGCCGGTGCGTATGCAATGTTGCCCCAGTTCCTCTATCATCTTCGGCGCTCACAGTTCATCAATGTCTTCAACAACTCCCCTGATGAAACGGCATTTCTCCGCCACGTCTTCATGCACGAGGATACAGGTAATAGTATCATCATGATCCAGCCCACACTCCTCGCTTATGACATCGATAAGTTTGGTGCGGTGGACGAGTCGGGTGAGGCAAATACAGAGCCTGAGCCTGTTCTCCTCGACTCGCTCTCCCTCTCCCACGACAGAATCTTGCTTCTTGATACCTTCTTCCAGATTCTCATCTATCACGGCTCCAAGGTCGCCGAGTGGAGAAACGCAGGCTACCACGAGCAGGAAGATTTTGCCCATTTCAAGGCGTTTTTGGAGGCCCCAAAGAGGGAGGCCATGGAGATCTTGATGGAGCGCTATCCATTGCCGCGTTTTATTGATTGTGACGAGGGAGGATCCCAGGCTAGGTTTTTGATGGCCAAGTTGAATCCAAGTACGAGTTATGCGACGAACCCGCAGCATCTGTTGGTGGGGGGGCAGTTGGATGTGTTGACGGATGATACGAGTTTGCAGCTGTTTATGGATCATGTGCAGAGGATTGTGACGGCGAAGCATTAGCGGAGCGCTGGCAGCGAAGCGGCCAGTGCGACTATATGAGAAGGTACACCTGATAGCACTGGTGGCGAAGCATTACTACAATACGGAGAAGAATACATTATCGGTAAAGTGCTGTGACTGGCAAACCGACAGTGCGAAGATACATAGAAATGTCATTGTTGATGATACTACAATACGAAGAATGGCGCATCAAAAAGCACTGGCAGCGTACTGTACAATACGAACATGATGTAATACTGGTAAAGGTACTGAGGTCACGAGGTGCATCGTTGTATAAGTCCTTGTTGCTGCCAGCGGTATTGCAAGTTGCTGATAGGAGGCTGGCCGAATATCTGTCAGTGCGATAACACCAAGAATGGCCTTAAAATCACTGGCGCTGCCAGTGCCTACTACTAGAAATGCAACCCATTTTATCGTATCAATGAAGCACAATTGAGACCAGTGCCTTCAAGTTGTCCTCCAAAAGGTGCCGCGTAGTGCATTCCTCTCCAAAAATGCTGCACCTTTTGAGGTCCCATGTTTCGCAGTCAAAACTGCGAGAAAGTCGGCCGATAATCCTATTAAACCTACTCACCGAAGGTTTCATTAGGATGAGTATGAAGTGCCATGAAGACATGCCAGCCCCATGAATTTTCTAGAACCAGAAGCATCGTCGTACAAGGGTATGTTAGATACAGAGATGTACAATTGATGCGACTCTACTGGGAGTGATAACGCAAAATGCAGTTACTTGGGGCAAAGCTTCCACTGTGACGCTTTGTCACTATATTCTCTCCCTGCTGTCCCTATTTTTCCACTGTTTGCTTGGGCTGTAATGAGTGTAAAGAGAAAGGAGACATGGATCAGTGCCTGCCTATGCTTCAAGTATGGATAACACTGGAAGTTGCCAGTGCGTACACTGCTGCCTTTATTGCAGAGTAATTTCATTGGCCGAGTATTGGGATACTGAGCATGAATGCGAGATCATTGAAACAAGCACATACCACCGAAAATCTTTTGAAATTATTGAGACTCGGCTCCTGCTAGACTACTGAAACCTTCGGAAGTTATTGAAGCTCAACTCCTCGTCATGACCCAGAACAATCCAGGCATTGACGACTAGTATTGCTGACTAGTGTAACATGAATAGAATCTGAACCTCGAGTGTTCAAACAACTAGAGTGACTTGCGTTGTTGTAAATAGTTATTAAAAGTGGCTTGTCGACGTGGACACATTGTAACAATGATAATAGTATGAAAGTTCAAGGCTTGACATAATCACTATCAAAATGAACTATGTCTACCACTCGACGGTCCACTGACGGCTCACAGGCCTAGCAATTCGGGTGCTTGCGTATTTTTCATTGCTTCTGCACAGTTTGCTCAGTGCGAATTTGCACACCCACTGGAAAATGCTTTATCTTTTTGCGTTTACAGTCTTAGAGCAAAGTTGATTCCAACATATATTGAGTATAGAAGTTGATCAGGTGTAAGAAGTAAATGGATCTACTTTATGACCAACCTTTAACGAGGGCTGAATGTTTCAACGATTGTTTTGCACATAAGTCAAGAAAAAGATAGTGCCTTACAGTTCACAAGATCTATGGCATCAAAGTTTTCAGGCATTTCAATTGGGCATGCTTTACCAAAACCTAAAGATTTCGTCTAAGGAGAGTTTGCGGTACCATTTCAGCACTTTTTTGTAAAGTTGTATCAGCTTCCTATGCACATTACAATTCACAATTTTACACTGCCTTTATGAGCTTTAGGGGGTCTTGAGTATTTCCTAGCCTACGGAAGACAGTCGTGGTTCTGTTAAAATTGGCGTAGGAACAATGCTTTGTCGACGTTTGTTCCTTGACAAATTCTGTCAACACAGCCAGAACACACCAAAACACCAGCACAAGAGATTGTGACCATATTCTTTACTTTCTTTACCCTCGTGACTCTTCCTCTGGGTTCTATTTCCCCACAAACTCAACCCTCTAGTACTTTCATCAAAAGAGGTCCAACAATCACATTTCCAGGCATTGTCCACAGCATATCTTGCAAATTATAACTTATAGAATTCTTCGGCTGACCAGTAAAGAGTGTTGGCGATCTTTTTTGCATGCCACATGGATCTCATTGAAGCTATTTTAATAGAAAAGCTGGCAAACGATAAACAAGCAGGTAAACAGAAACGAAACGAGAGCTGATTTGTTTGAACGAGAGTTAATATAACTTGAGACTGGTAAGAGTGGTGATATCTGCCTTGGGAACCGCTTTGCGTTACGACATTTATCCTCTGATTTTTCGTACTTCAATTCATATCATTGTATATTAATAGATCTCCTGGACCTGGGTCGAATTGGCTTGGCCAATAACTTTGAGGCATGCTATTACTTTGAATGATGGGACATAGCGCTTTGCTGAACAGTGCCTAAGCACAGTACAGATGACATCATACCCACCACCTCATTAAATGCTACAGACAGTGGCGCCAGATATAGTCGCGGTCGGAGCACCACCTTTATCATTATTCTGCATCTGTGGACTAGCCAGTGGTTCTAAATCTGATTAGTTGAACCGTTCCAATGTAAAGAGTTTTTAGAGTGCTAAGTGAGATGTGTTTATACCATGCTCGATTCTGTCTGGAAAGACTTCAGGTTCATCGCACTTGTAGGATTGTTTCAATGTTCAAAATTCTCAACATTCACAATTCTTTGCGCTCAGAGCCCTCTTCTTTCTTTTTCTTGGCCAATTTAATTGCCCGCTTCAAAAAGTTGCTCTGAGTGTTTGACTCGCTCTCTTGAACATTTTTGTCATTCTCGTTCTTGTCGTTTTCAGTCTCTTCATTTTCATTTTTTTTGTCTTCCTTGTCGTCTTTTTCGTCCTCTTCCTCTTTCTCCACCTTTGGCTGGAACTTGACACTCTGGTTACACACCAAATGTTCTTTTACCTTGCCGATTAACTCACCGTAGTCATCGTATACCAAGTCTGTACCCACTAGGGTGCGCCATTGAGTTTCATAGATCTTGCCGTCAATCACGTTCAAGTTATCGATCGACTCGCCCTCTGTATTGGTGCCCATATTGTTGGACAACTTCACCAAAGGGTTGTCGTGGTTCAAGTCCGTCATCTGGAAGTATGCCAGGGATTTTATAAAGTTGATACGCGAGGCAGGAGCCCCCGAATCATTGGGCTCCTCAAAGTTCTGTTTTTTCCCAATCATGGGGATGTCTATTGTCACATAAAAGTCCTGCGGTTAGTAAAAACAACGTTTATTTACTTACCTCGTAATCATCTCTATTTAACGAGTCCGCCTCGATCTCCTTGGCCTGGGCATTTCTTGCCTTTATGTCCTCGTCTGATCCCGCCTCAAACTTGGAGTGGAATGTCCAATTCATCTCCTCGCCCTTTTCTAAAAATTCACAGTTACCGTTCATGGTATTTTTCCATTGCAGTCCCTCGTAAATGTACTTGTCCAACGAGCAGGCCCCAGCTCTCAAGGTGGTCCCCTTGTCATCTATAGTACCATACACATCAGAACCTCCTATGAGTGCCATTCCCAATGCGATCTTGGTCGCTGCGTGCGTCACAATTAGAACAGACTCAATCTGGGGGTACTTTTGCGGAAAAACCTCAAAGAACCGTTTCCAAAAGAGCTGCGCACGGGCAAAAATTTCCTCGTCTGTTTCCCCACTAAGATCAGGGATTACACCGAGAGTGTTGTCTCTGTGCCATTCCTCTTCATTGGCCAAGACGTCCGGAAAAAAGCCGTGCAAACGGTCGTAATTAGCGGGTTCGGGAACTGTGGCTCTTCCCTTCTTGTACCATTCGCCCACGCCTCTCTCGAGGACTATAGGAAGGCCTAGCTGCTGTGCGATTGGGCGGCCTGTCTCTACGCAGCGGTAGAAAGGAGACGACAACACGAACTGCGGTTTGTCTTCCAAGCCTGCAATGTATGCCGCAAGCTCTTTGGCCTGATCCACGCCATGGGGGGCTAATGGGGGGTCCGAATCGATACCAGTGGGGTTGGGAGCGTGTGGTGGTGGTAGCCAATTGGCTCTATAGCCATGTCTACAAATGTAGATGGAACTGAGTGGCATAAAGACGACGGGGTACTGTTAGATAAAAAAAGTCAAAAATTGTACACTGAGGGAGTAAAGTTGAGTAATGACGAATCGTCGAAAAACAATCTTTGCGACGATTTTCAGCTGCAGACTGTATCCTCTATATTGAGTATCTGTGTGGTATGTTGCTACATCTTTCTGTCATGCTGTGAAGTGGATGTTTCGGAGTTGATACTCCTGTACATTACAAATTTACTTCAAAAAGTACGAAAATTTGGTAAAATTGAAGAAAGGTTTTGATGACTTGCAATCTCCTTCTGTATTGACATCATCTCCTTTGGCACAAACCTTTGCTATTCTCTTAAATTAGATTAACTCGAAATCACCACAACAAAAAATAATCTTGGCTGGCTCTTCTAATCACCTGGTCAACTCTGTAATAAAAGGAAACATTTTAGTGCTCTATCCGAACAATAATTTGAGTTATTCAATCCTTTTACAAACATTCCACATACACTCGTTCGTGTATTACCTACTTCATATTGCTAGAAATCTGACCAAAGATACAACCTTTTTGTAGGTCCTTTTCACAACACATGGTCTGAGTACATGTATATTCACTCATATGCTAGAGTTGATTGATGAGTCTCCGAGCCAGTATTCTCGGCTTCATACTCGATGTTTTCATTCTCATTTTGTGGACCACAAGTCCCTTTCACATCGAGCAAAAATTACGATCTCCACAAGCTACCTACAATGCTCGTCTATCCTAGGCTACATACACTTTTCGTATTTCGTGTCTATTCCGTCAGCTACGCACGCCTGATCAACATCTCCGACGTTTCTTGTATCCGCCGTCAGCTACGCAATTAAATCAACATCGACGGTTCAATATCTTATTTCTTGTCTATCCGTCGTCAGCTACCCTAAATCAACATCTCCAAGGGGTTCTCGATGATCTTCTTCAAAGCCTTGATCCACTCACCACCCTGTGCGCCATCAATGACTCTGTGGTCGAAAGTACCAGTGATGGTAATGACATCATCAAACACAAAGCCCTGCTCGTTCACGTCGGAAGGAACAGCCTTCTTGTCAACAGTACCAATGGCGACGATCGACGACTGTGGTGGGTTGATGATGGAGGTGAAGGAGGTCACGGCATGGTTCATACCCAAGTTGGAGATACAAATAGTACCACCCTGGTACTCCTCTGGGCTCAACTTACCAGCCTTGGCTCTCTTACCCAAGTCCTTAACCTCTGCGGAGATCTGGGACAAGCCCTTGATGTGGGCATCCTTGACGATAGGTGTGATCAAGCCAGTTGGGGTAGCGACAGCCACAGACACGTCGACATTTTTGTAGGTTCTGATAACGCCCTCGTCACCCAACCAAGCCGAGTTGGCCTCAGGAACACGTCTGGAGGCCAAGGCAACAGCCTTGATCAACAAGTCGTTCACAGACAACTTGTATCTGTCCTCGGCAGTAGCGTTCAAAGATGCACGCAACTTCAACAACTTGGACACGGAAATCTGAGACTGAACAATGTAAGATGGCGATTGCTGGGTGGACTGCAACAAACGCGTGGCAATGGTCTTTCTCATGCCGGTGATTGGAACGTCCTCGTACGTGGCAGCAGCTGGGGCCGATGGGGCAGCAGCAGCTGGAGCCTTGTAGTTCTCGATGTCCTTAGCAACGATCCTGCCACCTGGACCAGAACCCTTGATGTTCTTTAAAGAGATACCCTTCTCCAAGGCAAGAGTCTTTGCAAATGGAGATGCGATTATGCGGTTGGTTGGGGCTGGCGCAGACTTGGCTGGCTTAGCGTCCTTGTTCTCCTTCACCTCCTTGGTCTCCTTTGGCTCTTCCTTGGTCTCCTTTGGCTCTTCGGTCTTTGGAGCAGCACCAGAGTCACCGGCATCCTCAGCAGTAAAGTTTTCGAAAGCAGCAACATCAGATGCCTCCTCCACGTAAACAGCAATTGGCTTTCCGACAGGGATGTCCTTGGCGCCATCATCGAGGAGAATCTTGGCAAGGTAACCCTCTTCCTGGAACTCAAAGTCCATGGATGCCTTGTCAGTCTCAATCTCGGCAATTGGCTCACCGGGGGTCAACTCATCACCCACCTTCTTGGACCACGAGCCAATGTTACCCTGGGTCATGGTTGGCGAAAGCGCAGGCATGTTGATGATGGTGTGTGGTGGGAACTTGCCCGAGGAGTACAATCTGGCCAAGGAGATCTTGGACGTGGCAAGGGCGCCACGGAGGGCCATGGCAGATCTAGAGGCGGTGACAAACGCAGACATGGTGGAAGAAAAAATGTATTGGTGCTCAATTTTTAGTGCCTTTTTTTTGTTGGCTACACCCGGAGTGCAATAGTCGCATCAGTGTGTTCCGACCGACGGTCTCGGAGAAGTAACTCCGAACCTCCCGCATCCTCTTCTTAATTATATCTCCATCCACCCATCCATTTGCCCCGATGCTCCCACACCCAAGAAGAGACGCTGATGGAGCACTACTTGAGATGACTAGGCACACGTCGGTTGATCTTTTATATTCTGGTGATCCGTTTCCTCCCGATGAGCCAATCGGTTTTCGCAGCCTACAAAAAAGGGAAAATGTACAATAGTGCAGTCTCCTCACAGGAGAGCACAACGGAATAGTTTGCGATATACCGAGTTAGCAAAATACTCTATATGGGCGTGGGGCTCGAAAAAGAGCCAAAGAGAATGAACTCGGATTGAGGCTGAACTCCGATCCGGCAAAATATTGATAAGAAACAAACAAAAGAGTGTTTACGATAAGTTCATGGCGCATGCACAGGTATTCTACATGCACTTCGTGTACACGTATTCATAAGCAGTTCAAACACACAGTCATTATGACTTTCATGCTCAAATTAGTGTATTAATAACAAGGCTGATACAGCATTTGAAATGAAGCTAATGTGTTGAGGTGAGAGATTGAAAAACCGTACTTGAAGGAATTATAATTGTGAGTTTGTACTCCATTTACAGTATTCTATTTAACCTGAACATGCTTGCTATCGTACCCATCAAGAAGCTTCGTTGATACGTCCATACTCAGTCCAGTTGTTTATCAACAATCTCGCTCCACCACTCCTTATTTGATTCATTATTACATTACTTTGGTTAATTCTATCCTCTATCGGTTGGTTAAAGTGTATCTATAAAACCCATTCTATCATTTTTGTTATGATTGTCATTACAAATTCACCTCATCACTTAATCCGTACACCTCTTTCCCCATTTTCTTCTCGTTTTTAAACATGCTTCCAATGCTCTCGTACCCGCTCTCAGGTACACACTCTTCCTCATAAATGACATCCACACCGCCGTTTTTGATCAAGCTGTCTTTTGCTGTCTGCCAGGAAAACCTAACAATCCCAAAGCACCACCCAAACACTTTGTCCACATTCAGGTTGAACCAACGCACCGTGTTGGGGTCCGACGGGTACCCCGAGCCAATATTTACCCCTCCGAGTAACACATCGTTGTAGAATTGCAAGTTGAAGTCACGTGTAACCTTGGCTACTACTGACGCGGTACTCACTATTGGATAGACACTGTCGGCCTTTTTGGCAACCGTGACGTCAACTCCTGGAAAATGCAGTCTGAGCTTCTTGGCGTAGCTGTCTGGCGGACCTACTGTATCCACATATATCGATTTGACATTCACCCCGCGTGCAAGCACTTGTTTGATAAGCTCAATGGTGACATCGTGTGCCTGCTCGTTCAAGTTATATGAGCCCTTACCTATAGAAGACTGTAGCATGCCACTCAGAATATCGCGGGCGGTCATGGTGGTTGTGCACCACCCCACATTGTTGCTGAGTTCATCGTCTCCATCAATCATACAGAATAGCTCTTTTCTCTTGCCCTCTTTTAATGTCTTGGAGTCAGCAAAGCCGTATTTGGACTTGAGCGATGCCAGATAAGACTCAAGCGCATACGCTACCCCATAGACCATTGGACCCATGACAGGTCCTCTCCCTGCTTCATCTACTCCGAGAACCACTGGCTCATTGGGATTCGCTTTAACGGCGCTAGGAATGTCTGAATGATGCGTGGAAGACTTAAACTTCATAGGCGACGGTATATCGAGCACTGATGAGGGAAGCCATTTCCCATACTTCCTTAGGATTGAGTCATCTTCGGTAGCTTTCGTTGCTATTATCTCGCTGTTTGGCACACTAGACTCGTTATTTGGTTGTATCTTTCTTCTCTTTGTCTCGGTTTCCATTACGCGCTTTTTATTTAGTGAAAATCAAATCTACATCTGCGCGCTTTTCGATTTTGTATCCTGCTTATGTCTATTACTTTTCTCTAGCACTGCTAGCGTCACCCAAATAATCCCTTACGCCTTCGTATACCACAAAAGTCACCACTGTCGCTGGTAGAACTCTCACGATATTGGCACTGATCCCTCGGTAAAATGCTTTTATTCCTCCTTCGCTCCATACTTGTCTGACTACTTCCCTGATTGTTAATTTCGAGTGAGCAATCTGAAGCCGTGTCCTTATGAGCTGCATTGGATACATTATTAACATGCTCGACATTTTTGAAACTATCAGTGCATACAGATATTCCAACGGCCCTATTTTATCGTTTTTCCCGAGCCAGTCCTTTAAATGGTCATAGAATGTAAACTGCAAGCTCCCTTGAAAGACCAGAAAAACACTTGGCAATGTCCCCCTCCAAAAGCTCAAAATCCCCTCCGATTTCAACATTTGTCGTATTCCATCTGGTATAGACCTATATGCTGACGTCTCTGTTTTTGTGGTTCCTAAGATACGCGTTTTAAGAACCCAGATTGGGTTGGTCAATATACTCGTTGATATTCCTGCCAAAGTCAGTGCTGCAAAGTAGTTTAATGTGTGGTTTGGGAGCTGTAAATGCGATTTGAACTCAGAGTAAAGTCTGAAATAAAGACCCCACGCAGTCACATTGCCGAGTAAGTTGGGCCCCAATCCTCGATAGCACAGGTGTAAAATATGGACCGATGGTGTATATGTTCCTTTGACTCTGTAAGCATTGATGCCATCTTGTCTAAGTTGATTTAGTACATTCGTTAAGGACAGAATTTGCGAGGTGCCTTGACTCACTTGAAGGCGAATCTTAATCAAGTCCAAAGGGTGTGCCACAAGGGTCGTACAGCACCCCGAAGTGAGTCCGGCAATAAGCTCCACCTGTCTATGAGAAAGGTCCATTATGACAGGGCTGTATGGTACCACGAAGATAATTTGGTTTGTGATGTACAAAAATCGTTGGAAATCGATGCGAAGGGCTTCTTAGATTTACAGTATCAATACAAAGTTCTTTATTCTAGCTTATTTCACTATATACATTCAGTCTCTTCTATCGCTTAAGCGGATGGGAATGGCGACAACAAGTTGAACAAAGATGGCTTTTGTGGGCTAGTGGACCATCCCAAATACAAAACGAATGGAATGAATCCGTAGTGTGCAGCAGTCTTGGAGTAATCTAACAATTTGGAAATTCTCTCCTTGGATTCATCCGATAAGGTAAACTGGTACTGAGTTGGAGTAGACATAGTTGACTTTCCTTTAGCAAACCGTTGAAAAAATTTAACCCTTCCTGATCACGTGGAAAAAACATTTCGGACTACACCTTTCAATCTATGGTCCTCCCAATTTTTCACATCACAGTTATATTCATCCAAGTTGATCCTCAATTACACGAATATTGCCCATCTAGTTTTAATTAGATAACTACGTAGAGATGATTTGAGTTGTTTGAATTTTATTGTCCAAGATCTAATTACTGCCCTCAGTAAAATTGTGAAGGCAATTATAAAATGTTACTTACGAACCAGAGTAGTAAACATTGGAGTTTCGTATTGAAGCTATTAGACAACAGGTTATTTTGATAAAGATGACTACGATTTGGCACATCGTATATAGAAATAAAACAGAATCTGATGTCCAGAGAATCTCCCATTATAAGTTGCATAACCATCATTTTATGAACATTAGCATTTCTGTAAACTATATCTACATGCACATGGGAATAAAGTATCGTGAGATGAATTCTTTGTTAAAACCTTACAAATTTTTCAAAGGCATAGGTTTGAACTTGACACATGGGCAAGATATAGCTAAAAGACTTCAAATAAATGAGAAATGTATCACTACTGGAAATAGATAATCACTTCCTACGATGTGCTCACTTTTCATCACTAAAGCGGGTTTCGTAGACTCTAAGTTGGGAGCACTTGTGTCAAATTCCTAAAACATGCCAAAATGTTTTTGCGGGGATGTCGCTCTTCTTTGGAACGAATTTACACGTGATTCTGTAGGAAGAAACTCAATAATCAGCTGATCAGACGTCTTTCTTCACAGAATCAAACTGGACGGAAATCTGTTTAATCCAGGTTGACGCGGCTGTGTAGCTGTACCTGAATGTAAGATTAAGCCAACTCATTCACAAGTTTTCAAGTGTCTAATGTAGTACCAATTTAAATTTGAGGTTTTCATACAGTAAAATGGTTTTGACAATGTCGGATGGAAAACACAAGCTTTAAGGACACTAAAGATATGTAGTTAGGAAACATTTTTAACTCCATACGTTGCAAAAATGGCCTTTTTTGATCAAAAAATGGAAAAATAGGTCTATGGAGAATAGACTGTCTATGATATCTCTAACTTTCAAGTGTTTTTCAATCAAGGTCATCTTACATTAGACTAAACGATCTGTAGTCGCTGGTAATCGATTTATATCACATGGGGTCAAAAATACATCATCTGATAAATGTTCGTTTAATCTGAGGCTATACGAAAAAAAGAATGTGATTCCAAACACGTCCAATTAGACAGCTGTTTTTTTTGCTTACTCAAGACTTGGGGAATAAGGTTTCAGCTTTCAGCAAAGCTAAAACTGCTGTAATAGCACAAGACTAATTATATCTAGATGTTAGTCCTCTATAAGCGGTGCGTGACTTAGAATTTTTCACGCCTTCATTTTTAAACAATAGACTTGAATATGTACAATGTTTCGGATGATGTGTATTAAATAACTTGTTTCATAAACCTTTACTGCTGGAGGAAGTAGTAAGCACCAACAGCGATGAGGAACACCACAACTGCGATCAAAGGAGCAGAGACAGAGGACTCTTCTTGAGCGGCTGAAGAAACCTTCTTTTCCTTCACAACCCCGCCCTCAACTCTTCCAATCAACAAGCCCTCCAAAATCTCATGGGCTTCTTCGGAGTGGCCAATATCATTGAAAGCCTCAGTTGCGTCTTCACCGGCGACATCCACAATAACTTCTTCACCGCCTGGGTGCTCGTCGATGTACTTAGAAACGTTGTAGACCTTGCCGTTGTAGACAATCCACAAATCGTCAGTAGTCTTGTGCTTGGACACTTCGTCCATTGTAATAACCTTCAACTCTTCAGACATGATAGCGACTCAGTAAGAAAACAAAATGTAATCGAAAATTAATTCAACATTCAAAAAAGGTTGGATCAGAAAAAAATATAGTGGTTGATTTTACAGGTGCATGTGTATTAGTTGTAGTGAAGTTTTTCCCTTTCTGTTTTATGTCTCACTTTTGCATTTTACTGTATTTATCTCATGTGAATTTTTCTTTTCGGATCCTTTTACTTAATCGAGTAATATCTGCTGATACACCACAATCCGATATACTGCATATAGATGCTAACTTTTACCACCCAATTTATCATATTTCATGCTACGGAACACTCAACAATTTATGCAAGTCACCAGACACTCCCAAAGCAATGACAGCTCATTGGCACTTGAATGGAGATTTAAACAACCATCACATCATAATCAAAACCCAACTCCTTCAACTCCTTCTGCTTCTCAGCCTTGTTCTGCTCAAACTTCTTTGCAATCACAGCCCACTCTTTCTCTGTTTTGGGTCTGTCGTGTGCTTCTCTATTCTTGGTATCCCAATCAATCACTCTAAACTTTGTATTCGCACCTTCAAACAATTCTTCATGCACAGAGTCTAATACATTGACTTTTAACAAGTGGCCCTCCAAAAGGTAATTGTTCATAGTTTCAGCTGCAATGGAGGCAACTTCATAGCTATCAAACTCGATCCAGCCATAGTGCTTAGGAGCTCCCGTCTTCTTGTTTCTCGACAATCTCAAATTTATAATGTTACCGAATTGACTGAAATACTTTCTCATCTCAGCTTCTTGAAACCCCCGTGGAATCCTTCCAATATAGATGATTCCTCTTTTGTTACCTTTACCTTTGGCAACTTCCGAAGGTTTGGCAATAGTCTTGTTAATGGAGTGTCCATCTTTTGTGGTAGTGGTCACAGACTTTAACTTCTTCTTCGCTGGCTGTTCATCTTCGCTCTGTTCATCGTCACTGTCTTCTTCACTGGAAAGACCACTCAAGTTTTCGCTCTCGCTATCCAGGGAAAGTTCACCCTCAGAACTTTCCAACCGAAGGTCCTGTTCGATGTCTTCAACAGACTTATCGCTATTCTTGGAGGCAGATACCTTCGATGTCTTTGCCATGTTTTAGTACCCAGTTTTTTTTTCCCCTCGATGAGATGTAAACTGATTTGTGTCGCGCGACATTAACGTTTTATGTCGTCAAAAATCTCCCGCAACATCTGGAATGTCCTATATACCGGCAAGCCCACAACATTCAGATAGTCACCAATGACTTTGGGAAAGAAAATATTTCCCATACCTTGGATCTTGAATCCCCCAGCAGCATTTGATCCCTCTCCTGTCTTAACATAATACCTGATCAAATCATCAGAAACATTGGTATCAAATTCTAGCTGGGTTGTTTCCACGTCACATACTTTCCTTATACTGCCATCTTCCTCAATTTTGACGATTGTTACAGCCGTCATGACCTTGATGGGTGCCAATTTGTATTGATCAAACATTGCGATATGTTCTCTGTCGTCTTCTGGTTTCTCAAATATTTGATCGCCGCAAACAACTATAGTATCTGAGCAAAGGACTATCCTCTTTTTGTTATGGTCTAATTGCTTCAAAACGTATTCACATTTCTTAAGACAAGTCTGCTTGACGTAGCTTTCATTGCTCCCTGTTTTTGGAAGGTCCTCAGGAAAAGACGACGGAATGAGCTTCAAGTTTGATATGTTTAACTGTTTCTCCACTATATTACAGCGCTGTGGTGACTGAGACCCGAGAATGAATTCATAGTTGCTGAGCAAGTCGTATACAGACATAATCCCTAATTATTGTTAACTGAGATAAAAAGATCAATTCAACCTGTAATTTTCTGCTGGATATTTCAACATGCAGAATTTATCCGGCTTTTTTTTTACAATCGTGTGTTCTTTTGTATCAGAGAGGGACGAAGATGAAGGTGCTCTACAAGGATAATCCTCGAATCCTTGTGATATACTCCGAAACACACTCGATTACCTTCCAACTTTTGGAAAGAAAGAATTCAGATCCAACAGTTGCTGTTGAAATACTACCAAATGATAAGATCAAGAAAGAAGATGGGTACAAAGTGTTGATCAAGAGAGCAGTATTTGGTTGCCTTGGTTTGATTAAAATCGACGATCAAGTATTCCTCTCAGTCATAACTGGCGCACAGAAGGATGTTGCATATCCGATGCCCTATGAACTGGTGGACAGAATTTACAACGTGGAATTCATTTCGTTGAATTGCGACGAATGGGATTTCGTTGATTTGGACAACAACGGAATGCAAAATCAAGATGTTGGCCAAGGAAATCAATACGATAACAACTACCCCCGTGCTATCCACCCTTGTCATGAATTGAAAAAGCTCCTTTCAAATGGGTCTTTCTATTTCTCAAACGACTTTGACTTGACATCTCTTTTACAAAATAGAGGTGTAAATTCCAGTCGCTTGCTTCATGGGGACGAAGAACGCGAATCATTTGAAAGTGTCGGCAAAAATTACAGACTGGATTATATGTGGAATTACTTCCTTATCAATGAGTTGCTTACATTCAGATCAAATTTGGATAAGTATGCTCAAAACATCTTGGATAGTAATCAGTTTTTCACTATTGCTATTCGTGGTTTTGCGAGAACAGTTCGCTTGACTAATCAGGGTGACACAATAACAATAATTTCAAAGCAATCTTGGAGAAGGGCAGGCACTCGTTTCAACGCTAGAGGCATTGACGATAGTGGATATGTTGCAAATTTTGTTGAAACGGAATTCATTTACTGTGATCTATCAAAGTCTTCCGTTTTTGCTTTCGCTCAAATTAGAGGATCGGTGCCAACGTTTTGGGAGCAGGACTCGACCTTAATTAATCCAAAAATCACCCTCACTAGATCCATAGAAGCAACACAGCCAATATTCAACAAGCATTTTGGGAGCATATGCCACCAGTATGGTGTTTGCCATAACGTTAATCTCCTATCCAAAACAAAGCCTGCAGAAGTACAAGTGCTGCGTAGATATAAAGAGTTGTTTTCGAGGTGCGATCTTCAGGATGAAATGTCTTTCACAGAATTCGATTTTCATGCGGAGACCAAGCCTCTGAGTGGTGGGTTTGCTGGTGCTACCAAGATCTTACCTTTGTTGCACGATTCTCTTGAACAGTTTGGTTGGTTCTCTTGTGATATTGAGCAGGGTGCCAACGTTACTAAACAAGATGGAATTTTCCGCACAAATTGTTTAGATTGTCTCGATAGAACCAATTTGATTCAACAAGTCATCTGTCAATTTGTTATCGAGAACATCCTTAAAAATCAGTCACTCAGAAATTCTCCTAGAGATCGAGCAATGCAAGAAGAGCTCATAACGAAACATAATACATTGTGGGCTGATAATGGTGATGCAATATCTCAGATCTATACAGGAACAAATGCTCTCAAGTCCTCTTTCACGAGATCGGGGAAAATGAACATTGCCGGAGCATTATCAGATGTTACTAAGTCTGTTTCAAGAATGTATCAAAATACTTTCGTTGATGGTAAGAAACAATCAACCATGGATTTATTGGTTGGATATGATTCAAAAAACTGTATACCAGTGAGGGTTTATGATCCTATAAATGAGTATGTCAGGGACATGATGAAGTCGAGCGCGAATTTATTCACCTCGAAAAGTGACATCAACATTTTTGTGGGTACATTTAATGTTAATGCTTATGATCCTTCTCTGCGGATGACAGACTTGACGCCATGGTTATTTCCAGTCGAAAACTCTGACCTCCCACTTCCTGACATTTATGCAATTGGCTTGCAAGAGATTATTGAATTAAATGCTAGTTCCATTTTGGGGGGTGACAACTCAAAAGCAATGAAATGGTCTCGTTTGATATCCGAACAATTGAATTCTCAAAGTGAGCCCTATGTTCTTCTCAGAACTGAATCCCTTGCGTCAATGTCTCTCTTGTTATTTGTCAAAAAGTCGCAGCTGAAGTTTGTCACACAAGTCTCCGGTAGCTCAAAAAAAACTGGATTGGGTGGCATGACAGCAAATAAGGGTGGATGCGCCGTCCGCTTCGAATTCGGCTCTACTTCTTTTGCTTTGGTCACTTCTCATTTAGCAGCGGGTACCCAGGCTGTTGTTGAGAGATATAACGATTACCAAACCATCATTCAAGGCTTAACATTCACAAGGAATACAACGATTCCCGACCATGACTATGTCTTGTGGTTTGGTGACTTGAACTACAGATTATCCTTGCCCAATGATCATTGTAGATCTTTGATTGAAAAAGGTGCTTTTGATGAATTGCTAGCCCTAGATCAATTGAATGAAGAGATTAAAAACAAAGGAGCTTTCTCTGGATTCAAAGAAGCTGCGATTAAGTTTTACCCCACTTACAAATTTGATAAGGGTACTTCTGAGTATGATACTTCTGAGAAACAAAGAGTTCCCTCATGGACAGACAGAATTCTCTATCGGAATTCACATGGCGTGGAACCTTTAAAAAGTCTTAATTACTCTTCCTTGATGGACGTGTATTTGAGTGATCATAAACCTGTTTTCTCCACCTTCAATGGAACTGTGAGGTTTGTTGACGAAGTGAAAAAGCTTCTGTTAGCCAAACAATTGTATGAAAATTACAAGCTGGGTAAACAAACTGATGTTAAGGAGACTCTTGATCAATTAGTAGAGCTCTCTGCATCTAGTGCAGGGTCAACAGTCTCGAAGAACTCCAAATGTTCTAACTTTAGCTCCGACACTTTATCAGAGATGAACTTATTGGATGAGAACTTTGATGCATTGAAAATTCAACCACCAAAATTGCCAGCAAGAGCTGGTAGTGAGCCAAAATTGCCCAGAAGAATCCCACCGCCACCTATGAGCAGAAAAGTTGTGTCACTGGAGAAAAAGATGGAATCTACAAAACAAATGCCACCTGACCCACCTCCAGCTAGAAGAACGACAGCCTCACCATCTCTTATGAATATACCTTATGGATTTTCTTCTGTGCCTCTAATTCCCAGCAGATCTAGTTCAGTAACACCTTCAAATGGTAATTCAGCTGCATCGACACCGAATCTTCAGATTGCTAAGGCTGATACTTCACCTCAAAGCACCTTCAATGAGAAAGAAACACCAAAATCACCTGTGCCCATTAAACCCATGGTTCCAACAAAACCTGCCGCTCTTGCAGGAAACAAAACTGGAAATGATGAGGTTAAACAGCTTCAGACGAGTGTTGTGGATGCACCAAAATCAATGTCTGACTGGAAACCATTGGTTCCAAAATGATTTAGAAAGAAATACATACGTAGAGCATGGATCGGATTAATTTGAAGTAAAATGTAGGCTTGAATGACTACTGCCCTTGTTTTGTGTTTGCATATTTCATAATTGACCTCGGACAAACGTATCCCATTTGAATTACACTCGAACTGCTTGGTGGGCTTCTTGTATAAGGAATACTTTGACATAACCGGGCTTAAACTTTGAGTATCGTAGTAACAAGATTCATCGCAAGAAAAAAACTGCAGTGGTTTACTGGCACTGTTTTGACCCGTCTTCTCAAGCTCATGTACATGGACTGCACTCTTAAGTTCCATGTTTTTCCATTTAACAAAGGAATATTTTATATAACATATACAGTCGGTACAAGGTCAAACTAGACAGCATTGTTTCTGTACGCCTCAATAATAATAAGTCTTTTGGAAGATACGGTATCATAAATTTGATGGGGGTCGTTCATGAACCATCTTCAGATAAAAAAAACCCTCTGGTTCAATTTCACAAACATGTCCACCAAGAGAATCAAATTCGTGTCTATATCCGTACCGGTGTTATATGGAAACAGTGCTTTCAGGTTAACACCTGATATGAGAAAAGAAAACACTCCTGCAGATCACACACATGAATGGACTGTGTTTATCAAACCTGTTTTGAATCATGTTGATTTGACACCATTGATTAAGAAAGTTACTTTCAAGCTCCATGAAACCTACGAAAACCCAGTACGATCTGTTGAAAAACCGCCATATCAAGTCACTGAAACTGGCTGGGGTGAATTTGAAATTGTGATTAAGATACATTTCCACTCCCAACTGGAACTAGGCATTAATGAGAAGAACTTCCAGATATTCCACGCTTTGAAATTGCATCCATTCAACTTGCAAAATACACGAGAAAGTGGCGAAGTACACTCTGTACTATATGATGAACTTGTTTTTCAAGAACCAACAGAGAAAGTCTTTGAAATATTAACGCAGAAACCACTGAATTTGTTACCATACAAATTAAGCGATCCCGATAAAAGAGATCAAGAGTTCATACGTACAGATGAAATTGAAGAGTTGGCTCGCTTAGATATGTATATCAGCAAGGTGAAAGAAGAAGTTGAAAATCAAAGAAATGATTACATGGATTTGGAACAAGAAAAACTTGCTTTGTTACAATAAAACATTACAATTTTCATCAAACATCAACCATGAAGTACCCCCAGTACTCTTCTATGAATGAAGGTACCTGATTAATGTCCAAACCTAGTGCAGACTTCATGAGTTCTCCACTTTTCAATTTTTTAACCCTCGCCAAATGTCTTTTACCTATTATCAACAGGATAGCGCTGCGAATGAAACCGTTCGAATCGATCACAAAAAGGTAATCTAGAGGGTAAACTCCACCTCCTAGTGGATCAATAACATTGAAGTTTCTCGCTAATCTCATACACTGTAAGTTATCAGAAATAGAAGCACTCTTAGTTGTAATCGATGTAATGAATATAAAATGACTAGAATGATCAATTTTCTGAATCTCTGGTATGTACTCTTTGCCTTGTACACCAAGAAAAAACACGAAAATGATAGATGAAATTCGAGGTTCATCAATAATCATGTCCTCATCTTCTTTATCTCTAGAATATAATATATCTATTATAGTAGTGAGACTATCATCAGTAACTTTATTACTAGCGTTATCAGCAAGTAGTAATGGTGGTGCTTTTCGCGTGGTTGAAAACTTGTATGCTTTTCGACTGTTCAACTTCAAAAGAGATGTATCTTGGGGACAGTAATTGGCATATGTCCGGAGTTGAGGTTGGGTGGTATCCAAAATCTGAACGGAGCTTCTTTTCATAGAAAGCTGGGATTGTAATGACCTTAAACACTGTGGTGTTTGAAAATAAACAGTTTCAAGTTCTGACACTTCTTCATATTGAAAAAATGGGGTAGACCTCCATTACATAATCACCTATATAGATTGAGCACCCACAACCAAAATTCGATATTTTACTAACTTTTTGTCGTTTTCGTACAAAAATGATGCAGTTTGGCAATAGTACCTCATTTACCTTAATACGTGAGATTTTCCTGGGAACGACAATTGTTACTGGATGTCTTGAAGGATTTTTAGGAAAGTCTACTTGTGTAGCAAAATCTTGTTGCGGGGTATTGCTACTGCATGTAAATTAAAGTGTTTTGAACGCGTATTGGTACACACCAAGATTTTTTCAACTTATACACATCCCTTACAACATACTCTCCTTAACACTCCTGAAACTTTGAACTTCAAGTTATATTTCCTTGAATGATAAGCTGCGGTCTTAATTCAGAATACCTCCCAACAATAAAGATTATTTCGAAATCAATTCACTAATGGCCGTAACCATCATGTCAAGCAACCTCATCTGGAAGTAGTTATACTCCCTGATACTCTTTCCTTAAAGAGTACCTCTACAACTGACTTTTTTATTAACAGTGGTTATCTGCAGCATTTTTATGTTGACTTACTGAGGCAACTAGTAGTTCATTTAAACTACTGTGAACAGGCTTGAGGTTAGTGGTAAACTCGCACACTCCGAGCAAAGTGTAGGAAGTTGGTCCTTTGTAAGACTTCGCTTGACTGTAGTCTCAGTATTAATGAACATTAATAAACAGTACCTCCTGCTCTCACCTATGTACAATAAACGCTATACCAACAACAGGTAAGCCCTAAAACACGACCAGCACAATCCTGTATCCCGAAAGAACAAAATATAAAAGTCACCAGATAAATTGTCCCCTTCAAGCATTGGAAAATCATTCTATCACTAGGACATATCTTGATCAATATAGTTACGTAGCCATTTTCAACAATCGAACAAAGCGAAACCTCCTCTCCTATAGAATGGTGTAGATTTCTAACGAGAAAAATTCGAAGAATTGGTGAAGCGACAATTTTCATATCAAAATGCAAAGGTACTATACAGCAATACTTTGGTAGATTCTCAACATATCAAGAGCAAATCTTCTCTTACTCGAATTCAAATGATTTCACTACTCACAAATCCACCTGTCGAGTTTCTTCCAGCAAGATAAAAAGAAATACATGAATGTGCACCTACTACAGCCCTCGTATCCTATCAAATCAAACAATAGCATACAGAAAAAGCAAGAATTCAGAAGCAAACACTTTCATAAAGATGATTCAAGCGACCAATCCAAAATTTCTGTTAAACAGTAGAACAAAAATATCAAAACTCTTCAGATCCACTCAAATTTCTATATTGTACCAATTTTCAATCGTTTACACTCATCAAAAACATAAAATTAGTTTGATTACATTCTCACTACATTATTATTTCACTGAAAAATAACGAAAAAACACGTCCTACACAATATTCGATCGATCAAATGATCTCACGAACTAAAGAGAATATCCGGGAATCATTTTTACGATTACTAGAATTCATCCATTTCTAATCTCATTTTAAAATTAAATATGTTCGTATTCATTCATCAAATGAGTACTAGTAATTTCGTTCAAGACTTCCGGAATGTAAATATATTTTTCAAAATGATTCACTAATACCTCGATAAAAGTTCTTTGTTTTAAATAACATCACCATACTGGGGAAGATAAATAAATAAAATGGGTATTATGATAACAATAATTGTGGGTCTGCAGTGAGAGCGGGCGTTAACTACAGTTTTGCACATCTGCGGACTGGAAAAAGCGAATACTGGATACAGTTGCTAACTTGGGAGCCTCAAGGGGGGTTTGTATAGATTTGTTTGCAAGCGTATAATAATTCCTCCTAATTGAATATATCTATTAAAAAAAAAAACAATAAGATTGACAAAAAAATTTAATTCTTCAGATAACAGATGCATATTTACGAGCATAAATCTTTGCAATAATGTGATTATTACTTGCAGAATTTAAAGCCTTAAATACTATATTTAATATTATGGTATTAATAAATGATAATCATCTAAACTACAATTACGATAGCGTCCTGGTTCAAATTATATACAAAAAAACTCTCATTATACTAGAGGCTGGAAAAGAAACATATAATTATTTTATCCCTCCACTCGACCATGTGTTGACTCTAAAGCTTTGTTTCGCGCTAACATCAAAAAATGAATTTTGTTTGCTGCAAATAGCTTCCAATTCAGTGTCGATGTGAAAAGGGAGTTTATGAAATATAAACTTGTGTGAACGCCGATGTAGCCAACTTCAAAAACTCATATGAAATTGTTTTCTTTCTTTGTTTTTAATGAAGTCTTTTTTCTATCTTTATATTAATTACCAATATATTTCATGAAGAATCATGTACCGTCCAAAAATATTCATTCTTCATATTTTATTTCGTGCAATCAAATTAATAGCGTGTTTTGAAAAGAAAGTCCGTTGATTTATCGTTCGATTATGGCACGGCCGATGCTGTGTAATTAAAAATCATAATGCCAATTACTACTCTATGCATTCCCACCTAAGTATTTAGGTTCTGCCGTATTGCAAACAGGTTGCGTTGTTCAGTCCATTCTTTATATGATTAATATTTGCAACGTTTGCATATTTATTAATTTGGGTGTTTAAATGTTCTTCACTTCCTCTACTATTATTAGTCCTGATAGTTGCATTTAGCAATCTGGGTACAGGTTTCAAATAACACACCGCACGTTGAAGATTTAAATCGTTATACCAGTCGCTGAAAGATTTTTTCGTATTAATTATAGACGTCAGGAGTCATTTCAAAATTCTTTTCGTTTATATGGGAGAAGTATTCATATAAAAGTTTAGTAAGTGTATACAAGTATCCCCACTTAAACAGAGGTATTTTGTTGAATGATTGATTTATGAGAAGCATAATATATTACACTGTGGAATGATGATTCAGATGAGATCTTAGTCTGTGAATATTGATACAATGTTGACAATGATGCGTTTAGGCTGCAAAAACCTATGATATTGATGGAATTATGCTGATAAATGTCGATCGTTTGAAGAGCATTTTAGCTTTTGAGTGAAGGGTTCAATAAGAGATCATGTATTACTTGATCAGATTTCAATAGACTAGCTAATTTGGCATAGTTATTGGACGATATTACATGGATTCCTGTTGCGTGGGATGAAAAAAATTAAAATATATATTTTATGGTGTGACTTGATTGCGAAAGAAGAGATATATGGAAGTGAACATTCTTAAATTACCGAAAATTGAATTTCATCTTGAAATATATTCTTCATGATATAATAGGATCTCAAGATGACCTAGTGAATTTGACATTGGTACTTTCAATATAATTGTTTCCTTTATAACGTTCTTATTTCATTGAGTAAATATATCTACTTAGTCAGATTTATTTGGTAAGACCAAAAATTCAAAATAGTATTCTTGTCCATAAATTTGTAAATATTAGCGAAACTTTTGAACGATTATTCTATGCAGAACGTAGTAGATAGATAATTTTTCAAGTAGTTTTATAAGTTTTGTTATTCAATAATAAATGGGTATTTGAGTCTGTCGTGATCTAATGGAATGGTTCTTACTGTCAGTTCTTGAATAACTATATCATGGTAAAATACAAATGGAAATGTATATGTATGATGTGGTAGCACCAAATAAAGTTGAACTTTTCTTTGTTTTGATTTGATGGTATATATAAAGTAGTGGTGTTACGTGGTTGTTGCGAAATCAGCTGGGAGAATTCTGTTATCTGTCAAGTTATTTTTAGTGCACACTGTGTGTTAATGAAAGTTTAACAAGAAAAAAAAGGCCCAATTTTATTGATGAGAATGTTTCAGGAATGTTTTTCGTAACATTTATTCTTAATTGTATGCATGGTTTTTTTCTGCATAAAGTTTCAATTGTATAAACTATGCGGGAAATTTCGAGACTGTTTGGTTGTATTGTAGGGAGTAAATTAGGATTTGATTATGCTTACAAACTGACATTTACGAATTAATTTACTTTCTGGAATTGTTTGATCTTAGGGATGAATAAGGGCGGTGTAATTCGAGAGGATTATTAAAGATGGAATTTATTCATTACTGTTGAATGATAGTGTGTCCTTCTTTAATAAAGTGCAAATGTGAAACATGTATTTGCGATCAAACAATGGTCTCTGTGATGCAGGCTATATTCTTTACTTGTTCACTATGTTCGGCGTATATGAATACTTGAGGTTGAGGACGAGAATTGTAATACACTTGGTTAGTAATTTGTGGTAGGGTGGTGGATGTCGATTACCTCAATCTTGCTTTTTTTTGTTCAGATCATATTGGAATCAAATTTTTAAACTCAATAATTAATTTCAAAAGTGGGAAACTTTTGAAAGGGGACATTTATGATATTGTTTTGGTTTTATTACTGAAAGAATTAGTATCACGGTGATCAAATCAAACTGGGTCAAGCAGGATATGTAATGTCATTGTTCGAAACAATTCTTGTTGTGTTTTTGTCATAGTAGTGAGATATGGTAAGAATATTAAAGTGAATTTAAATTACGGATATCAATGTGCTTTTCATTGTGTGGTAAACTTATTTATCGTGGTTAGTTTATTGTTGGCCATGAATAGAATTATAATCTCAATGTATGTGATAATGAAAGAGTTTAAGATCAGTAATCTATAAGATTCAGCGGATATGAAGATGAAAGAAGGAAAGAGAGGGAATGCTTGAAGAAGAAAGAGAAAACAAGTAACAAGAAAAATCTAGAAAGCCTATTTGGGGTGATTTATTAAAGAACTTGTTAAATTTAAGTGATCATGTCAATGATAAGTGTTTGTAATGTAGTATTCTGATAAGTGTAGTTATACAACGCAATATTGCCCTGTGGATTAACGGTTGCCATGGTGTCTTCTTGTTGCATGATATTTTTATTTATTCACATTATATGTGTTGGTAGATCCAACATATTTTCGAAACTCTACGCAAACCTTTGTGGTCTCAACTTTTACTAATTATCATGGAGATTAACGGAGTCTGCAGTCCCTAAAGCTGTTGGAAAAGCCTGATTGTTTGTCAAATTGCGAATTATTAATCAAGTCCTCAGTTCTTGATACGACCACATATGGCGATTAGAATGTAAATTATTGTTTTGGATACTTTAGGATCTAACGAACTAAATAATACTATTTTTTAACTGTAACAATGACAGCGTGTGTACCCATAGGCTTGATGAGTTTTGATTGGGGCTGCTTTAATCCCTCAGGATTGCTATCATCCATATGTTTCTTTAAAATTTCATTCACACGCTGTTTGACGTTGTCTTTTTCCTTTTGGTCCAAATCTGTGATGTAAGACCTCGTTCCCCAGTATTTGAATACATCATCAGGAGAGATGCGCATCTCATGGAATGCAAAGATTTCCTTCTCAATCGGGTTGAAGAATTCGTGTGCCGATTTTAAAGCCTCCCTCCATACAGGGCGCCGGTATTGAGGGACTTTCAAGTCAATGGAGTAAATATACTTTGTCACTTCGACGGACCATGGTTGATTGTCGAAAAACTGGTCTGAGACTGCTTTTGGCCCAGCACTTTTCTTTAGTGACTTGAAATAAATGCTATCAGCATCAACATACTGAATGTTCTTTGTGTCAGTCTCTTGACTTTCACTAGAATAGTCATAATGCCAAATCAAACCTAATTTTCCATCCTGTCTCAAGACCCGAGAGATTTCTTGTAAACTTTCTAAATCGGCAAACCAATGAAAACCTTGTGAGATCAAGACAACATCGATCGAATTATCTGCAAGGGGAATATTATAGGATGATCCCTTAAAAACATTGGGAACATCAGGGAACTTTTCTCTAAAGCTTTGTAACATCCCTTCGCTAGGTTCAACGATCACCAAATTGTCTGACTTTAAGGACCCCCATCCACTTTCTATCAAGGTCTTCGTAAATTTGCCTGATCCAGCTGCCAACTCCAAGATTGTCTTCTTGTTGTCGTACACAACAAGGCCATTTTCTTCAGATGCTAGACCAAGGCTAATCAAGAATGGATCAACAATTGTCTTCAGAAAGTCCAATCTGTAGTTACTGTACTCCTGGTGGTTCAGGTTGAAAGATTTTATAGCAACGGGGTGGGATTCTTTCTGCATTGTGATTTAATTGTTTTCGTTCGTTGAATTACGCCCCCTTTTTCAAACTTTATTAAAGTGTGGGGTGGTGAAATGAATTATGAAGTTCACAATATATTGTATTCGTATCACGTTATATTTCTATAAATTCTATATGTTTTGGGAGTAATTGGCAACAATAGCAGCATTCATCGGATCGTCCAATTCCATAAGGCAGTTGCTTAGATGACTGAGTATCATTCGTTTGTCCTCTTTGGCAGACAAATCTGTTTCCAAGAAAAAGAAATCCACAATATCTGTACATTGTTCTCCATTAATCAATTTGGTAATCAAGATCTTTAAAGTGTCTTTTGACCGCGTCATTGTCAACATGGATATCACGTTCAATAAAGATTGCGTTGTGAGTGTCCGTAAGTTCAAATGCTTGAAAAGTCTTATTATCGCTTGAAACTTCAATACAACTTCTTCGGCGGAAACAATCGAGTAAGTTGAAATTTGTAACAAATTTGAGACCAACATGTCCATTAATTTAGTTTTTGACTTTCGATTCGAAAGCAAACTTTGATTTTGGGCAATCACTTTCTTCATGTCTCGGAGATTGCAGTTTAAGAGTAATAGACATGTGCTTTTGATCGTGGAAGCTTCAAAGTTTGATAATCCACCTGAATTTCTTGATGTCATCGATTTGATAGCCTTCGCCAACAAAAAAGATTCATTCGTCTTCTCGGACAAATGTCTGTATGCACCAAGTTTTTCAATCAACAAATTAATTCCATTAATGTCATCCTGCAACAAGTAATAATTCATCAACAATTCCACATGAATAGAGCTTTCACTCAATGTGATAGGTGCATGTTTTTGAAAAACAATCATAAACTTCTCCTCGTTCCTGGAATCAAGAAGGGCAGATGCATAGACTTCAAAAATACTCATATTGCTCAAATCAAAATCATATTGTTCAACCAATGATACTATTCGTTCGTTTTCACTTCTTTGTCTAAGCAAATTGAAAAATTTAGCAGCCCAGTCTTTATTTTCATTGCACTCGTAGAAAACTTCGAATGTTTCTTCTTCTGTTGCTAAATTTTTCAAGTAGACATTCTTCGAATCCGCAACGAAGTCCAACAAGCAACAAACGATTGCACCCTTTTTTTCTGCTTCTAGTAATGAGCGGCCGTTGGTTCTCAAGAATTTTATTAATTTGATTGCAATTGAATCATTTTGAAAAGCCATGAAGGATCTCAAATGTTCAATCTTCTGGGAGGTATCGAAATCCAGAAGTAACAACCGATTCATGAGATCCATAGTATCTATTCTTGCCTTTTTCATATGCTCGTGAACAAAATTGTAATTAAGCATTATGCTCCAGGTATTTGAAGAAAATGTGTATCCCTTTTTGAACAATTCAACGAATTTTTCAGCACCACATTTATAATTCACATTTAGTAAGTAGCTCAAATTTACGCCACGGATCAACATGTCTGCTTTTTCAGATAACTCCGTGTCATTTGGTAGATGAATATCCATAATCTTCAATGCTTCAATCAATTCCTTGGTTAAGACAGCATTATGCATATTCACAGAATTGACCAACATACGGATGTAGCCTGCAAGTTCCTGCTTGAATCTAGTTAAATCTGCATCAAGCTCAACGTAAAAATTCTCCGTGTCTTCAAATAAATTGAACAATTTAGATTGAAATGACAAAATCTTCTGCAATAGCTGCAAATCGGCGGTTTGGTTAAACGTCATCAAAACTTTAGATACAACGTAGAGACCATAAATATTATCTGTCTGCAAATTGAAATGATTTATAGCTTCTTGTATCATCGTTGAATTCATGAAAAACCGAACAGAATATTCTATGAATTCTGGCGAATCTCTCCCGTTGGATGGAATTTGCAAGTAGTGCACAAATTCAGATAAAAAGGCATTCAACTGGTTACTATCTTTCACATAGTGGACCGACTGTGACGCTAAGACACTCCAAAGCAACCCAAAATAATACTGATTAAACATCTCTCCATTTGCATTGTAAACCACACCATTATTCAAGTAATTGAGAAGCTTTTGTAAACTGTTCAAATCATAAATTAAATGATTCTTCAAAAGTGTCTCCTTAATTAATTGAAATACTCTCGCATGATCACCAAGATTGATACACAACAGAATAAGAGCGTCGCGACAATGTGAGCTCTTCGAGCTTTGTTCCAAAAGAGAAACAGTGCCGGATGCTTGATAATCCTTCCGTATAGCCATATACTCATAAAGGTACCAGATGCGGTCGTAAAGGACTTGTTGTTTACTTTTCATCTCCTCCAAAGTTGATGCCGTAGCTTGCAGTTTCTGGTGTTCAAAATCATTGAACTCATCGACAAACTCTAATATCAAGTCATTGAAAACAACGTTGGTCACTTCTGGCAAGTAAGGAAAAGAGTTGAATTTTACCAAAAAATCAAATGCTTTCTCTGGGGAGCCGTTATCCTTGTCAATAAATGCTTTGATAAAAGCAGATATAACGGAAGATATTTGTGCATTTGGATTTCCGCCTTCATTATGAATGGAACTTCTGTATTCAGTCAAAATCTTGTCTAAAAACTTCGACGCCAAGGAAGGAAAATCATTATGGATGAGTGTCTCGATCAACTTCGAATAGACCAAGTATTCTTCTCCACTCGAGGTGATATGTGATGACTTGAAGTGGTGGTAAACAGAATTGATGAAGTCGTATAGCTCCTCTTTGGTAGCGAAAATTTCCAACTTGGAGAAGTTTTTGGAGTTTTCAAGAATTGAAATATAAAACTTCGCCTCTTTATCTTCCAAGCATATATTATTGAGAAGTTTTTTCAACAAAGGTTTTGATGAAAAATGCGAGTTTCTGTTGAGGAATTCAAATATGGGGAAAATTAAAGCATCAATGTTTAATTTGTTATAATCGGAAATAGAGTTGAACAAATCAAGCCCGATTTTACCAAATTCTGCCGATTTGATTTTGCAGCTATCATGGATATAAGAGTTGTGCTTCAGATTGACAATGACATTTTCACTTCCCTCAAATAAGCTTAGCAAAATTATATCGTATGTCTCATGAGATGGCTTCACTGAGTTCAGCAAAATGTCTTCGTAAACTGTCATCAAGTTTGTCAATTTTGCCTCGATACTTTCTTTTGTGTTATCAGAATCTAAGGACCTCTTCACAATAGATTCTAATACCACATTATAATTTTCAATGTTTGCAAATGCCAAATTGTTTCTCCTTAATGTTTGATATAAGGGGTATATTATATTCAAGTCCTCAGGAGACGAGCTGGCAGAGTAAATTTGCATGATTCTCGAAGTTTGTGATTCCAACAACTGTTCTTCAAACGTAGTTTCCTTTTCATTTGGCAATTCTATCTCTTCTCTAATCTTCTCTTCTTCTTGGTTTCTGCGAGCATGCAGCGTAGAAAAGCATCTAACTTGGAAAAGGAAATTGGATTTGGCAGGAAATTTCGCAATAGCTGAGAAAAATTTCTTTGAAATCTTCTCGATATTTGTGAGGATGTCCTGGTTGATTCTCAGTATAAGAAACTTTGTTGTATAGTCATAATATACGAAGCCTTCGATAGGTTCTTCATGATGCAAAATGAAAGTGAGCAAAGTTTCTGCTTGATAAGGTGTCCCCAGACTTTTTCTCCGGTCTGCATCATAGTTATACATGGTGTAGTACATTCCATAATGCCCGGTGTCTATACCTAAGAAATTTCTGTTTGCACTTGAAGGATGAGGGCCATCCGAGTGCCATTTCTGAGTGAAAAACTCATAATATTTGGCAAGACTGTTGTTGTTCAAGTATGGTTGGGTGCTCAGAAAGAACTGGATTCTCTCATGAGGATAAGTGTACTTTGCCTGTTTAATGAAGTTTATGAAAACCATGGCAAATTTTCTCTATAATAACATATGCGTCGTCAAGTTTCTCACTGTCTTCTCTATGTGAATAGGTTATATTGAAGTGGTTGATATGGTTGAAATGATTGTAATTCTCCACCCGTATTTCAACGTTACTTCTCAGCAGTTTGAATAGATATCTAGGTTCAGGAGTTGCAACCCTAACGCTGTTATGCTAATAGATGTGTAATAGCAACCTCGTATAGTCGGATGATTTTAGGGCTATGTAAGTTTTTTTCAGGTGAAAAAATTTGCCTTCCGGGATTGAGCGGGTTAAATTTTGGATCACAAAAAAGATATGAAAGGAAATGTATATTCTACAAAACGGAATGCACCCCAATTGAAGTTTCCATGTAGTCTTGTATCTCACTATTATGTGCTTAATTTGTTTATCTACATTGTGACAAATATAATATCGTTTATTTAATTTAATGATGAGCTGATTATTTAAACGACATTGACTCCATTTTATTGATGAGACCAAGAAATAAAAGTCTTTCTATTGGTCATGTAGAGACCATTCTAAGATCCTTCGTAATTGCTCATCCTCATCTAAACTTGTGTCATGATCTAAAAGCACTTGCGATGAGGATTCTTTCTTTTGAAGTCTTTCAGACTCTTCTAATGCTCGTTGAAGGTCTTCGTCCGGACCAAGTGAATGGACACTCTGGCTCAATGCTAATGCCACTGATAACTCGTCTTCCTCATCTATGTTCCCACCATTAAACTTTTGAAATAACTGATTTCTCTTTTCTTCCATCCACCTATCATTATCGAAATCATCCATTTCATCTTTTATTTTCTGCTTCTCAATCCTTTTGAGACCACCAGCAGTTTTAGGTTTCTTGCGAGAAGAACTGTCATTCGAAGAAACAGACTTCTTCCCGAATTGGAAATATTGAACCAACTGTCCAGTTACAATAACGCCAGATGCGTTACGTTCATTGCTGTCAATAATGACCTTATTGACAGGAACAATTTCGTGAAACTGATATTTTTTGGGGGGCTTTGTGGAAGCCTCTCGTATGAACTCTCCAGAAAAAACATTGTAGATATTAACAAACCCATTGTAGCTGCCAATAGCGATTACTGAAGAGTTTAAATCAAGAGAAGTTATGGGGTTTAAGTTCCTGTGGTTGCTTATATCTGGGGCATATTTGCTAAACTCAGGAAAAATTTTGCAAAGTATGTTAATCTCGTCATCACGAACTCCCCAAACAATCACCGAATTATCATCCAAGACATTTGCACACAAAAGACCATCTTTACCAGCGAAATCAGTATTACGTTTTGAATGAAGGCGGAACTGTGTTTGAATCTTCGTCTGGTACACCTCATTTTCTAGAGTTAGGCATTTGGAATCGTAAATGACATTTTGAAAGCAGCATTCACTGTCAATTGTTGTATTTTCATTTGAAACATTGATTCGCACTGATGGCTTTATGTTTTGCAATGCCAGTTTGAAATTGTATACGTTAATTTGAGCTTTGTAAATCACAATGATGTTTCCACCTCCGAAATCCACCTCAAGTGTATTTCTTCTCGTTTCTACTGGATTTCCGAAGTAGGTGGGGTAATTTCGCAATGTTTCGTCATCAAATGAAACCTTGCCAATATTGAATGTTTGTAAAATATTTGCATCAGATAACCCAATGATGTAACATCTGTCGAGGGTATTACATACAATAAATTCTTTAAAGTCACTCTTGATGTTGATTATGGGCCCATTGAGTTGAAATTTCCGCACTATCTTACCTGCCAATGTCCATAGGGTGAGAATTCCCAGCAAATGGCCCGATATGATATCAACTTTTTCTTTATTTTTGTCCACAGTAGTGTTGATAAGCACAGATATTACAGGGTTTCCTGTCTCTTCAACTGTCGTGTCACTAAAGGTCTGAGTTGAGGGGTATGCTGAGGCAGTAGAAGTAAGTAAATTTTTAACAATCAAGTCTCCCGAAGTTCTCCCTACTACCAAGTAATTCCAGTTCAAGTCACACGAAACCAACATTGACGATAGGTTACCCCCATCTATAAATCCTTGGTTTCTTCCATCTTGAAGACGAGCAGTAGCCACATTGGCTATTCTTTCTGAGTACGTCATTATTCTTCCCATCCCATCGAAGCTTCTGAAATCAGCGAAGACACGGTCAACATATTGTAGCTCACTATTAGGAAGCAAGTAAGTGTGATGTGTAGCTTCCCCTTTATTCCATTTCTTCATAACTGCAACACGTGCAAAATACTCCATCATCCAACCACTGGAACAAGAAATACTGGGGAACGAAGTCGTTGGAGTTTTGAACTTCCTTTTAAATGAGTAAGTCCACGTAGACTTGTCGGAAATTGCGAAGTTCCATCTTTTGCAGACCAAACGAGTTGTGTTTAGTTGCAATGGGTCGAGGTTGTAAAATATTCTTATTAGAATCTCCACGGGAAGGTCGTGAATGGAGCATTGGGACCTCTCATAACTTGCCACAGTTTCTGAAGAGTTGTTTCCTAAGCGGTCCGTTGACATCTAGAACTATAACCGCTTTCGCAATATATGAACAACGTTGGCTGCGACAGAAATTTGATGGCAAATCTGGGTTCAAAAAGATTTGAGCAATATTAAAAAAACATAGAGGACCATTAAGCACTCCCCAGTTTAGGCCAGAACGTGGCCCGTATAAATATCACGATTATTCTCTAGTAAGAAGCCAAAATTTCGTGTCTATAAAATTTCTTGCCATAAGTTGCTTGTAAAAGAATTGTTACTATTGAAGTTTAGCCAGGAATGAACTACAAGAGATTTCAGTGTACCTTTTTCTGAGATTTTCTGAATTTCCAGTAAAAAGTACCCAAAAACTTTCCCAGGCCGGCTAAGAAAACGACGATAATAGGAAATGATTTGAAAAAAATCGTTGAAAAATATTTTTGTCTCCATGTCTTCCACTGAAGGAACTTCTGCGGGGTTCAAAGAAATCACCTTGAAGGTCCAGCTTCCAGGATGTTTGGACAAAAAAACGTTGGAAATCACTTCATTTTCAAGTGAAACAGTGAACGACTTGAGACAAGCATTGTTAATCTTGCCATCTTCGAAAAATCTCACCAACTATGACATTATTCATGGTGATCTTAACATTACCCAAGATTTCGATGAAATGTCGACCTATGAGGAGCTTTTAAAGCACTTGGGTATTCAAACCGATGTTTCCGAGTTATCTTTGGTTATCAAAGAAAAGGCTTATACTTTAGCTAAAGCATATGAGCACATTTTAAGATTTCGTGAGGTAATTGGATTACATTATTTCGATAGGATTTCCAAGGATTTCGGAAGTGCTGCAGGGTCCACAAAGTTTAACGAGATCGACTTGGCTTCTTTGAAGATTCCCGAGGAGAAGGAATCTGAGAAGGCAGATGAAGCAGAGAAAAAGGAAGAGGAAAAGAAACAAAAGCGTCAGTTGTCCGCCGAGGAATTGAGGTCGATTGCCGAAGTATCTGGGGAAATCATCTCTGAGACATCGAAACTTTCAACACACGCTAAATTCAGCAACTTTGCTGCCAAAACCAAGATTCCAATCAGATCGTTAACAGTTTCCCAGTGGTCTCCAGTTCCCGCTGAACAGAAAACCAAGGGTGATTTGCTCTATTTGACATTGCAGACTTTAGAAAATGACGTCTACAACATTACATGTCATGTTTCAGGCTTTTTTGTGAACAGATCGTCGACAGCTAATTTCAATCCTGCAATGAGAGTTAATGAGAAAGGCTGTGTCCACAAAAACTTCTTGTTGTTCAATTTGATTGAGCAATTATCTCCTCAATTTTCAAAGACAATTGAAGAAAACGAGTTGACATTGTCTGCTTCAACAAACCACCCAGAGTCTTACTTGTTGTCCAACAGAAGCTTGGCTGCTCCATGGTTGGTAGACTCGGAGTGTACGGTGAATATTCCGGATTTATCAAGATTTCAATTGCCCTTGCTTGAAAATGGTGTTGACGGATCGGCTTATATCAAAGATTGGAACGAAGATATTCAAGCTATCCGTGAATTACCAAATGAAAGTTTCCAGGACAGAATTTTGAAAGAAAAGATCATTCACAAAAATTTGGCAGAGTTCACAAAGACCGCCACGGATACTGCGATCAATATCATCAAAGGCAACTTAACAGCGATGGATCCTAATGAGGCTTTTGACAAGCGTATTTATTTGAAGAATGGTATTTTCTATACTTCTGCTGCCACAACTGCAGACCTTTTTGAGGAAACAGGTGGTATGGAAGCTTCAAGATACACTTCGAACAAAGATATTTCCGCTATTAAAGTCTTGAACAGAATTGATGCTTTAGGTGTTCATTCCTTAGTCTCATGTGTTGTTGATTTCATGGGAAAAAGGATTGTGTGCCAGGCTCCAGTCCCAGGTATTTTCAACCAGAGCCCTGTTGGTGACGACGAAAAGGTGGCGTATGGTCTCTCTAGTGACTCCTCTAAAGTTTTGTATGATGAAGCTTTCGAAGGTCCAATGAAGCAAATTGCAGAAACTTTCCACCTCCAAGCCCACGAAGTTCAAGTTGGAGATACTAAACACACTTTGGCAGCCTCTAAGGAGACTAAGGGTATTTATGGCACTGACGGCCGTAAGTATGTCATCGACTTGTACAGAACGGTGCCTAAAGATGTTCCGTTCATTGAGGAGCATTATGATCCATCAAGCTCTACCTCTTATCCACATGGGGAGGCTCTTATTAGACACGAAGCTGTTGCTGACTGGTGGAAGCGCAAAATTTCTGACTATATCAAAAAGGAAACAGAAGCTGGTAAAACTGACGAGGAGTTACAACAGCTCAAATTACCAACAGACCAGTACGTCTTCAACCCCGATGCTGAATCAAAAGAAGACCAAGTGGTCATTAGAGAAATCTCGTCTTTCGTGAAAGACACCTTGATTGAAGAGTTTTTAAACGAACTCACCAACAATGTTGCTCCTTTCGATGGTAAGCACTTGACTGAGAGCTTGCACAAGTCTGGTATTAACTTGAGGTACTTGGGCTATATAGTGGAGAAGGCGATCGAGAGAAAGGAAGACGCTTTGAAAAAATTGGAAGAGACCATCAGAAAGAACGAATCAGAAGCTCCAGAATTGAAGGAAAAGGCTAAAGAAGAAGCTGAGAAGGCCGCCGAAAAGGCAAGGGAGGTAGCCGAAAAGAAAGCTAAAGGTGAAGAAGTTAAGGAAGAAGCTGAAGAATCGAAGGAGGAAAAGCCTACTATTGCAACTTTTGAGCCGGCGATTGCTAACTATTCCGCTCTTATCAAGATTGGCGTTCAGGAAATGATTGCTAGAGCTGCTAAACACTTGTTGCGTAAACAATCTAAGGAAGTTCCTTGCTACTTGATGCCGTCTTTGGTTGCCCACTTCCACAACTGTTTATTGGGCGATAATGTGAACTCAAATCCTGAAGCTGATATCCCCTCAGACTTGATTGAATTTGCCTCTAAGTCTGAGCTCGAGTTTACCAACTTGACCCCCTCAACTGTCGCACTGATGATTTCTGAACAGGTTTTGGCTCGTTTCAGATTTAATTTGAGTGAGAACTGGCTTTCTGAAATCAGTCCTGCCCAATTGATGAGAGAGATTGCACACAAGTTTGGTATCCAGTGGAAATCGCAAGACTATGCGTTTACTGCCAGTCAGTTGGCAGCACAGAAAGAGGCCGAAGCAGCAACTGTCCCTAGCGTCATTCCTCAGGCGAAGTCAAAATCTAAGAAAGGCAAAAAACAAGACAAGGTCGCAGCAAAGCCACCACAGGCCACTGTTAGAACTACCACTTTCATCAAGGACGACATTGTCAATTTTGTTCCATTGGTGAAAGATTCTGACTACAAGTCTGCAATCATTGACGAAATTTTCCAGACTGCACGTGCTCATATGTTGAAGGGTGACAAGGAAACAGCCATTTCTTTGTTGAATGAGTTGATCAATATCCAAGAGCAAGTGTATGGTGTAGTGAGCGCTGAAACAGTTAGCTTGTATACTTTGATTGCACAGCATTTTGCTGAGATGGGATTAGAGTACCAGGCCGCTATGATTGCTCGTAGAGCGATAGTTATTTCTGAAAGAACTACTGGGTTTGACTCATATGACACAATTACTGCCTACATGAACTCCGGTTACTTTGAATCATCCCAATTGGAGTTGGTTAACTCGTTGAAGTTGTACAAGCAGGCTATTAACAACTGGACTCATGTCTACGGTAAAGAGCACCCAATCATGGTCACCACTCTTAGCAACTTAGCTGACAACTTGTCTTCTTTGAAGTTATTCGAGGAAGCCTCCAAGTTTTATGAGATTGCATTGGAGCTTTCTATTAAGCTCAACGGCGAAATCTCTGAGATTACAGGAAGCATGTACCAGGGTTACGCCTTGGCCCTTTTGAATGCTGGCAAGTTTGAAAGTTCTTTGGAGCAATTTGAGAAGGTTGTGGAGATCTTCACAAAAACGATTGGCTTTGCTGATCCGTTGACGAAACGTGCCCACAACTACTCTCAGAGTGTCAGGAAGTATATCGAGTACTTAGCTGCACAAGAAGAGCAGAAAAAGAAGCAGATTCAACAAAGAGCAGCTGCTACAGGGAACAAGAAAGTACATGTGAGATCTTCTTCGGAAAAGAAGGCTTCGCGTGATGCTCCAAAAAAGATTGTTCAGGCTGATCCAGAGATCGCATCTCGTTCCATCGAAGATATCCTTAAATTCATTGAAGGGGACGAATAATGTATATAGTGTAAAAAGTTGTAAATAAAAGTTACTTTTTCAAAACCTGTTAATATACAACAAATTTGAATACATTCTTGTAGTTCATTGATTTAGTATCTAATGATGAAAGTCTAATTTTCTAACACGATTGCAGCCCGAATAATGGCTCGTTGTAATATATTTTCCAAGGTCGAATTGAACACTGACTGCGTATTTATTCTTTGTTGTCAGATCCGACCGCATGTTTGAACTCAATGTGAATATTTCTAATAAATTTATCTTCCTTTTTGATGGATTCTTTCAATTGCTGTTCGGCATTGTTAAGTTCAATCAAATTAAAGGAGCTTTCGGTTGTTTTCAAAGTGACTAGGATGTTGGTGTTTGCACCGGCACACATGACCAGTAACTTTTCCATCGTAAACAGTTTCAATGCAGTGTTTGAATCAAGTTCCTTTGCGACAATACCATCAATTTTGTCATAAGTTTCTGATCCAGGTTTCTCGCCACGATCAACCAACTCGTTACACGAGGAGACGAAGGTGCCCCAGCCGGCTTTAATGATTAAAACAGAAACACAAAGCCCGCCCACTGCATCTAACCACAAGATGTTGAACAAGTATCCGCCTGTGACAGTGATTAAAGCAACCAAGGAAGTCAAGGAGTCGACTCTATGATGCCAAGCGTTAGCGACAAGAACTTTTGAGTTAGTCGCATTAGCAACACTCAAGGTGTTGTAGAAAAGAAGCTCCTTGACGATAATCGACCCTCCAGCTATCCACGCTGCGTTAATGTTGGGCACTTCTCTCGCTTGTTGCACATCCCCCATATGCGAGTGTGAGTGTGAATGGTCATCAGACAGACTCATAAGCGAGCCATGGGAGTGGGAATGGCCAATTTGTACAGCCGATACATAGTCGTAAATGTAGGACGGCAAAGTGTATTCGAAAACTTGCAATAACGATGACCATCCCACAGAGACACCAGCGAATAACAAAACTCCGCTCACCAATATGGATCCTACACTCTCAATCTTTCCATATCCAAGTGGAAAATTAATTGGGGTGCCCACTTTTGAAGCAACATTTACAGTTGCCAAGGTGAGAAAATCGGCGACCATGTCCGATACGGAGTGAATTGCGTCAGCCACCAAAGATTGCGAGTGGAAATAAACACCTCCAATTCCCTTGGAAATCGCCATTGCGACATTGACCAATAGTCCGATCCACGTAATTCTTACCGCAGGGTTCGATAAAATGGATTTGGCGTTGGTTACAAGAAGCTCATTGGGTTGTGAGTGAGAATGAGAGTGCCCAAACAAGCCATGGGAATGGCCATGATCTTCGTGATCATGTGAATGTGTGCTCTCATGGGTATGTGAGCTATCATGGGTATGCGTATGTTGTTTGTCTGTCGACATGTGGTTGTGTTTGTGGGTGGTTTTTTTATTTTCAGACCGGTTTATGGCCGCTGAGTGGAGAAAGTTCTTGGGAGGCCCATTAGTAGCCTTGATGGAACTTGCGCCAAACCTCCTTACTTCATTACTAATTGAGCCTTTCTTCAATTTGCTCGTTTTGGTCATATATGTAGTGCATAGATTTGTGCTGATGAATCTGGTATTGTATGTGATAAGGTTTGGTACGCGTACTTTATTTTTCGATAGCAGTAGCCGGCCCTGACAGACAGCGGGTGCTGCTTGTGCAAGGGCGTGGTTGATCATAAGGTTTGGGTGTCGACAATAGGCAGGAGTTTGGATTTTTATTTGATTCAACCCACAGGAAATAAATGCCCTATCGGCGGAAGTGACCCACCCAAGTGGTTTTATAATAAGACACAAAAATGCTTAGATAGATTACAAGTGAGGTGATTTTTCAAGGTCAAGTCTTTTCATTTGCTAATGAAAAGCTCTAATTAAAGTATCGTGCTACAGAATACAAAACCCATGTGCAATTTTATTCATTAGTTAGTAATCCTCATGAAAAAAGCTGTTCCACTACAGAAGTTGCCGAGACCTCCGGCATGTCCTCTTGTACCACCTCAGGCTGCTGCTGAACAGTCTGTTGCAGCTCCCACTCATTCAATTGTTGCAACAATCTAGTTTTTTCTTGAGCCTGGAACAATAACAGTTTCACTTGGGGAGTCGGTCTACGGACATGCATGAAATTACAAAAGTCACGCAGACAGCTATTTGTATCGTAGGCCCTACAGTTAGCCTCTTGAAAGCTTTCCACCGGAGAAAGCTCGCAATGCACCGGCCGATTATTGAACCATTCTTGGTTAAGTAACTGTGTGGCAAGCATGGCAGCGTCCTTGTCCTCGTATCGCACGTAGACATTCCCATTCAAGTGATTGTTATCGTTCTCGCACACCACAATGTCACGGACATGTCCTAGCAGAGCCAACTTGACAAATACGTCCTTGTAAAACTCATCGAACGACTGTTGGAGCTCCCCAGCACTCAAATCTTGGTCTTTATTCTTGTTCAACTTGGGATTATCATAAAGGTTGGATAGTAAGAGTGTGTGTGACGATGTCGGTTTGTAATGTCGTCTCGAGCACTTTTCCCCGTGGCGACAAGCGCCGATCTTGTTGAAAAATGAGCATCCTTCCACCATCAAGTCGCGAAAATATTTGTGATGGACTGTGTCTGTTCAAAAAGAAATAGTGAAATATTTCGATGGGTACTTGAATTGAGAAGATACAAAATTAACATTGAGATATCGAGTAGCGAGATATACGACTGCTTAGATGTTCATTTGGCATCGAAACATTTAGTTTCATATAGTCATCGATCTACGGCGCTCACCAAAGTGGGCTTGTTTTAGTGTAGCGTATCACTCTCATGGATCTGGTGATCTTAACCTTTATTACTCTGAGCGCAGTGCTCTCTAAAACTGTTTATCTATACACTGGAATTCACTGATTCAGTTCTCACACGCAGAGATTCTTTCTCATCCAAATGCACCACGACATCAGAGTCCAAATTACTCTTTGGCCCTTTGTACCATTTCCGTGCCAGCACGAGAAACCAAATTGTTACTAGCAACATTGGGCCGAAATACACCACACAAGTCCAGTTCATATTGTTCAAGGTCAAGTCCTTCCCCTTTACCGTTGGCATACACAAGATAGGGATCATAAGTAGGACAAAAGAACAGGATATGATACCGATGGGAGTAGACAATTTTCCAAGGTGGACAGGGCCTGGTTTGAAGGAGTCTCTCGCCCAAATGAGTTTCATCAATGTTGGCATGGTAAAAGAAACAAATGCAGCAATACCATTGACCGAGAAAATGGCCCCAATAGCTACGGAGCCAGCAAACATCAAAAACAAAAGACACTGTCCTATTCCAAAGGTTACCCAGACGGCGTTTATCGGAGTGCGGGTATAAGAATTGACCACCTTACACCAACGAGAAAAGGGAAACAAGTCGTCACGAGAATATGCGAAAGTGACCCGAGACAGCGAAAGCATACACGAAGCCCCCATAAAATAAGACGAGATGATGGTCAAAGCGGTTGCGGTATTCGTCATCTTGTGGTTGAAGATTTGAGTGAGGTACGTCACAAACGGTTGGCCTAGCCCCAAGGGATCCTCAGCAATTTCGTTCAAATCGACGACAGTGTAGGCAATAGCCACCATGAAAATGAAGCCCACCAAACCACCGATAGAGGAGGTCATAATAATGGCCTTGGGAACAGCACTGGATGCGTTACTACACTCCTCCGCCAAGTGGAAGGGCGAGTCGTAACCACCCATGGTCCAAATGACACCCAAAAACGCAATCAAGGTGGCTATTCCATCCGGATAATCAGTTCTGTTTTCAAACCCCCAAGCTTCGCTGTTTGTATTAAATTTCCTTCCGTCAGGACGCTCTTTGACTCCCGCAAGAATCATTACAAATACCACAGCGAGGAAAACAATATTGACAATGGTTCCTGTGGCATTGAACTGGGCAAGCCATTTCGTGGGGAAACAAGCAATTACAGCATGCGACGCCTGGAGTGCTGCACAGACCCCATATACCTTCCCGGGAGAAACTTCAAAGCCAGTGTTGTACGAAACAATAGCCAAGATCATCAGCGCCCCAGCATAATTGACGGACGCAGCCACTGTTACCTGACACAACCAATTGGACCAGCACGTGATCCAAGTGAAAAAAGCCTTGTACTTTGGAGGAGCCAACTGGGATACTGCATATGGGGCTCCAGCGCTCACAGGAAACGCGGAGGCCGCCTCTGCCAAGGAAAGCGCCACGCAGGTCACAAAGCCAACACAGATCAACCACGGGACAGGGCTGATCCCATTCACCAACTGTTGGTAGGGAAATGTAGCTGCTATCGACGGTAAAAGTCCTAGAACAGAAAAAGCAACGGAAAACACTGTCCAGAGAGAAAACTCGCGTCTGAACTCCGCCTTGTAGCCCATGGCCATGATCATGGCTTCGTCTTGGTTGACATCATGACTCACATTTATGGCTAGTCCCTGGTCGGACATAATGGATTTGATATGTAAGTCATCGACGACTATCTGCGACCGCGCAGGGTAGATCTGCTCCATGGCGGATGTTGGTGCCAATTGCCTGTTTAAGTATACTTCTCTTATCTCTGAAAAAAAAGCGCCAAATTTGACATTTGACACAAAACTGCCGACAATGTTTGGAACAAGAAAGAAACACAAACTTTTAGGGCTTTCCATTATTTTGCGCGGATCAACTTGGAGCTGCGACTAATCCTGCCTAATTGGGCAGATCTGATAAGATGTAGTTTGGCAAACGTTTAATTTTGCCGAGAGACCTGGAAACTAAGGAGTATTTAAAGTACGAATTAAACATGTCCATGCAATCCATTGGTGTGTTTGATTGACTTCTTAAAGGTCTCAGAAGATGAAGGGTTTGGTAGGGTGTAGAGGGTGCATTTCCGTCCTTATCTATAATTCCGGCAGTGTGACATCACAGCAAATTTGATAACGACACACTAGAGATAAAAGGCTGAAACGGCATGCAACACACACGTGAGATAAAAGGTACGCTCATAATACGACGTCATATATAAGTTGACATAATAATAAGCACAAACACTGAGATTGGTTAAATCGGCTTGCAGGTACAAAATGATCTACACACGATAGTCAATTTCCAAATAAGAATGCTAGATTACGTAAGCCAGAAGAAGCTAAAAGGGGAAGAATACAAGTTGGGATCTAGATGTAAGATCAATGTGAACAGATGGTTGAATCTCTTCTTTTATTCTTTGATTTTGGAGCAGACCATGATAAAAACATATCAAAGAAGTTTCAAAGGTGCCAAATATCTGTAATCCAATGCTTCATCCCTTGTGTTAGTCCTCATCGGATTCAGGACACCAGGGGAAGTGATGCTCACTTACCCAGCTGCGATGTCACTCACAGAAGACGAATCATCCACTTTATCGTGAGCTACGCTTGTGGCACAATATTACCGAATGGAGTCTGAAGTTTCACTTTTGGATATTTACCTCTTCCTTATGGAATACGCACTCTGAAATCACCATCATCTCCATAGGTAATCACCATCATCTTCCAATCTACTCTCTACTTTGTTGTCTGTTCATTAGTTATTCAAGTCATTAGTCCTTATACTTTTACCATTTCATCTACACATCACTGTCCTTTGACATGGACCCCCGAACCTTCTCTTTGCCGTCGATAACCTCGTAAGACTTGATGTACTCCAAGTCGGCCAGGTCCAAGTTACTTTTTGGACCCAGGTACCACTTGCGCGCCTCGACCAAAAAGAAAACCGTAGCAATTAGCAACGGGCCAAAGTATACAAGCACCGTCCAGTTCATCAAGTCGAGAGTCAAGTTCTTGCCTCTCACGGTTGGCATACACAAAATAGGGATCATGACAAGCACGAAGGCACACGACACAAAGCCGATCGGCTGCGAGAAGCGCCCGAGGTGCACGGGACCTGGCTTGAAGGTGTTGCGCGCATAGGTGATTTTCAATAACGTGGGCATGGTGAAGGAGACAAAGCCCGCAATGCCTCCTACCGAGAAGACTGCACCGATCGCCGTGCTTCCTGCAAACATGAGGAGGAGAAGGAGTTGCTGGATGATAAAATTGAGAAACACGGCATTCACTGGTGTCTGAGTGATACCATTCACCTTTGACCAGATATGGGGGAAGGGAAACATTCTGTCGCGTGAGTAAGCAAACGTGACTCTTGACGCTGCAAGCATGCACGTAAAGCCCATGCAGAAGGACGAGACGATGGTCAACGCTGTCATGGCGTTAGTGGTGCGCACAGTCAAGAATTGTGTCATGTACGTTACGAACGGCTGGCCCAAGCCCTGCGGGTCTGCAGCTATCTCGTCCAAGTCCACCACTGTGTATGCAATGGCAATCATAAAGAGGAACCCCACCAAGCCTCCTGCAGCAGAGGTGAGAATAATTGCCTGGGGTGCCGCCACGCTTGCGTTTGAGCACTCCTCTGCAAGATGGTATGGCGAGTCATACCCACTCATACTCCAGATGACACCGAGGAACGCCATGAGCACTGCAATTCCGGTTGGGTAGTCTGTCTGGTTAGTGAAGCTCCACGCCTTGCTGTTGGAGTTAAACTTGGGGATGGCTCCATCGTACCGCTCAACCCGGTCGTTCGCGGCAAGGAGCACCACAAACACAATCACCAAAAAGACAATGTTCACCATGGTCCCAAACGACGAAAAGCGTGCTACCCATTTTGTGGGGAAGCAGCTTATGACTGCACATACCACCTGAATCCCCGTGGTCACTCCATACGTCATTCCATCGGAAATCTTGAAATTGGGATTGTTAAAGGCCCCGAGAGCCAACATCATCAGCGCACCCGAATAATTGACCGACGACGCAGCTGTGATCTGGCACAACCAGTTGGACCAGCATGTGATCCATGTCAAGAAGGCCTTGTATTTAGGCGGTGCCAACTGTGACACCGCATAAGGTGACCCCAGACTCACAGGAAATGCCAGGGCTACCTCGGCCAACGATAGCGATACACACGTCACGAGACCTACACCTATGAGCCATGGAACAGGAGAAATACCCAGCACCAATTGCTGGTAGTCGAACGTGGCCGCGATCGATGGAAGGAGACCAAGCACCGAGAAGGAAACTGCAAAAACTGACCACGCGGAAAACTCACGCTTGAATTCGGCCTTATACCCGAGCGCCATAATCATGGCCTCATCCTCATTCACCTCGTGGTCCACGTTAATCGTGATGCCCTGGTTTGAGAGAATAGACGTGATGTTGAGATCGTCCACATGGATCTGGGATGTCACCGGATGTAACGAATTGGTCGTTGAAACGATTGGCGATTTCATGATCTCTGTAGTTGTATTATGGGTTGGTGTTGTACAACTATTGGTCAGAGTAATCGGTTGTTTAGATCCAGTTAGCGATTGATTAGCTAATGTTGCGAAGAGCTAATGGCACTTTATAGTCTTATCGTAGCTTATCGTAGCTTGGTATCTTGTATTTTGCGGCATGTCGGAGATTTTATACGTTGCCGCTAATTGATAAGACAGCCCAATTTTGCAATACAGAGCACCGCGATTGAAATCACAGAAAGAAACACCAACAGAAAGGACCCGAGGTTGTTGGGAATACGGTCTATTTTTCCTGCTGTGGCACAGCTACACCACAGTCCCTTGGTACAGGGTTTGATCTTCGTAATAGTTTATTTGAGTGGGGGATGTGCTGATAACGGAAAAAAGAAACTTTTAGATAGCCGCCAAGGAACAAATTAGTACGGCGCAATGGGGCGCATCTGAGCTTCCCAAAAGGAAATCTATTTCTCCACAGACAAATGTTCTCACATCTTCTCGACGACTTCCTTATTTCGTACAAGCTTACTTAGGTATAAAGTTTGAGATCGTTACAAATGTGGCGTGTGTACACAAAGCTGTAATTGTGAGTTGTTGGGAAAATGACTGTCCCGGGCCTGTAAGGAGATGAGAACAGATTAACAATGTCATTTGGTGGGTTATGGCCACCGATTGTTCGACAAGAATTTTCGATGAGGGGCTTGAGTGCCTATTGTGAGGCGGCTTATGTAGTTATAGTGGGGCATGGATAACCTGGGCATGAGGAGAAGAATGAGGAGAAAATCGTCTGTGGAGACTCAACAGGGGAAGAAAATTGCAGGTTCGCCGATGAAGTCTAATTTTGGAAAAAGTTCTGCGCGTTCGACACACCTTCTCATCACCAAGCCGGCACATGCCCACACTTCTGTCTCTGTAGTAGATATATGTGTTTTTGGAAGTATGCACAGTAGGTGATGGAATCCTTGTGTGACCTGCATATGCATGAAACGATCAACCTAAAATCAATGCGCATGAGTGGCCGATTCAGGAAAAACTCGCAAGCGGCGGCAACGAGCTCAAGGATATAAATAGTTCACATTCCTGAATAACCCCACTTACAAATAACCCCACTCACAATTTGCGGTCATCGCGGCAACAGAAAATATTAACAGTCATGCCTGGGTCGAGAATACCGGGCACTATGTAGCTAGGCAAGAAGTTGTTACTTTTTCAAGATTCGTAGATATTTGGAAAATTAATTTTTATGCTCGCTAGTAATCATAAGTAAGCTGGAACCAATTAAGGTTTACGTATATTCAAATAGGCGAGGCTTGCTTTCATGCTAGTTCGCACGTGCCTCGCGTCTTGTGACAAAAGAATGAGCGGGGAGGCTAAAAATTATCAACATTGAGCGTATAAACTTGACCAAGTGGAGGACAGGTTTCAATTGCAAAGTTGAAGGTGGGTAGAACTTTTATACTGTGAATCAATATTCGGCGAGAATTTTAGTCTGCCGGCGTAATTTATGAGAGACATTTATATGGTATTCGAACATAATTTCCGCAATATGGCTCATAAAATATGTCTTAAGTGGCCCTACACATGAGCCAAGCGACTGTGTTGATTGATGTGATGAGTGCTGAAATGAGTAAGCGAGTATACTGGAACACAGTTATCTAAGGGATTCGTGTTGACAACTGTGCAAACAAGTCCTAGTCGCGGCTTTTCATTATGTGGATAATCTTCCTTCACTGCTCGAAATTCCCACTCACATATTCGATTCGACAGTGCATCATATTTTAACTTCTCAAATCTATTCCTTTCTCTGGGCAGATAATTGTTCATTAACTCTCCTCTACCGTAGTATCCTTCCAAATACTTTTCTATCATCCATGATAAGAAACACGTGCAGAAATAAACAAAGCCCTATAGCGGAGATGAACAGAAGAAGCACTTCGAAATAAAGGAACGAGTGTGAAAAAGTGAAACGGGTCTGCGAAAGATCGAAATCGATCTGTCTTGACATGGTTAGCACCAAAGTTGTAGAGTTTTCTTATAGACACAAACCATGGTATTTCTCCGAACTGATCGGAACTGCATACTTTCTACTGATGTGATTTTGGTTATTCTCGCTGCATAATGTGTATCGTGAGAATATCATTTCCACTTTTCCCCTGGGCTAAGTATCGCCTCAGAATAAACCAGCGAAGCGTAAGATATTAAGAATCAGTTAATGAACCAGAAAAGTCCATCTATAGAACAAAAAGGCGAGCCCACAAGTCAGTATAAAACCCACATAGGACAATATTGGATCTTGGAATAGCCCATGCTAAACATTGTCAAGCTTTGAAACCAGCAATTAATATGCTTCCGACGATCCATATCGGTCAATATTTAACTACATTGAGCAGGGGTACAGAGAAAACATTGAATCGTATAACATTATCCATTCGTATGGATCCCATTGAATATACGTGAATCCCATGAAATATCTGTTTTTAGTGGTATTTACAACATGTTAAGAGTCAGCGAGAACGGCAAAAAATCCATCAGGGATAGATTTATCACGACACCGTCAAATTCAGACGTACAAGAACACAACAGAAGGAAAAGGACAGTCCAAACAAAACGGCCCAATATTAGTAGAAAAGAGAACGTCAGGCTGATAGATAGACTGAACAGATAGATTGAACAGACAGATTGAACAGAGATTGAACAGAGATTGAACAGAGATTGAACAGAGATTGAACAAACGACTGAACACACAGACTGAGCACTCACTTACTCAACACACTAGACACACGGCCATATTATCCACTACACGGTTTGGAAATCCACGATTGAATACATATCATTCATCTACAGCAGCCATTGACTAGGTAAAATAAGCAGGTAGTCAAGCATCCGATTACAGCGCATACATCACATACGTCCAACAGACATGTCACTCTTCTTTAAAACACCTATTGACATCGAAATCCGGTTGGAAGGAGAGGAGAAAAGAAGGCATGTGGAGATCCGCAACGCGCAGGGCCAAATGGAGAAGATGCCTGTATACAAGGACGGGGAAAGCGTTAAAGGGGCGGTGACGGTGCGGACGAAGGAGGGCCGGAAGGTGGAACACCTGGGACTCAAGGTTCAATTGTTGGGACTGATTGAAACGAATATTGATGGGCTTGTTTCATCCGAGTTCCTCTCGTTGGCCACGGAATTGGCCTCGCCAGGGACTCTTACACATCCCGAGACACATCAGTTCGAGTTCAAGAATGTGGAGAAGCAGTATGAGAGCTACCGGGGTAAAAACGCACGGCTCCGGTACTACGTGAAGGTGACGATGCTCAAAAAGAACCAAAGTAGCGAGGTGAAGCGCGAGAAGGAGCTCTGGGTGTATCAGTACATTGCACCGCTTGTGGCCCCCAAAAAGAAGGAGAATACGACGGTGCGGATGGATATCGGGATCGAGGACTGTCTCCACATTGAGTTCGAGTACCTGAAGCTGCGGTTTTCTTTGAAGGACGTGATTGTAGGCCGGATCTACTTTCTTTTGGTGCGGCTCAAGATCAAACACATGGAGCTTTCTTTGATACGGAGGGAGACGGTGGGGCTGCCGCCAAACCAAGTAACGGACAGCGAAACAGTGGTGAGGTTTGAGATCATGGATGGCGCTCCTGTCAAGGGCGAAACGATTCCCATAAGACTTTTCCTTGGGGGGTTTGACTTGACGCCTACCTTCAAGGATGTGAATAAGAAGTTTTCGACGAGAACCTATTTGCTGTTGGTTTTGATTGATGAGGATTCTAGAAGGTATTTCAAGCAGAGCGAGGTGATTTTGTATAGAGAAAATTGAGAATTTTGAGCACTGAGCGGAGCTCAGGGCGAATAGACAGTATTTGAGTATTGATTAGGCGAAAGGGAATTCTGAGCACTAAGTGGAGCACTGCGAATAGACAGTATTTGAGTATTGATGTGAGTATAGAGAATTCTGAGCACTGGCGAATAGTTTGAGTATCTCGACTAAAGAGAAGATTAAGGTTCACGAAGGTTCATAAAGTTTTCATTTAAGATAAAGGTAAACTTAAAGGTTAAGACGCTGAAGAAGTCCTATACGGGAAAAAGGAAATAGTAAACACATACTATCCTTCGTGATCTCAAATTTAACAATACAGAGGAATTATTTTTACAAAATTTACGGTTTTTTAGTGAGAGAGGATACAACCCATCCTTCACAAAGGAATGAAAAAAGAGGTTCTTTGGAAGATAAAAGTGGGGACCTGACACGATGAATTTTCTTTAATACTTTAGTTTTTTACTTTATCACTTCTAGATCCTCGCTACTAATTCGCTTCATTTGTTTTTCTTTTAACACTTTGATATTCGCTACAGTTCGCGCGTGCGAGAGTTAATTTTTATTAGAATCATGAGAAAAGTTGCAAAATGTGGACAAAATAGAAAATGCTCAACCAGGTATATGACAAACAAATATGATATGTATACAACTAGACTTGTATTTATGGAATTGGAATTGAGGGACGCTTCGAAAAGTTGTGAAAACTACAATACTGTCTGCTGGTTATTGCATGTGTGTGGTTTTTGTTCGTGTGTGTTGTGATTGTATTTTGAAGTAGTGAGTAGAAATTCGAGTAGATCGTTTAAAGGGTAGCGAAAGAGTATGTTAAGAAATTCTGTTCTGGTATTCCTAATATTAGGATAATTAGGTGTGGATTCTATTGGAATGAGGTTTATTCCATAGGTGATGGTGAATGTGTATTGTTGAATAGTTGTGTAGTGTACCTCCAGGTTTCGGTTTGTTTGGCTCTAAAATGAACTCGGGAAGCCGAACGGATGGCACAAATGAAGAACGAGGTAACCAGCTGGTGTCGCTCCGCACCGCGGGAGTCCGTGCACTACTCTACCAAGTCCAGGCGCTCTATCTCCGTACACCCGTTAAACTCTTTCGTCCATCACGATTCGACTACCTTGCGTACGTGCGGGAGCTCGCCAATCGACACCTGGATATCCAACACAAACCGTACCGGTTCCACACGCACTCGCTGATTGGGATGCTTGTGAACGTGGTACGAAAAGAGGGCTGGCAGTTCATTCCAGATAAGGTACTACCGCCCCTCGTGGCCAACTCCATCACAGGTGTGATTCTCTACGGCACATACCTCACGTGTTTGGACCGAAGCCCCACTCCCCCTTCGTATTGGGACACTTGGAAAGCCGGACTCATTGCGGGTGCTGCCCAATCGCTTGCAGCAGCCCCAGTAGACGCCATATACACGCGTCTGAACGTGGCCGATATCCTCAACGGAAGCCACCAGAACCTCTGGGTGTACGGGGCGCGCAAATTGCGCGAAATTGGCCTCGTGGGCATCTTTGCAGGGTACAGCTTCTCGCTCCTAAAGGAGAGTGTGGGGTTTGCCTTCTACTTCTCCACGTTTGAGGTGGTCAAGACCAAGGGTTACAACATCACACGGGGGGTGATATCGCAGTACCGTGAGATGAAGACGTCTATTCTGAGCTTTTTTGGCATCAAGGAGCCCGAAATCAGCCTCAAGGAGAAGCAGAGACTGGCCCGCTTTCTCCAGTCGCTGTTTGTGTTGCTCGCGGGGGCACTGGCGGCCTTGGCCTTGACCTCCGTGCAGTACCCCATTTCCAAGGTGCACAAGATCCATCTTGCACGTTTGGAGACTTTGGACGTGTACAACGCTTCAAGCGGCCGCCCGCTCTTCCAATTGTACTACAACTCATACATCGACACTTACAGACAGGTGCTCAAGTTTAAGAAAAAGGCAAAGGGGGGGTGGTTTGTGGTGGCGTACAAGGGCTTTGTGAGGAATGCATTGGCAACCATCCCGGCAACATCGGTGGGCTTGTTGGTGTTTGAGATAATGAGGACCCAGATGGATGAGTTGGAGGTTTGAGAAAACATACAAGATAAGACTCATAAGCGGACGACATACACGTTCACTACGAGCACATCGAGCAGCATTCAAGAATGTAAGAATCTGTGGAGCATACAGGGGATGATAACCATCAGAGGGCATTGGCTAGTAACTTCATCACCTGAGATGCGTTGATCATTAAAATGCAATGTAAGACATTGCGGGTCACAACACCCCTGTTAGCTCTCCAGTACTGATTTATGATGATAAATGTTAGATAAGGAGAAGCTGCTTGTTGGCGATGAAACAGAGTGCATCGCCAACAAGCAGCAAATTTGAACATTGAAAACTCGGCCTTCGGGCACCCTGGCTCGATTAGGATTATACATAGCATGGTAATAGAATATAGACAACGGAAAGGATAGACAGAATACTGAGGTAATAGAAGTGAATAGGGCGATTCAAGACTAGAAAATGGGTCGTGATTACACGATAGTGTGGGCCAATTATTGACAGGATGATCTGTTCTTTTTCGGAGTGGGTTCTATACCATCATAATAGTGATGACTTGGTGATCTGATTTCTACAGTCTACTATGGGTGATCTCTCTACCTACTGATAATAGTGCTCACTTGATTTGATTGATAGCACTTTGGGTGATTCTCTATTCTCTCATGGTTGTACATCCGCCAGTTCGTCGTTCACTATTCGTTCGTCACAGAATATGCTAGCGCAATTGCTAAGCCTCGGCCACGAGTCTACTCATTTCTCTACTACTTTCACGGTTCCACTCCTCAATTCGAACAGTAGCATGCGAATGGACTATTTCTCTGTTATTGAGAAGGCGCCAAGTGGCGTTTACTTTAGCGAGACGTTACTATTAGAAAAGGGCACAAGTGAGTGATGTTTTACTTAAGCGAAGCATTACTATTACTCTTTATCGAAAGAAGCACACAAGTGCTTCACTTGTGCTTTCTCTTCACTTGTGCTTTCTATTCCATTTGCGATTGTAGTAAGGAACGCACAACTTCGCTTCGCTCAGTTGTGCAAATTTATTGCAACCTCTTCTTATAAGCGCTCCACCCCGCATCTCTATACCTCCTCCCCTCCACCACCGGATCCCTCCCCTTTCCAAACAAACCCCTCCCCACAATAATCACGTCTGTTCCCGTACTCACAACCTCATCTACAGTTCTATATTGCTGACCAAGAGCATCGCCCTTATCGTCCAAACCTACGCCTGGGGTCATGATGAGCCAGTCAAAGCCGTCCTCACGGCCTCCCATATCCCGCTGGGCAATGAAGCCGACCACAAACTCGCGATCAGACCGCGCAATATCGACAGTCTGCCTGGTGTACTCTCCATGGGCCAACAGGCCCTTACTGGACAACTCCGCCAACATCAACAACCCACGAGGCTCACTGGTGGACTCCTGTGCAGCAGCCTTCAATCCCTGAACGATTCCGGCGCCGGTGACACCGTGGGCGTTAGTGATATCGGCCCACTGGGCGATTTTGTAGACACCACCAGCGTACTGGGCCTTGACGGTATTGCCAATGTCTGCAAACTTGCGGTCCTCAAAGAGCATGAAACGGTGCTTTTTGGCCAATTCAAGGAGCGGGATCACCGTCTTTTCGTACGAGAAGTCGTCCACAATGTCGATGTGCGTCTTCACAAGGCAGATGTAAGGACCAAGCTTGTCCACAAGCGAAAGGAGCTCTTCTGTGGTGCGCACGTCCACAGACGCACATAGGTTTGTTTGCTTATCGTCCATGAGGCGCAAGAGGCGCTGGGCCACAGGCGAGGGGTGGCTGGAGGCCCGTTCGGTGTAGGATTTCATAGAGATGAGAGAAAAAGAAAAGAAAGAACGGCTCAATGCATATACAGATCTACATTATTTTCAATAGTGATTATTACGATAGTGAATTATGATTTGTCCACACTATGCCCGCGATAGTTATGAGAGGTTTTATTGTGTTCTGTACTCAACACCCTGCATCTCGGTGTTCTGACACCTCCCCATCCTCTCAAGACTCATTTACACCATTCATGAGGGCATTTGCCTGATTATTCCACCTGATCGTGATTTTATTCCACCTGATAACCTGATCTGCCTGCTCATATCTATTCTTCCCATCTACACCTTCTCTTATCGCATTCTACTCTATGTAATATCAAACACTAGCACTTGTGGATCTATTTATGCATGCCACTGGCTAACTCAACCATGCTATCTATCAGATTTGGCGGCTCGGTCTCTTGGACCATGAAACTGATCGTCGTCAGTATGCTGTCTCATCCTCAGGCCTGCTGATCGCCTGTGGTCATCATTCAGTGTTCTCGGTGTTCTCATTCTCGGTGTTCTCCTTAGTATTCTCGGTGTTCTCCTCAGTATTCTCGGTGTTCTCAGTATTCTCGGTCTTCTCATTCTCTGTATTCTCATTCTCTGTATTCTCATTCTCATTCACAGTCTTCTCAATCTTCTCATTCTCACTTTCATTCTTCTCACTCTTACTCTTCTCATTCTCATTCTTCTCTTTCTCTGGAGAGTCTACAACACCCCTTATCGTGCTATCAATTCTGTCAATCCTCGCCCATGTCTCCTCTCCCTTTAGTCCCAAGACCAAGACCATATTCTTTAAGGTTTCGCTCACAGTCTCATGCAAAGCGGCATCCGAGGACGTGTCCTTAATTACTGCAACACTGTCCAAGAAGCCCAACCAGATGCGGTCAAAGTCGTCCAAATCAGCATGGCACTTCAAGAACACCTTGGAGAAGAGCGAGAGCGTCTCGGCCTGGGTGCGGGAGAAGCCGTGGGGGTCTGTCTGAAGCACTTCGGGCTTGGCCAACTCGGCAAGGAGCGGAAACAAGCCGTACTCAAAGAGCCCTGTGCCACCGGGTGCCGAGAGAAGGGCCAGCAGCAACTGGGCAAGCGCACACGCACGTACTTCGCGGCACGGGTTGAAGCACTGGTGTGCAAGCGCCTGAATCAGCGAATAAAAGACGTCTATGGGTTCGGTTCCATGATTCTGAAGTCCATTCAGAAGTTCATTCAGTTCATTCAGTTCACTCAGTTTCTTCTCATCCACATTAACTTCCTTCTTCATTTCACTCTTTGCATACTTTTGGGCAACTTTTGAGGTAAGAGCAATGGAGCGCTTTGAAAGAGCAATTATATTCGAGTAGTCGTCGTCGTCATTCACACCCACGGCACCTAGGGACGAAACGTCATCCAATAAGCCAAGAATGGGCATGTAGTTGTTAGGCCCTACATCCTCTACCCCCACAAAGTCCACGAGGTCGGAAGCGTGCTGGGGCACGGCAAAAACACGCAAACAGCGCCAGTAGGCGTCATCACGGCTTTTGAGCCCAAGAAGCGGCTTGAGAATAGACGAGGTCCGGAGAAGTTCGGGGTCGAACGCAAGGATTCTGTCGAAATCCACTGCTTTTTCAAGACTCCGCGCAAGAAGAAGTTCGTAGCACACGAGACGGAGCTGCGACTTGGCAGAGAAGGTGGGGAATAGAGTTTGTACACACTCATCCACCTTCTCCATCAACGGTTTATCTGCGAGACGGAGCGCAAAACACACCGCGGCCTCCACAAGGAACAAACACTCGGGCTCGTAGAAACGCTTGTTTTCCGGGCTCTGGGTTGGAACAGCATCAAGCAACAACTGGACCAAGATGGCCAAGTCGGACTGTGGGGCCGAGGCAAGGTGCTCGAAAATCACGGGAATCTTGACGGAACGCACGCAGTCAATGGTACTGAGAGTACTTTCAATCTCATCATTAGAAGGCTCCGGTGGCTCGTCCGAATACCCCTTCAAGAACGACAGGAAGGTGGAGAGAATCCCACTGGCATTGGTTGGTTTAACTCTGTTTATGATGAAGCGGGGCTTTACAGGAGCCAAGGGGGACAAGCCCATTTCGGTTTGGAAGTCGGGAACCATGTTGGCGGGCATGAGACAGTTCTCTAGAAGCGTCAAGAGAATGCGGAGAACCTTGCTCCAGCTCTCCGACATGCGGCAGTCGCTCTTGCGAAGGAGCCGGAAGAGCACAACCATGCTGAGCTGGGCCTTAAAGTCGTGCCCAAACCACACAGCAGTCTCAGACACAGTCATGTCGCCGGTATCTGTTTTGATCTGGGTGATGGGGATGGCATCGCGGTCTGCCGGTACTCTAGGAGCCGTGAGACCGGTCATATCGGCCAACACGGCCACGAGGCGGTCTACAGCCGAGCCGAGACCGTGGTAGATGCATATATTGGCACAGCGGTCGAGCAGCAGCATGAGCCGCGTGATGAGATGGTCATCGGAAGCGTCCTTGAAAACCGCCACAAGCGTCGACACAATGGTATCTACCACCAGCTCAAACAAGGCGCGGTCAAACTGACACACCTCTGCTGGGGAGTAGTCGTGCAGACGCGGGGTATCGACCTGGGTGCTAATCAAGTTGTTCCACGCATCGTCAAACCACTTGTCTGTGCCGTGGTGTTCCTCTGGCATGATGATTTCACGCTCCTTGATCAGCTCGTAGATTTTCGCAAGGTACCACTCTGGGTAGTCGCGGCCATTATAAACTCCGCGGAGGTTCTTCTTGTAGTCGTCCAAGAGCATCTGGCGCTTGACCTGGGGGTTGTGGAGATCGGTATTCAACATGATGACCAGGTACAGGAGAATGAACACCAGGTCTCGATCGGGCCGAACGTCCTCCTCATCGGTCTGGCACGCCACGTAGTGTTCGGCAAACGTCTCGACAATGCGCTCAATCTGCTGGGACTCGCCTGGAAGACGGAATGTGCGCAAAAGAAGCCGCAACGCCTCGTCCACACGCATGTGTGCCATGTCAAATCGCGAGATAAAGTGCCGGAGAACCTCCACGTTGCTGGGCTTGGCCAAAAGCTCTCCTAGAACCTTTTTGTTGAGGCGCCCGCTCTTGGTGAAGAAGAAGGCTGCCACTTCTTTAGGGTCATTGGCGTCTTTGATGAAACCGTGCTGTACAAGAGCCGCAAGGCCTTCTTTGGGACTGCGGTTGAGAAGCTCGGAACATGATATAAACGATGTCTTTTGCGCTTTATCGTGGAGCGCAGCAACAACAACATCGTCCCCCCCTCTTTTCCTCTCGCCCCGTATTCTCTCCTCTACACCACTCACAAACAGCAAGACGCTTTCAAGACACATTGGGGGAACCACATCAGTGGTGGCCGCCGCGGCCTCTGGAAGCAGCAACCGGCACGCGAAACCCAACATGCGCACCGCGAGGTCCAGGCGGTCAAAGTCGCAGTCGTAGTCAATCATGAGGTCGGTGAAAAAGGTCTGCAGACGGGTCCAGAGAAGCAGAAGCGCCTCCAAAATGGTCTCCTTGGCTGCTGCACTACGTTCCACAGTACTCACCTGGTTGCCTTTGACAGGACTGTTGTGGTCCTCCACCAGCTGGACCATGAGATTGAGCAGGAGCTCGATTTGCGACTTGAGGTGGGAGCCCATGGTGATGGCAAGCGTCGTGAAGACACGGAGAGAGGCTTGGAGAAGGGCCGGCGACTCGGTCGTGGTGATGATCTGGAGAATGTGTTTGCACACAGAGTCGCTCACAAGCGAAAAGACACCATTGTGCTGGGGTATGTGGCTTCCCAGGACTTCGATGGCAGTATTAAGGAGGTTGAGTGAGAAGACGCGTGTGGATTCGAGGTGCTGGAACTGGTTTGCGGGGTTGATGATGGAAATGAGAAGGCTAAGGAATGAGACGATGGTGTCAGAGGCATCACCAGAAGCATCCGGCACAGAAGCACCAGAAACATCAACTTCGCCAGAAAGTTTATCCAATTGAGCTTCATTAACCTCATTTTCTTCATTCTCACCCTCATTTTCTTTCTCATTTTCTTCATTCTTCTTTTCCTCATTTACCTTTTCCTTCTCCTTCTCCTTCTCCTTCTCCTTCTTCTTTTCTTCCGCTTCCTGAACGGATAAACCCTCAAATATACCCTGGGTGAGGCCCTCCAAGACCATCTCTGCACTCCTACGCAACACCTCGCTTCTCTTCTTATTGCAGGCCAAGTTGAAACACGTATGCACCACCTCGTTGACCACGTCATCGGTCAAACGCGCGCCCAACGGGCTCTGCAAAAGCAGCTCCAATAAGCGCACCACCTTGAGCAAAACCGCGTCGTCCAGGCCCTGATCCGCTGTATCGAACCGGCAGTGCGTGAGCAGCGTGGCGATCTGGACCAAAGTCACGTCGATATTACGCGAGTGCTCGCCAATAATGCCATAGGCCAAAAACTTGTGCACACTGGTCAACGCGAGGGCCGTAACGTGGCCCAGTGTCTGGGGCAGTTTGATGGTGAGTAGAAACGGCTGGAGGAGGGTGAGGGAGTCCATTTCCTCTAGCGAGGGGCCTTCGGTGAGAATGCTCCGCAACTGGACAAACAGCAGAAGGAGGGGGTCGTTGGTTTTGGCGGGCGCAATGTTGAGGCTCAGTGAGAACTCGTCGTCGGGGGGCGAAAATAGGGTCGACATGGTGATGTGGCGACCGGATTTTCGCATCGCCAGTGAGAGCATGATGCACTCATTGATCATGAGTGTGGTGGGTGGGATCGAGGGCATAAAAATAATTTCACTGACAATTCGACCAAATAATTCGAACGAACACATAGAGAACATTCGAACTCGCGAAGCGAGTGAGATAAACATATACCAGAGAACATTCAAACTTGCGAAGCGAGTGAGATAAATAGATAACCGGAGAATAATTCTCACTAGCTTCGCGAGTGAGATGAACATATATGTAGACCATTTGATTAGATAATCAGAGAAAGTTGGCGCTCCCGCGTGTGAGAATAGATACGGACCATTTGACTAAATAACCAGAGAATTCGAGCTCGCAAAGCGAGTGAGATGACTGACATAGACTAATTGATTAGATAGTAGAGAAATTCGAGCTCGCGAAGCGAGTGAGAAACTGATATACACTATTTGATTAGATAAGCAGAAAACATTCGAACATGTGACGCGAGTGAGATAGATATAGACTCTTTGATTTGATAACCAGAGAACATTTAAACTCGCGACTCAGTTAGACATAAAGACTATTCGATTAGATAATCAAGAACATTCGAACACGTGAAGCGGAACAGAGAAGACTATTTGATTACCAAAGATTATTTTAGCTCGCTAAGCGAGATAACGGGAACAATTCAACTTCTACAGTGAAGTGAAATAGAGAAATAGATCAAAGTTGCGAAGCGGGTGAGACAAGTATATTTAGAGTATTTGGCTAGATAACCATGGAACATTCGAATTCGCGAAGCGAGATTAACAGGCATAGGCATTTTGATTAGACATGCCGAGAACAATTCGATCTTCAAAGTGAAGAAATACAGAAATGGACTATTCGAAGTCGCAGAGTGTGTGAGATGACCAGAAAGACTATTTGCATTCGCATGCGAATGAGAAATAGACTATTCGAATTCGTATTGATTGGAAACAGAACCTACTATCGATGCGAATGGAGGAATAGACAATTCGCATATCGAATGAGGCAGAATCAGAGATTTACAAAGCAACTCTACTAGAAATCAGTGGAAACTAAGAGTCTAATTCTAAGTACACGTACAACTCAGCAGAGCACTGTGACTTTTTGTTGAGCTCTTAGATAGTCAGAACAGTATGTTTGAGCCCCGGAAAGTATTCTTAAGCTCATAGGCTTGTCAGTGTTTCAATCTCAAATCGGATACTCAGCACACTAGATGAACTAACTATAAGGGGACATTGGCGATTTGGACAGCGTTTCAGTTCACTAGCAGGACTATATCAATACCACTCACTCTTCGCAAAAGGAATAGTAACCTTACAGAATATCTTTTTATTCTAGAGTAAAGTGACACTAATGTGAGAGTGTGGTTTTGACAAGTTGGCAGCTCGAATATGAAAATATCGCCTATACGATATCACTGTAGAAGAAAAAGTGGTGTTTGCTTGGAAAAGCTTGTGCTTGCTTGGAAAAGCTTGCGAGTACCCTACATATAAGCACAGCCGTATGCCTATTTTTGCTCCAATGCATGTTTAGACAATTTGGTGGGCGTCACTTCTGACCGTCCAGTCCTTGTGATGAACTTCTGTCTAATTGCCAGTGCTCCTTTCACACTTGCTAGTCATGAGTATGTAAGAGGCGATATCTGTATACGTTTCCATGAATCATTACAAGCAACGTATTCTAGAGCCACGATCCTCATGCTCATCTATTGCATGTATTGGCAGTGCCACTCTCTGCCCTACCCTGTTCAATCAAAACTATACTCTAGTCTCTATTCATTTCACTCTATAATTCTATCATCATACAAACTGACCCCTTTCATATCAGTTCTGTCTCTCTTGTTGCCTTGTACTTGAAGCAACAAAAACGAATGAGTCCGAAAGGATCAAACTCTATTTTCTATTAGTGTCAACAACGTTATCGCTCAAACAGATTGCTTCGCTCACTGTATCACTTCTTCATGTACCATCTCCTCTTACCTCAGAACACCGTATAGGAGCCTGCTGGTACAAGTGCCGCATGTGCGCCGCATATACATCAGCGGAACCAATGGTATCACATATCACATGGGATGTATTCTCAAATTTCTGTCCATACTCATGTTTTCCATGCATCCGTCTCACCCTCTATCTTGTCCTACCCAGATTTTACCTATTCATTTCGCACCCTCTTGTCCCTCTATCGCTAATTGTCTCCTAGTGGCTAACTCACTCTTTGGCTTTTTTGAAATCGATCGCCAGTCGTACTGTTTCGCCATCACTAGCTTGTTGGCTGATCACTCAACCCCTAAATCAGTCATCCATTAGCGAACGAAGTGAGCAAACCTATCTCTCTGTGCACCTCTGTGGTGAATAACACAGCGTGAACTTAAAAAGCTGTAACGTTGAACGATTCCTTAAGCTTTGGTCAGGGTATGGTGCTGTTATGCAGGTGATGGATGACGTGGCATGGCTCTGAGTACAATAAGCATGGTTCTTTTGAGAGCAAATGATTTTTAGCTTCAGTGAGCAAAGCGAAATGAAGCGGCTGAGTTGAGTAGAATACTTAGCTTCATTTTGCTTCGCTCATTCAAACAACTGTGCTCAAATCATGGTACTTATGTAGCTTCTCTCTTGCTCAATGAAGGACTGAGATAAGTCAGGGTATCAGCTTCATTTCGCTTCGCTCAATGAAGGACTGAGATGTCAGGGTATCAGCTTTATTTCGCTTCGCTCAATGAAGGACTGAGATGTCAGGGTATCAGCTTCATTTCGCTTCGCTCAATGAAGGACTGAGATAGGGTATCAGCTTCATTTCGCTTCGCTCAATGAAGCAACTAAGTCACGGTGGTCACTTCGCTCACTGAGTGACGAGTTAAATCACCCTCTTGTAGTAATTCCTATACGACCTCCATGCCAACCGCCACTCCCTTCTATCCTCCCACACATCAAAATCCCTCTTCTCCAACCTCTCCAAATACAATCCCGTGGGTATTCCCACCATGAACGGAGTAAACAACACATCCGGAACCCCCTTCCTCCATTTTGTCAGATTACGAGCAACCAAATCGCTCTCTGAAGCCCTCACCACCTCTGCAATCTCCTTCTTTACACTCTCCAACTTGCTCCGCGCCGTCAACATGTGATCGTTGGCCACCACTGCCGTATCATAAACCACATTCTTGACCTTTGCACGGATATCTGCCTCGTTATTACCAGCATGGCCCTGGGCCAAGCGTAAAACATCTTCCTGGCTCACGTCGTGTTTTGCCATTGAATCTACCGGGAGCGTGACCTGATTACGCCTTGCTGCGTAGTACTTTAGGCCAAGAAGCATCAGCGAAACCGCCGTGGCTTGGCCGATATGTGCTGCGATATCGCTGAGCGTGGCCTGCAATTGCGGGGCCAGTTCGAGGAGTTCAATGACCGAGGGCAGGATCTGGGGCGAAAGAAGCAAGGCCTGTGTGGCGTAGTTCAACTGTGAGTAGGTTCCTTCGCCGTAGGCACAGATATCACCCGCAGTGGCAAAACCAGGCCGTGTACGGAGAAAGTGCTGTCTTGTTTGCAAAAAGCGGTGGAAATAGGCCAAGTCGAGGTTGAGGTCGTTGCGGAGGGCCTCGCGCAATACTACGGCTATGGGCTCGCCAAGATCTTCAGTGGAATAAGGATTGGAAAACACCTTCGCAAGTGTGTCCAGCCAAAACTTGAGCTTCACGTCGGCAGTGGTGATGCCTGACTGGGCGGTCAAATGCAGCGATGCGCGGGCCGCCACGGACCCGGAATTGTTGCCACCGTCGCTGATGCGGTTGATTTCGAGCGCAAACGCCCGGATCGCGAGAAACGCATTCCGTGCTGGCTCGGGGATGTACTGCGCAAGGAGATACGATGAGCGGTCGTTCTTGTTGAGGAGGGCGTTGAGGTTTTCAATGTGGGAGTAGCGTCGAATGAAGCGTAGAGACATGGTATTTTCGAACGAACGAGCAAGTGAGTAGGGTGTTAATTTTTCGAACGAGCAAGTGAGTATAGGGTATTAATTTTTCGAACGAGCGTAGCGAGCGAGTGGGTAGTGAGTGTATTAATTTTTCGAACGAGCGTAGCGAGCGAGTAAGTAGTGAGTGTATTAATTTTTAGTGTTGTGAGAGCAATTGTGTATTAGTGAGAGGGACAGTAGTACTTTTTTGTCAGAGTAATGTTGAGAGCAAGAGTAGTATTTTTAGTATTGTGAGAGTGAAGGTAGTTATGTTTTATATTGAAGAAGTAGTGTTAGTTTAGTGAGAGTAGTATGTCAGTTTTAGCTTTAGTTTTGGTGAGCAGTGTTTAGTGAGTTGAAAAATTCACTGGAGCAAATTTATTGAAACATGGGTAATTGTGTGGGTCTTGAGTTCTGGGGAAAGATGGCATGTAAACCTCGACTCCAAGACAGTGTCCGTGGCCGCCTTCAACCAGACTAAGCAGCTTTGTTGGCCTTTCAATTACAGCTAGCGGAGCCATTGCTATTACTTTTCGAGTACACTCTAGAAGAGTATCACTCCCCCAGGAGTCTGTACACCCTAGTAAATTTTCATATTTCAGTTCTCGGAGTACATTTCAGCATTCGTTGGCCATATCATGTTACATGTTGTACACATTTGCATAACATCATATATGATTTATATATCTTCATCATCGCTTCATATATTTTGTTATACCTTTTCTTCATATTCTTATTCATCCATTCTTCCTTTTTATTCTTCTATCATTTCTTATGCACGCATATCTTGACATAACCATCGACTCAGCACCCTCTGGCCGGATAGTTTTGGAGCTCTTTCCTGAACTCGCCCCCCTAGCCGTGGAGAACTTCCTCTCGCTCCTTCCCGAGTACAAAAACACCATATTCCACCGCGTTCTCAAGAACTTTGTCATCCAGCTGGGCGACATTGTCTATGGAAAAGAGCCCATTAGCAAAGACAAGCTCGGGACCGGCCAGAAATGCACGGTAAACAACGGCATGCCGTTTCCCGATGAAAACACAACGGCCCTCGAGCCCTTCACCCTCTGCATGGCCAATAACGGGCCCAACCAAAACGCATGCCAATTCTTCATCACCACGTACCCACAGCCGCATCTCACGGGCAAACACACGGTATTTGGCCACGTGGTTGCCGGGAAGGCCGTAGTTCGCGAGGTGGAGTGCGTGGACACCGATAAAGCCAACATTCCCACACGTCCGGTGCTCATCGCGGACTGTGGGGTCTGGACCGAGGAAATGGGAGTTCCTGTGTACAATGCGAGCTACGACACGCGTGGAGGCGACATTTTCGAGGAGTTCCCCGAGGACGACGTAAACATAGACAAGGACTCGTCCGAGCTGGTCTACAATGCCCTGGTCAAGATAAAAGAAAGCGGCACGCTCCTCTTCAAAGCCGGGGAGAAGCAACAGGCCTATTTCAAGTGGGTCAAGTGTATGAGGTACATGATGGAGTACTTTCCCGACATTGACCAGGAGCCGGAGTGGTACGCCAAGTACATGGAGCTCAAGCGTAAGGTGTATCTCAACATGTCGTTGGTGTGTCTCCAGCTCAAGAGACTAGACAAAGCAGTGGACTTTTCGTCATACTTGCTCGATATACCTGGCACTGCCAACAAGGACAGGGCCAAGGCATACTTCCGCATGGGCTCAGCATACACCGAGAAGAAGCAGTGGAAAAAGGCCAAAGCAGCGCTAGAGGAGGCCCAGAAGTTGGTCCGTGACGAGGCAGTCGATAAGGCTTTGGAGAGGGCGGAAAAGATGTTGGAGGCCCAGAAAGAGGAGGAGAAGAGTAGGTATGGGAGGTTTTTCAAGTAATAGAACAGAGGAGACAAAAGTGGGTAAAGAGCCATAAACCACAAGAGAGAAAAAAGGATATAGAATGCATACTAGAGAAGATACTACTAGACATAGAATGTATGAAGAAATCAAGAGGAGAGAATGAGGGCATAGAATGTATAAAAGATCAAGGAGAGAATGGACAGAATGTATAAAAGATCAAGGAGAGAACGATCGACGAATAATAGTGAGGTAGCAGAATGTATCGGGAAGTTGGAGATCATAAGACTTCTAGAGCACAGAGAACTATTGAGGCATTCTGAATTCTCACTGGATAACTGAGCACAGACATGTGACCTGGACAAAGATCAGAGTGAGCGAGAAAGCTTTTCATGTAATATATACACGCTGATAATCATGATAGACCATCGATAGATTGGATACGAGCATTTGTGAACCTTCCGAGTAGATCATCACATGGTATGCCAGTTTCGTGGCAATGCAGACTAACAGGTGGTCTTAATTGCCTCTGACTCAGATGTTGAGCGAGGATGCCATTTTGCGGTATGGGTGTTTGGAAATCATTTCCAAACTAGACCACGACTGCTTGACCGCTGGTAATAAGACGTCTCAGTCAGATCAAATCATCAATTTCATCGCTCGAATTGAACTGAGATTTCAAAGATACGATTTATCAACTCCCAACTCTATCCTATCCTCACAATCAAGCGTTTCTAATGTAGTTTGTGCTTTTACCGTTGTAATAAGATCACTTGCTCTCTAACTGCTCGCGCATCCAGTAAAGTAACACTCAAATAGGATTCAAACAGCTCTTTTACCTGAAACTCTCAATATGACTTTCGAATGCTCTGTTCCTACTGTCAACTCCCCCTTAATGCAAATACTCCATTATGTTAACTCCTTACTTTGTGTATTCACTCTACTTCCTTGAATGACTATGCTTATGTGCTACCGTACTCTATTCTTCACTCATGCTACCATCATCACGCTTCCACTACTCTTCTCCCAACTTTGCTTCATAACTCTTCCACTCCTCTTCAATCTTCCACCCACTCTTCAACCAACTAAACAATTGCTTTCGCACTCGACAGTTTCAAGTCTTCCCATAGTCTGACCGGCAAGGGTATCATGCCAATATTGGCCTCACCTTTCAGTCTTGTGACGAATCTTGATCGTATTCTTGAAGGTCAATCTTGATGAAATCCTTAATGACGGGGTTCACTATGAATTTACTGTCTCGAATACTACCCTAGTATCTAGACATCTCTCGATGTTTTGGTGCGACACTCTTTTCAATCGCCAGTTTTGAGAGATGATGTCAGGGCCATGGAGCATTCTTCGCCTAGCTGAGAATGGATTGGAGCTCACTTTGAGACGAGTACATTCTTCGCTACGCTCAGAATGTACGCAGACTCATCTCTCCAGCTCATCCTCCCCCTCTCTCCGATCAAACAACCCCCGCAAATTCATAAAATCCAATATCTCACTCCTATCATTCGTCTCCTCCGTCTCTACTCCCCCCCCTGGTCTCCGTCGACTAGATACGCCTGTCGGAACAGCATTGTCACCCTCGTAGCGCCGACGAAGATACGCAAGAATGTACGGGAGCGCCGTATTATCGGACCTGTCTTCTTGTCTGGAGAAATTCACATGTGAGCTTCGCTCGCGCGCAGGCTCGCTCACAGGACTACGGCATAGAGGGCACGAGGTTTTGGTCTTGAGCCACTCACAGAGACACGACTTGCCGAAAATGTGCCCACACGGCATCTTGATGGGTTTGTGGCTGAACTCATACGTGAGGTCGCTGAGTAGTTGGACGTTAGGGGAAGCTGTGCGTGGTTCTGAGGAGGAAGCTGAATTGTCAGATTGTCCAGATTGTCCAGTTTGTTCTGTTTGTTCTGTCCGTTCAGTTTGTTCAGTTTGTTCAGTTTGTTCAGTCCGTTCAGTTTGTTCAGTTTGTTCAGTCCGTTCAGTTTGTTCAGTTTGTACATTCTGTTCATTCTGTTCTGTCTGTTCTGTCCGTTCAGTTTGTTCAGTTTGTACATTCTGTTCAGTCTGTTCATTCTGTTCATTCTGTTCAGTCTCAGTCTGTTCATTCTCAGTCTGTTCAGTTTGTTTTGTATCCATCTTTCTTCTCTTTCTGCCACTCTCCACCTTCTCCTCCGTTTCGTAAGTCTCAAAACATATGGCACATGTTTCGCCCTCACCCACGCTAACCGTAGGAAATGAGTTGAACTTCTCCACCAGGACCCCCCGTTCCTTCTCCAAGTCTGTCAAAATGCTGGTGTAGGCCATCTGTGTTGCCAAGCGGACAAACTCCTGGATTACACGTGGATCGCGGTTGGCGGTGTTGTTTGGAAGCAGAAGGACTAGCGAGCCCGACCGGTTGGGGTTCTGAGGGTTGTTGGCGTCTGAGAAGACATAATTGACGGTAATGACGATGGCACGGTGTTCGTCAAATCCATCAGAAGGAGGAATGGTCGGAAGCGTAAGGCCGCCCGCGTCGTTCACCATGTTGATTGTGGCGCCTTCAGTCGGCGGCCCTGACTCTGGTCGAAGGACTCTTCTTGAAATACCCACTACATTGAGGAATTCGTTCACCGCATTTTGGATTCCATCAGCTCTGGGCCGGGGTTCAGTGGTAGATTGATTCGTGGGTTGGTTGGTGGGTTGGTTGGTTGTAGATTGGGGGGGTGTAGATTCAGTGGTTGTAGATTCAGTGGTTGTAGGTTGGTTAGTGTTTGTGTCTGTTGTGGTTGTGTCTGTTCTGGTTGCGTTGGTATTTTGTCTGTCTGTCCTATTCAGCGACGAATCACCTTCTGATCTCTCTGTTCCACCTGGTCTCTCACTATCCGCTCTGTCTATACTCTCTGTACCTCTATTCTCGCCCCCTCTACTCTCTCTATTCTCTGTATTCTCTCCCTCTCTATTCTCTCTATTCTCTCCCTCTCTATTCTCTCTATTCCTCTCTCTCTCTCCTCTGAGAAAGAAAGCAGGCATGAATATTGGGTGTGTGATATCAACGCGGCGGAGCCTGACAAAGCCTTCAACGAACCTCTCGATTATCCCGGACTGGTTCTCGTCGTTTGCCGCCTCGTTTTCGCTCTGGTCAGGCATAATTAAAAAATGACGTTGTAAAATTACCGTCGTCTGGATCGGAGGTTACAAATGCTATAGGAGGTACCGAGATAGGAAAGACCTAGGAGGCGGAAAAAAGATGGAAGGAGGTATGAAGCGTATTAGGAAAGCGGGACATAGAGGGCCATGTAATATAGATAGGTGGGCATAGATGGTAGTGGATAGCAATAGCCTTACTAATCAATAATGTGGGTACAAAATTGGCACGGAAAACTGACCCGAAACCATAAACCTTTTTCTTGCATTACCGTAGGCCTCTTATATGCCGTCCTTCCTTAGCCTGCATAAGCGTCTCGGGTCTGCACCGGAGAGACTGATAGGCTAAGCCTGCTCGGTGTTGACAATTCACAATTCACATTAAATCCGTCTACATTAAGAAATATGATGGAGGGGAATGTATTAGAAAGGTGCGGAGGTATAGATGGTGAGTCAGGTAGCAGTGGTGTAGCAGTGGTGTAGCAGTGTAGTCAGCATCTAGCAGTGTATTCAGCATCTAGCAGTGTATTTAGTATGAGTGTAGCAATGTAGTCAAAATAGTGTTCAGTCATGTTTCAGGTAATCTGCAGAATATAGAATGTGCGGAATATGTAGAATGTGTGCCTGCCATTGCCATTCATGATACAGTTTTATTGAACAGCGTACAGCATAGCGAAAGCAGTACGAAGGCTTTCCTTACTATGATTCCTTAAGATTATTGTTGACTACGAGAAGTACTAGGTCAGTCTGCAAGATACTTTTATCATCTGTTCAAATATGACTTCTATCTACAGAAATGGGCTTTGAGTAATCAGTCTTCGTATCAAAAGATACGGAAGCATGGAACCTTGAAATTTCTCAATTCAACTTGTTTCATTCAAATGTATCCAATCGACTATGCCCAGTGAATACCTTTTTTGTGCTTTGATGGGTTTGATTTTCTTGAGAATGGCGAGAGATCAGCTAATTCTAAGCAAACCTGTAGTACTACCTTTGTATACTGGGTAGCTGATAAAGCTGCCATTATATTGTGTCTGTATGTGTTTGTACAACTTATTATGAGATACGCTGTTTACGCATGGGTCTGTTTCGGTGGGACTGTTTTATCGTCCCACCAATTGCTTATTGCAATGTTTCTGTGGGCCATCATATAGTGTGATTTTCGACCAATTTTTGTCAGTCTTTTTCCGCTGTAGTGTTCTTCTCAAGTGTTCTCCCAGTATTCCATATATTCTAATCTCAAGTATTCTTTATTGATCTTCTGATGTTCTTTCATTTGATGCTCTTTCATTCTATGTTCATCCCCTATCCTTTCACCTTTTTTTCATGCCTTTCATGCTCTTTTATACTCTAGGATTCTACCAGATATCCAACAGCTCACTGTTTTTCATGGTCTTTTTACTCAGCTCAGCTCACAGCTGACAGCTTTCACAAATCCTCACAACTGCTCACTTCGTTCGTTATTCGTTATAAATTCAACAGCTCGCTTCGCTTACTGTTAAATTTTCATGCTTTTTATACTCTAGTAGATACCCATCAGCTCGCTCACTGTTGAGTAGTATCTTCCAGTATAAGAATAAGAAACAATTCAACAGATTACTTCGCTCAGTGTTGAATTCTGTATACTCTAGTGTTCTTCTTCAACAGCTCGCTTCGCTCACTGTTGAGCTCACTGAGGAAGAATTAAAAGAATTACACTCGCTTCGCTCATGTTAATTTTAATTCTGCCTTTTTTCATTGGATAAAAACTTCAACATGCTTCGCGTATCACTCACCGCTCGTCGCTTTGCCAGCACCAAAACCAGATACACAACCCTCTCCAACGGAGTTACTGTTGCTACCGAAACCAACCCCCACGCCACCACCAGCACTGTGGGTCTCTACATTGGCGGAGGGTCGAGATCTGAGCACCCACTCAGTAACGGTGTATCGGCCTTGACCACGAATGTTTTGGCTGCCAGCCAGAGTGACGCCATCAAGCAGGGAGTCTTGTTGAAGGCGGAAAACAGCCGCGAGTACAATGCCGTGGTTGCCCACAGCACCAATGCCAACATTGGGTCTGCAGCCAAGGCCATTGCGGCCATCGCCAGCAACGCCCAGGAAATCGTTGAAAAGGCCAACATTGCCGTTGCCAAGGGCGTTTTGGGTGCACAGGCTGCTGCTGTTGAGGCCAACCCTTCGTCCAAGGTCTTGGAGCACCTTAACGCTTCTGCATTCCAGGGCTATTCGCTTGGTCTCCCCGTTTTAGGCACTGAGGAGGTCATCAAGGACCTCGATGTTCAGGACTCGGTTCGTTACTTGTCCAGACACTTGGTGGGTGACAATGTTGTGGTGGCTGCTGCCGGAGCTGCCGAGCACGAGGAAGTGGTCAAGGCCGTTGAGAAGGAGTTGAAGATTGCCGCGGGTGCTAAGCCCCAGACAAAGAGCGTCTCGTTCCTTGGTTCCGAGGTTAGAATGAGAGATGACACCATGGACAAGGCTTACGTTGCCATTGCAGCCCAGGGTGAGGCCGTTACCTCTCCAGCCTACTACGTGGCCAAGGTGGCTGCTGCTGTTTTTGGTGACTTTGACCACAAGAACGCTTTGGCTCCATACACCTCGCCAAAGTTGGCCAGCATAGTCCAGGAGTACCACATTGTCGACAAGTACTCGCACTTTTCGCACTCGTACTCTGACACCGGTTTGTGGGGATTCAACGCGGAAATCTCCAACGTGGCTGCTATTGATGAGTTCACCCACTTTGCTTTGAAGGAGTGGAACAGATTGTCGATCTCCATTACCGATGCCGAGGTGGCCCGTGCAAAGAATGCCGTCAAGACGGCCCTCTTGGCTTCTTTGGCTGACAGCGGCGCTGTGGCAACTGATATTGCTAGAAAGGTCTTGTTGGCGGGTTACAGGGCTTCGGTCACCCAGGCTTTGGAGAGCATTGATGCCATTACTACGAAGGACGTGTCAAGCTGGGCCCAGGCTACTTTGTGGGATAGGGATATTGTTATTTCGGGTGCGGGTAAGATTGAGGCGTTGTTGGATTACAACAGAAACAGAAATGAGATGGCGATGATGAGGTGGTAAGCAACGAGCGCAACGAAAAACAAACGAGCGTAGCGAGTTTGTTGTGAGTAAGTGAGTTCTACATGAATAAGTGAGTTGTTTGTTGTTTTCTTGTTCGTTTGTTGTCGTCCTAACCCGGTGAATAGAATATAGTAAGCAGTAAGTGGAACAGAGTAGAAACTAGCAAACATGAGGGAACGAATGTTTGCGAAGGCTTGCAAATGTGCAAGTGTTGGGAACGTTTCGAATGATCGTCAAATCAAACAAAACAAATTCGAGTCGCTGAATGTTCATAGTAATTCTCCTGCTCAATGAATTCTTCTCTACTGCAACTCTCCTTCTCATTTGCAATTCTCGCTTCCCTCAAGTTGCATAGTCAACTGACATCAAATGACGGTGGCATCATCTTTTTGTAGCTTTCTAGATAGCATCGTTATCTATGCTTAAACAGGCTGATTGTTGTCTCTAGCTGAATACGAGGAAAGAGTGCAAAATGGCTGCGAATTCTTAGGAATCAGGTAGAGCTATACAGTTCTTAGGAGCTGAATTATTAGGAGCAACGAATTCCTTGGAGCAGCTGCGTTTTAGTAAGACCTGCTGAATTTGGACCTGCTGAATTTGAGAAGACCTGCTGAAGCCTTAGAAGGTGCTGAATTAGGAAGACCGCTTAATTCTTTGGGGCTGCTTACATAAGCAAACTGTATACTGATCCTGTATATGAATGAAAATCCATCAGTGCCTGTCGAAGAATACCCATATATCATTGCATTAGGGCCAAATACTACTGACTTCGTCGCCTTCACAGAAGCTTTACTACAGGAGTATTTTTTGAGACTGCTTGCTGTTGTATCGAATGGATCTGAGTTTCGCAGCCAGAGAAGAGATGAATCGAAAGTAAATTTTGAGCTCTTGGAAAATCTACTTATAACAGAGAGCGATTTGTTGAAGCTAGAATGTACTTACAATAGCGAGCGAGTTGTTTTTGTTCTCCGGTTGATTCTCCTTTTTGTTAGGGATTTCACATTTAGTTGGGGAAATAGCTAGACCCAACCGAAAATAAACGATGGACATCACAGCACATGTCAGTCTTCCTCATAATATTTTAAGGTAGATCAAGATCCGCTTGGCACCATAATACATCTGTTTTGATAGTGTTCAATGTATTCACGGACTCCACGTGATCAATCCTGCAGGTAACCATCATCTGAGCAAAGCCAAGCCAAGCTTGAATGAGAGAACCAAAGAAAACCATCAAGAATACCACTCTTTGAAAAGCAGTACCAAAGATCTACGATCATTTTCTAGTGCTAACTTGGATGTATGGAATAGCTCTATTATCAATAATAGAAGAAGCTCACTCCCGTAACGAGCGAGTTTACTTAATGTGTTAGAAAAGTCAATAATTCAAAGGGGTGGTCCACAAGAGAGGGTTTTGTAGACATGTTGACGGTGTAATAATGTTTAATGCTAATTGGACAGACTGCTGAATGCAGCCTGTATAGTGTAGTGTCTATCGGACACCCAGCCTTCGGCAGTCTGTCCTTTCTTATTACAACCTACTCATGTACATAGCATTGTTATTGTAAGTTAGAGACCTAATCTGAATCGTTCTTGTTTATAGTATACCACTCTTCTGTAGATTTTGTTGCATAATCATGTCAGTCATGGCCGACAAGACAAACTTCATTGACTCTGTATCGGTTGCACAGGTTCTGTGTACATACATGGGCTTCTTTGTCCTATTTAACTTCATCAAGTTCTTTTCAAAAAACGAGACAGCCTCGCCCACATCGGTGGGGCTCCCCGTGTAATCAGGAAAGTACTTGACCAAGGGACTTGTTTTCAACTTCTTCTCAAACAAGTCCATCTTGTTCAAAAAGATGATGAAGGGAGTATTTGCAAACCAGCGTGAGTTGCACAAGGACTCAAACAATACCACGGCCTCGTGCATACGATTCACGCGCTCGTCCTCAAAAAGCATCTGGTCGTACTCCGACAAGGCAATCACAAACAAGATGGCCGTGATATCCTCAAAACAATGGATCCACTTTTTACGTTCTGAGCGCTGCCCCCCCGCATCCAAAACCTTGAAGTTGATGGAATTGATAAAGAACTGGGTCTCGGTTATTCCTGTGGTTTTGATCCGGCCCTTGAGGATGTCGTCGTCACTTGACAAATACGTGGGGTCCCCAAAGTTGAGGATATTGTCAAAGTAGTAGCTGGCCGAGCCCTCCAACTGGAACTCGTTGCTGCGTTCAAGGATTTTGCGGATGCCCAGATCACGTGTCCACAACTCGTTAATGGCCTGGGCCACTTGGACGCGCGAATACTGGCCGATTCTCTTCTCCAGAAGGGCCAGGAGCAAGGCATTATTGACATCCACAGGCTCCGAGGCTACTTCTTGTTCTGTCCACACGTAATTATTCACTAGTCCTGTAGATTTCAACCGGCGCACCGATTTGGCTCGTTCATTGTACCGAGAAGTATAGTCGTTGAGAAAATTGATGCCTCCCGCAGCATCCATGTCGACTTGGGACAAGGGGTCTGTACGAAGCAAGATGTTTTTGTGCTCGACCAAGGGGCTGTGGTTTTTGTCACATTCTAGTGGGACCCCACGCTTGCGAGCCTGGTAAATGAGAATCTTCATTGACTGGATTGCATCGCACCAAATAATGTGCGAGTACTGCGCTCTTTCCTGTTGGGAAAACCCCCCTTTGTGGAGAAGTTTCAATTGCTTGAGGACCGTGGACTTGCCACTCTCACCTGTGCCTAGGAGAAGGAGTTTGACTTGTCTTTTGTCATCAAACTTGTGCATTCGTAGGCCTTGCTCAATAGCATCGTTGATCTTCTTGTCCTGAAGGAAGGACTCAGTCTCGTCCTGGAGGGTACTGGTGTTGCAGCCCATGGCGAAACTGATTACTGGTGGATTTGTCTGCTTTATATATTAAGCCGCATCAAAACTAACACATTTGCACCCAAAATAAAAGTTACACAAACATAACGTCACAGAGGAATAGGATTAATCTTTTAGTGCTGTAGGTGTGGATAGTTTTGGAGCTCGCTCATAGTAGGACCAGCGGTATGATCAGCCAGATCGCCGTTAATATCAGGCATGACATACGACCTTTTTTAATGCATCACTCAATGTACTAATATTATATGGTGGCTATTTATAAGCATAAAAGTGGTCAGTTGAAAGGTGCGGGGGAGAATAGACAAGTCAGTACAAAAAGGGCTAATAGTCTGGAGTTCCGAATGATGGTACAGTTCACCTATACATAACACGTTAGATACGTCTACACGTGGACTGTTTGAACAGTTTGGTGCACTATTTATCTAACTTTTTGGTACAGACTGAATATATAGTACATGCTGGAACTATTAATAGCATTCGAAGGATTTTGCGATGAACGATGGTGTCATTGAGAGCGCGGTTTTATAGTTGATACGGTATTTTTGTTGGGCACGATTGCACCCACCGTTGATAAGGAGATCTTTGACTGTAAAAGCGTAGAGATTAGATGCTCCAGGTATTCTAAGGTTATCATATATTGGGTTTGTAACTAATTGCGATAGTAGTCCGCCTGGCAATTTGCAGGGCATGATGTTCGCAGACCACAAAACCAAAATGGACCTCTTGGGGGAGAAGATAAACGGTACAATAAACAAGTTGAATATGACAGAAGTACAATAAATTTACATCATTTACAACCCTCATTAATCAAATTGCACCCTTGAGCGGTCTTAATAGATGGTACATACAATTCCATGAGTTGACCTCTTTGCTTCGTTGGTCAGGTTAGAACTTTACCGGATAGAGATGATTAATGTAGGAATAGACAAGAGACAAATGTAGAGTGCGCTCACAAGAGCGAGGGGGATAATATAGGTTCTGACTTCACTCACAATAATAGGTTCTGACTTGACTCACAAAAAATTCACCTACTGATCGTATGTATCCGGGTGTTCATTCTACATTATCCCTGCTAACGCAAATAGTATGTATCTATCATGCTTCTAGTACCTATCGTGTACATGCTAATGCTACATGCACTTGCTTCTGTACCTATCCGTACGTATGCTCATATATGTACTCAATGGGTGCCTGACCCTAGGCTCTCATGCATACGAATCACCATAATTTTACCGATGCGTCACGGCTGCTATCAGTGACTTAAATCTGTTAGTAGCTCAATGCTGTCAATGACTTAATTCTGCGTAACTTAATTTAGTTGACCAATTCTGTCGACTTGATTTAGTTGACTTTGTTGACTTTCGACTTTTCTGTCGACTTAGTCGATTTATCAGTCAAGGTGTTATGGTAAATCTCTCAGATCAGTCATCAATAACTTTCTTTTGGGCCCTATGCTCTATATTGTAACTGTAAATGCAACATACATCAACACAACCACGACCCCCAACAACCCCCACTGTTCCAAAACACCCACCACCTGGTACTTTGACCAGAATCCCTCGGATTCCTTCTTCATGTATAATGGCCCGCCTATATTTCCCTCCTCCTGGTCGCGCAAGAACTTGGACACCTTTTTATATATTGGTATGGCTGTTGTGGAAACACGCTTGTTCAAGGTTGCATATCCTATCAACACTGCCGAGGCCACTGCAAACATCACGTACGTGGCCACATTGTAGTATGGGGTAGGGAGATAGCAGATATTTGTGTTGTAGGCTAGGGTTTTGGAGTTTTTGCGGAACGTGAGGAGCTGCACGGCAGGGTATTTGATGCCCATGGCCATGCTGATGGATTTGACGGTGATTTCACGCAGATCTGAGTCGTGGTTCACGTCGCAATAGTCGTGGTCGTCGCCCAGAAATATCACATCTGGATGTATCCTCTCCAAGAGTTTCTGTGAGAGCTCGGAATCGAGTGAGTTCTGGTACTGGTACCCGTGGCCATGGACATCAAACTTGGAAGACTCGCGTAGAGGACCACAGTTCAAGCCTGGGTCGCGGAAAAGGGGGACATGCGAGAGAAGAATGGTGGGACTGAGGGAATTCAACGACATGACAAATTCCCAGGCCTCGGTATTGATCTTGGGATCCTGTGCCGATATAGATACCGAGTCCAACATCACCACATTTACGCCACCAATTGTCTTGACAAAGTTGGGTTTGCCGAAAGTCTCGCGAAACCGGCTCCGGTACTCGGTGCTGACACCATCGCCAAAACCTAGGTCATGGTTCCCGGGGACATTCGCGAACCAGTTGACGCCTGCGATGTATCGTTTTTTATACTTGTCGTAGAAGAGACCGTTGAAACGATCCACCTGCAGAAAAAAGTAGTCGTCCGAGGAGTTGCGCGCGTTATCAAGAAGATCTCCAAGGAAGAAGATATAGTCGGGCTCGAGTGTCGTGACGAGGGCGCGGTAGTTTCTGTTGAGATACGCGTCCACCGTGTGCCGCGAAAGTGCAAGAAGGAGCCCGTTTCGTCCGGGGTATGTGTGCGAGTCAATGAGTTGCGGGTCTGCCACAAGGAGGACCTTGACCTCGTTGCTATCGTGGGGGCCGGTGGCTGGCCATATACACCGTGATGCCAGCATCCAGGGAAGAAGTCGCTCGTGGAAAAGGAACACAAGGAACCATATCCCGGCAATAGCTAGAATGAGGTGTTGGGAATAGCGCATGAACAAAATAAGGCTTGAGAAAAGACAAAAAGGCTTGTATGGCTTATTAAAATATGGCTTATAAAAAGACAACTCGATTGACAATAAATATGTATAGACGACCCGTATATCTGTCAGCGTAAAACTCCACGTAGTAATCAGTATGGCTCTTAGAGAAAGATGAAGATCTATACGTCTATTCATATCTCCTTAACTATTCTAGTAGCAACTAATCTTGTGACTCTTTCTGGCTTGCCAGACGCAAAAGTAGGATAAGACTAGACTGTTAATTGGATGATAAGACTGGTTAATAGGATGATAAGACTGGTTAATGAGGATGATAAGACTGGTTAATGAGGATGATAAGACTGGCTAATAAGGATGATAAGACTGGTAATAAGGATGATACAGACTGGTTAATAAGGATGATAAGACTGGTTAATAAGGATGATACAGGCTAGTTAATAAGGATGATACAGACTGGATGATACAGACTCTGGTACTACTCGTTTAATGATCGCTTCAGGTTTGTGTCATGTGTCAACCAGTGACCATGTTGTCTGTACAGCATATCAAACCCATCAATAGTCTTCAGATGGAACAGTTCGCAGTCGAACACATATGTTCCCACTCTCCGGTCACATGTGCTTGGTACAGATTCTCACGATTCTTACCACTTCACTTGTTTCACTATCAATATCTTATGCTTTCTACTGTCCAACACGTCCTGCACGCGTCTACGCGTAGACAACAATGATCACGTGTCTGCCAACAAAACAAGGAGGGGAAGCTAACAAAGATACATCAGGTGTGTAGCAGCAATTGACGCGCTATAAAAGACTACAGGCTGCGAGGAGAGAGCAATTGTGAGAGATTACGAAGCTTCACAAAAAAACACGCTATACTACTTTTAATCGCTGCCCCTACTACGGTATCCACAAATTATAGTACCACCAATAACGCTATATAATCACGATATAGTCACCAATCACGCTATAATCACAATATAGTCACCAATCACGCTATAATCACGATATAGTCACCAATCACGCTACAATCACGATAAAGTCACCAATCATACTATAATCACGATATAGTCACCAATCACGCTATAATCACGCTATACATACACTACCACCTACAAGCAGTTACATATTTGGGTAACATCACTACCACACCGATACCTTCGATTAGCGAATCACAGATATACATCGTCAAGATCATTCCTGATTCAGTAATTGAATTGATTATTTTAGTACTTTTAGTGTTTATTAGTGAAGTGCTCCGATGCCCGACATCAACAGCATCGTCATCTCCACGCTCGCGGCGGTCTGTATCCATTACCTCTACCTCCAATACCTTGAGGTTACGCGTGACGTGAATGAGCTCTACCTCAATGAGCAGTCTGTGGTGGAAGCGGTCCGTGAAGAAGGCGAAACTGCCATTCACAAGAGCAATAAGCTTGATAATGCCCAGGCTGGCCTCAGGGTAGGCTTGGACATCCGCTACGACTTCTACAAGATCCGCAGCGGCAATTTGCTGGACGTGTGGGAGGTTTTGGTGGGAACCGTGAAAAAGAAGGACCCCAAGCGCGTCTTATCTATTGATGGGGAGAGTTTGGAGTATTTGGTGATAAACTGCGCGGCCCAGAAACTAGGCGCCTTCTTTCAGGAACAGGGAATCACGCTCATCAAGATCCCTCTTGAGATGGTATCGTTCCTTTCGTTTGATGTTCTCATTGTCCTTCTTTCTGGATTCATCAACCAAATCACAGTGGAGATATACGACACTTTGGAAAACTCCACAGATTGCGACTCCGCGGTTATCGTGTCTACTGACAACGACGGCCCGGGGTATTTCAACATCGAAACCCAGCTGATATACAACAAATCCGACTCCCTAGACTCATACACCAACGTGTACACCTACCACAAGGATAGGGGAATTGCTTTGAGCATCGCACGCAATCGTTCCATCAAGGTCCTGGCAAAGGTCAACTTTACCCAGCTCAATTTGGTCTCGGCCATTGCCTCCACCATGAAACATTGGCCTGCGGGACAGGAGTGGACAGACAGAGATACACTTCTCATTGTACAGGGCAAAAACCCGTCCAACGAAAACCTCCTCAACACTATCGTTAAGCTTTTGACATCTTTTGTCTCAGGGACCCACGCAGTGATTGCGAGAGAAAACAACCTTAGGGCTCTCGTTGAAGACGCTTCTCCCACCATTCTCAGCATGTCTGCACAGTCGTGGGAAGTAGTAGCCCCAGAGGTCCTGCTCAGTCTACCCGAGAAAGCCATCTTTAGTATTTGCCTGCGCATGTTGCGGCGCGGGAAACTCCCTTCGTTCCGGTTCTTTTCCAGCCGCATTCGCCTCATCTACATCAACAAGCTGTTGACTGGAACCAAACCCAGTGTGTCTCAGGATAGACTCAACTTCTGGCGGTGCTATCTCAGTGCGCGTATTGTCCTCGAGGCTGGCTACTACAATATCGTGGGGCCCGTCATCTTGACAGACATCTTTGACTACAGAAACATAGCCGTTCCGGGCCTACAGTCCTTTGGCTGTATTGCACAGTCGTTGGAAATCAAGTTGGCTAAATTAAAAGATAAGAAAGGTGAGTTGATGGTCAGGGGATATACTATCGGGAAAACGACCGCCAAGATGAATGACAAAGAGGGCGAAAGAGATACAAAGAAGACAGATGGGTTCATGCCGTTGCTTAATGTTTACGGGAGGTTTGGAAATGATGGGTGTGTCTACATATTATAGAGAGAAGAACGCACAGAATGAAGAATGTGCCATGACAGATCAGAAATGGAAATGATGAGAAGGATCATTATACTTTATTATCTTCATTGTTACTGATTGGGAAGTAACGGGAGAACTAGCTGGCTTACAGTTGTTATGGATCGCTGAATATGTGATATATGGTATATGTATAATATGTATATAGTAATAGTACATTATTGAGACAGCAGTAAGCTCTTAGGTATATCACTTTCAGAGTATTTTGTAAAAAATGTTCCATAAATAGGGAGTCGTAACAGCCTCGGCACTGTTTCTTCTCTATTATGACTATATTTACTATTTCATCAGAAAATGTCTCAAACTCACAAACCCGTCATCTGATATGACTTTTTATATACTACACTATTGTTTCCCTTTTTGGCAATCTTTTTGTATTTTTCGCAGCCATAAAACATACTATTTCGAGTAACAGCTAGGATATGATGGATATACGTCAATTGAGGGTTTTCCAGTATGCCACCTGTAGGTATTGGACTGAAGGTTCGTTTCTGGGAGGTCAGAAAACGAGTCACTTGGGGCCATCATCAGCTCCCATTTCACGTTTGCTACATCCACCCCTCTGTTACTTGGCTTTGAAGGATTATGCATACCTTCTTCGCTTCACATCCATTCCGTTTGTGAAGATTGCTGATTCAAGCTGCCATACGGGTAGGTCTGGACTACTTGATTATGCAACTCAATGTCTGCGTTGATATGAATTGTATGCACCACATGTCTTTGGTCTGCTTCCGCATTATGGTTCCAATTTACGGGATCTACAGTGTTGGAAATTCGGCAAACGCCAAATTCTGGAATCCAGCATTAGACTCTAGATGTACCAAAAAAGTGAATCAGTCTATTTCCAACACTGGCCCAGTATTATGTGTGAAGGTTCCTTCAGGGTATCGTGCAATCATCATTTTTGCCGTGTGGGACATAAATAGGCACGCGATTCTAATGCGTGTTGTGGCTGAATAGTGTATAGGAATACTGGGAGGTGATCCTCCTTGGGAGAGCTAGTGCACTGGACTTCACTGTACTATTCTGGTCCCTAAACGGTTGAAAAGGATTCCCTTTTACAACCTAAATCGAGGGGCATTTGGCCAGTGCCCCGCAAAATCCCCGAAAGGGGACTCGGGAAGGGGACCCAGGAAGGGTCCCGTCTGGTGGGAATCTAAAGGGGGCTGAAGTGTTGCAACAATTTCAGATTAAGAGTCACTCTTGAAGGTAGGGTACCTCTTGTCATTACGTTTCTAGTCCCTTTCACGTTTAACCCAAGAGGCAAAGTATGAAGTGAAATTACATGTACCTTGGATTTTGATTTTTTAGTGATACTCATGAGCGTGATTTGATGGACAATGGCTTGATGCAACAAGCTTCATGATTCTTGATTTTGGGTATTTCGTCTATCTCTGACGATTAGACATAGTAACAGCTGTGAATACAAGAATGAGCTTTCTTTGTATGTCTACTGGTGGAAGCTCATTTTGCCTCATTTGGTAAATTGCTCGAGGACAATCATATCTGAGAAATAGAATCTAAAATGCTACCGGGGGCAAATAAAGCGCATGAAATCGATACAAATATTGCTTTGTGGCTTTGGGGGATGAGCAACACATTCCTTTTTTTCTGCAAGGCAAATCCGTATCTCCGTTGGATAAAATTCTATTTCCCCGAGAAATCTAGCTTTTATTTCTTATATTCTTGCTTTAGTCTTACTTATACAGGTGATCCCATCAGCTATCGTGTAGGTATTCCCACACCATGCCTAAAGATGTCTATTCTATTTAATGGGTTCTTCAACCTTTTTTCCTTGTCTTTTCCTTCGTCTTTCAAGCTACCTTCTGTCTCTTACAAACCGATTCGTCCTCCGCCATTCTCTTTACCGGTGCCAGACCAAACAAAGAGGGCACAGAAGGAGTCTTCTCGATCAATACCTTCTTTCCCAACTGGTTCAAATAATAGTTGTTGAAGTTGATTTTGATCATGTTCAAGTTATTGACCTTGAGGTTCTCGTGGAAGAAACGGTGCCACTTCAGCATCTTTGTTTGCAACTTTGCATCACTAAGCTCCCAATATATCTTGTTTGCAGAGTTATTAATCAACTGAAACTTGATAAAGTCGTAGCCAAAGATAACCAAGATGTTGCACCAGTTTTCGTAGTTCAACCCGTTGAGATACGTTTCATATTTGAGAGCGGCCAAGCACTTGATTTCAATTGTACGCAACACCTGCAAGTTGAAACTGTCCGAGTTTTGGACGCCTTCCTGAGCAACGCCACAGATTTTGAGCCACGACTTGAAGGAGTAGTTGTAGTCTTGGTTGAATTTGGATGCGATAATGAGTAGGCCCAAAAAGAGTTTTTTGGGGTTGCGCAACATGGGGTCGTTTGCGATGCTGTCTGTGGCGCGAATCAAGCTCACCAAGTAGTAGCATGTCAACTGGAGCGATTGGATGGAAGTTTTGGACCTACGCAAAATCTCCACCACGAAAAACTTCAACTCCTTTTCGTCGATTGGCAAGTGGAAGGCTGTATCATGTTGATACAATATTTTCATCAAGTTGAGGGAGCAGTTGATCAAGATGGTATTGAACTGGTTCTTGTTCAAGTGGCGGGTGTAGTATTTGAAATTGTTGGGAAGAAGCACCTCCTTTGGAGATGAATTGTTGGTGGGAGGGGGAGTAAGCAAGCTAGGGGATTTTTTGGAAAGCAATGAGCTTTCCGGCTGGCTTCCACGCTCCTTCGCACAGGAAGGGGAGTGCGGAGATTCCAACGACATTTGTTTCACACGGTCAACCTCGCAGTTGAAAGACATTCGACTCAATCAGCAAGAGCTAATTGATGTACAACATAATGAAGGTGTGAAATGGGCAATGGTGAAGTGGAAAGGGTTGAATGGAGTGGGTAGTCTAGTTAAAGTAATGCAATACAGTGTCCGCGACCCGTGCGTGGCAAAACACTTTGTTATCGGGCTTTTTTCGCGCACTTTATATACATTTCCCAAAGTATGAGTAACACCTCGATGCAGTCCTGCAGATAGTCACTCAGTCATCTTTTTTCGGCTGCCCCTTTTTACGGTCACCCTCGGCCATAGTTGCAGTCATTGCAAATGCAAAAGAAATACACATGGAATGACTATTCCTCCACAGTGGCAACCGGTATCGGCGTGGAATGAATGTGTCCCAACATAATAAACAAAGATGAAAAATGTGAAAAAGCCCCTATGATCACCCCATATTCGCAGCATAAATACTGTGGAGTCAGATAAGATGCACGAGATGTAAAACAAAATACAAGATAAGAACGCCAGAGGAGAACTCCAGAGGAGAACGCCAGAGGAGAACACCACTGGCAACACGTGGAATGAGATGGTAGCTGGAATATATCCCTAGAGAATTGCCGTCAGGTGTTTTTGCATCGCCACCTTTTACCCGGCAGTGATGATACGTGGCATATTGTACCATTTCATGAATGAGTCAGTGATGTGTCAATCGGTTTTGTGTTTCTTTTTTTATGGAATAATGTCACGGGTGAGAAGTCGCTGTGATTGGCTGAGCTGACAGCAATTAAAGCGAGCAATAGGCAAGGGACAGAGGGTCGGAGACGACTCAAATAGAACTTCAGAGACTAGGACAATCTTTATATACAGAGACAAGGACTTGTTAAAAATATCCAGAAACAAGGACTTGTTAATCTATTAAAAATCCAGAGACAAGGACATCTCTATGAACCTCTCAAATCAAGCATAGTCAAGTTATAGCGAGCTGGACAGAATTTTGCGTTTGGGCCGATACGGTAAGTTTTGGTCTGGTCAACATTATTTTTGGTCCAGCATAAAGACGCAAAGAAATCTCATGAAACGGACCCAAAAACACATAAAAAGACAAGTTTCAGGCAGCCAAAACAGAAGGTTGCAAAATGGGCATAGACATACCGTAATTTATCGGTCCCATATGCTCAACAGAACTGACAGTTTATTACAGAAAATAGAGCCTCTACGGTTGGAACTGACAGTTTAGAAACTAGAGCCTCGTTGGAATTTTGGTCAAGTTCATTGTCTGTAGAGGCAGATGCATGTAATGGGTAATCTTGAAACGAAACACGAAGATTAGATGTGAATATTCTGGATTGCTACTGTGGCTCAAAAAATATGGTCCACCTGAATTATCTTAATCTAAAGTCACCACAAATAGGAAAGTCACAATATGGCTTATAGTGAAAAAACCAAGTCTTTGTCTTTGCCTCAGAATTGTTCCTCTTTGTGTTAGACCACACCCGTAAAATATGCGAGTGAATGACACAATGAAAGCCGATGAACGGCATTGAGTTGACGACTGCAAACTGTGTCTATACGCGATGTTAGAGTAGAGGAATCATTGTATTTATTTACTGTCTTTAAGAATTGACAGGTAGGTGGAGAACATTAGCCTGCAGTCATTCTTGGTCACATTCGAATACCTTTTACCCCAATCTACCCTCAGTTGCCAAAACGTTGAAATCTCACTATTTGCCTCTTAAATAAAGTTCTGGCCCGGCTCTACTGGCATTATATTGACTATTGCTGTTTAGGCAACTGTTATCACCGCTTTTCAACTGAACTCTAATGGACATATTTATAGGTTCATTTCGGTTCATAAGGGGAATTCAACACTCGCAACTTTGCTACATTTTTCAATATTCATTTTCTAGTAGGCCAAGACTCCTGGTCTCATGCTATATAAGAAAGCGTCCTAGTAATTTAACCGATATCATATAGTGTCGCTTATGTCTATGCTTGTAATTGTGGACAAGCTAACTGAGTTTGGAGACAGTTCTAACGGGCTGTTCGCCATTAGTACGCACGTTAACTATTATAAGTCTCATTCAGCACGACTAAGGGTTGAATTGGGATGGATGGAATGCGATTGTGGAATCGAAATAAATAATGACCCATACCAAGGGTTGAACTGGATTGAAGTGAGTTTTGTAATACCATGACCCAGCTTGGCAGAATTGAATGGGGTCAACAGCGAGGTTGAGAGAGTAATGTTCACCTTAGCATTTTCAAAGTCGCTCTACTCAGGTTGAAATAACTTTCCGGTCAGTATTTCTCAGATCGTGCTGGTAGAGTGTGCTTATCAAAATTGACTGAGCTAGATCTAGCATACACCTGAATCCACTCTTGCCCATTAGCGTTCCTGCCATCCAGGTGCTAATCAAAACTATTCCAATAGTTATAGTGAGCTTATCAAATCCCTTCGAGTAAAGCCCATGAAACTTTTCTAGGTTTCAAACATGACAAGAAAAGATTCAATAAGACTAGCCTTGAATCATTTCCGATCCTTTATAGACTACACCATTATTATGTCATCCATCAGTCATCATCAGTATCTGTACACTGTCCATCGCCTTCTAATCCCCAATACTGCCTCTGCAGTCTATCTAGTTGGATCGAGCTATATTTGACAGAGAAGCAAACTTGACTGAGTTGGTTCTCAAGAATTTCTCCAAATGTTGTACCCTTGGTATTTTTTCTATTCTTCAAAGATTCAATCATAATCGTCTCGCAGATGTCGCATGGTTTGTACTTTATTATTCATCTGCCAATCCCAGTCTGTATTGTATTGGGGTATGTCTCAGGATGGTCACAACTCGTTCTAAGAATGACAAGAGCCTCTTAAGGAGTGACCACACTATTCTGTGAGGTCTAAAGTTTTCTTCGCTTTTATTTCCTCCCATTCGCTTCTGTCTAGATTTTCCACATACCTATCATCGTCCAGTACAGCTATCCTCACTGAACAGTCCATATTGTGTTTGACAATCCATATTGTCTAACAATCCTTGTCTCTAACGTCCTGGTTGTATCAAGTCTGAACCCTAGTTGTTGTCGCATCCAGCTCAAATACTGCATTCGCTCTGTACTCCGATATGGCTTCTTTAACATAGTGCAATACAATCGTTCGCCTGCTCCAGTTCAGTCGCAATAGTACACTCTTGACTTCATTCTGACCCTATCAAGTTTGGAATGCGATAACCTGATTCATTTTGAATGTCCCCCGAGGCTCGACTGAATGTCAGGTTGTCCAGTAGTTCTCTTCAATGTCCTCGAGTCTGTCTACTCTAAAAGTCAGATCATATCAGCACAATCTAGATTATTGTGACCTCTCAGAGTAACGTCAGATGTCCATATCTCTAGATTCATTTCATAACCTCCAGAATCTCGATTCTTTGTAACCCAAACCCAGAGCATGTCGCTGGGTAGATTCATTTTTAGGCACCAGAGTCACTCTAGGATGTCAGGATACCCAGAGCAGATTTATATCAGTATCAATTAAACTCATTTCATCACCCCAGTCACGTCAGATTTATATGAGCCATCAATCAGATTCATTTATGACCTCCGTCGTATTTGTCCAGTACTCTAGATTCATTTTGTATGTTCCCAGAGTCTGTCGACTCTGGGGATGTCTAAGGAATATGCTACCAGAGCCGCGCTCGGATTTGAGAATATACTTGGGTCAAAAAGCTCAACCAGAGCTGCGGCTCTGGAGCTATGAAAGGAACCGCTAGCTCAACCCAAGCTGCGCTCGGATTTGAGATATACTTGGAGTCAATAAGCTCAGCCAGGGCCGTGGATCTGGAGCTATGAAAACCGCTAGCTCAAACCCGAGCTGCGCTCGGATTTGAGATATACTTGGAGTCAATAAGCTCAGCCAGAGCCGTGGATCTGGAGCTATGAAAACCGCTAGCTCAAACCCGAGCTGCGCTCGGATTTGAGAAATAGTCTGCGCTAATGAAGTTCTCTAAAAACCTCCCCCACCATATCCCTCAACTCCCGGTAACTCACCACCATACACGTCTTCTCGTCTCTACTCACCAAACACACGCTCTCATCTACCCCCACGTCCAACTTATTCAAACACGTCAAGACCCGCGCCAAATCCACACACGGACGCCCTGCCTCATCACGCAGGAAGAACACATAGTCCCTGAACAAACGCAAAGCGTACTTGCTCCCATTCTCGGCCATGTCTGCATCTGGTCTGTCGATGACAAAGTTCAATTTTGCAAGTAAACGGAACACACGAGCATTTTCAATCTCATTCAGCATCTGGCTCTCGAGGTAGTCGTGGGCATCGCACGAGTCGGCAAACGCCTTGAACATGTGGTTCATGAGATGCTCCTTTGAAAAGATATCGAGATCGGCTCCATCCATCAACAGACCCAAAGCCGCTGCAAGCTCCGCCAGGATCTTGGCCGATTGCTGGAGATTTTCAATCACAGCCGCAGGCTCGCGATTATTGGGGGGTAACATCAAGGCACATAAGTCGATAAGCACCTTTCCTAAAAGAAGAGAGTCAGAAGAGGCTTCAACATCCTCTGTGTTTAGTATCTCCTCGATACCCACGCCACTCAACCTGACCCTATTCTTACTTGTGACGATGATTTTGGAGAGATCGAGGACCTTTCCAGCCACCAAGCCCTCTGCATGAATGATTCTCAACGCGGCCACCAATTGCACCAAATAACTCCATATGAGGGCCTCTGTGACCGGCTCCACCGACAACGCGCCCTTCTTGTGGGTCTCGAGAAGCGTCGCGGCATTTGGGTAGTAGTCGTAAACCACCACGAGAGCAACCCCGCCAAAAGCCACCGATGTGAAGCAGTCACGCACACTGGCCACACCCGGCGAAGCCACCTTCATCCACCGCTTGATATTACGGAACGGCGAGTCCTTGGCCATATCGTGGGACAAATCGATGCGCCGCATACAGTACGCATTACCATCTGTGTTGCTGAAAACCTTGTACACGGAGCTGGGGTGGCCCCAGATGGAGCTTTCGGGCTCGTACGTCTTGTCGATCGGGACCAATGAGTGGTACTCATTAACGTGGTCCGGGAGATTGGACCGAGGAATGGTCTGTAGTGTGGCCTCGTTGCGTTTGTGCAAGGTTTCGCGAAGACTATTGGGGATGAACATGTCGTGGACATTGGTGCAATGGGGCGGAACCGGCACCATCATGCGTGGGGGCGGTGCTGGCGCGTAGAGATGGTACTGGAGGGGGTAATTGGAGTACATGTCGGAAGAAAACGGCGGTTGGTACGAGTATTGCGATGATATGGTGGGATACGATGGCGTGGATGGATACGATGGCGTGGGTGCATACTGCGCATTGGTGTTCTGGTATGGCTGAGTCAATGCTGGGAACTGCGGGGTGTTCTGATACGTCGCTTTGAACTCAAGCAGAGCGGTCGAGTCGTTGCCACTGTCGTAGAGTTTGTCTTTTTCAGGCTTATCGCTCTCGCTCTTTTCTGACGATGAAGGCACAAATATGGGAATCTCCTTGACACGGGGCAGGAGCGTCGAGAACTTGCTTGTGAGCGCCTGTACGGCCGGCTGGAACAGTGGGGTATTCATGTTGAATTTGCGCTTCTCGGCCAGCTTGGCCGCGTTGTGGACAGCCGTTTTCGACGCGTTGGCCGCCCCACTCGCAACAGGCTCTTTCCGCGTGTGTGAGAACGCACACCCTTTGTTTTCGTACTTGCAGTACCCGTAGATGAGGATGTTTTTGCAGAGCGTGTCCTTGGCGGTGTCGGGGTTTATGTTCATAAGGATAAAAAGAAAAAGGCAGGAATATATAGAGATTAGAGCAGAACAGAACAAAGGACAGAACATAAGAACATAAAGGAAAGTAACAGAACATAAAAAGAAAGTAACAGAACATATATGAGAAGATAGAAGGACAGAAGATAGAAAGATAGACAGAAAGATAGGCACAAGATAGACAGAAGATAGAAGGATAGACAGAAGATAGACAGAAGATAGATAGATAGACAGAAGATAGAAAGATAGACAGCAGATGGAAGAACATTGTGGACAGAGTAGGTGCAGATGGCACTGTATTAGTTGGCTCAGGAGTTTATTTCAGCAGTGTAAAGAAATGACACATATGAGGGCACAACAGAGAATTGAGTTAGTAGGACTACTTTTATGCAACCTTATTTTATGGGATTTTTAGGTCGCTAAAAACCAATTGTGTTCTAATGGTGGTACACTAAAAACCGCCATATTGGTTCACTGAAAAGGCGCCTCATTGTACACTAAAAGCACATGCATATTTACGTAGGCTAGACATTATGACAATTTCGGCGCAATCGATGTAGCCGTTGTCACTAGCAAAGTTAGTCAGGTCTTGTTCTGGTGGGTACGTTCTACAGTGGCAGGTGCACTGGTATTGTTCTACGTGTGGTCTTGTATGTCTGGATGTATACTGCAATTCTCATCTGTGTACATATTTCATCATCCCCGATCCTAGATCTAGATCTGATCAGAAAAAAATAGAAGGGCCGGTAAAATGTGTTTCTTTCTGTCGATAACGGTGATATTAGCTCAGTTATGCTTTTTTAGGAAAAAGTAACAAGCGATCCATATATTGAGGAGGAGTGGTGAGGCAAAATTTAATGGTTTCTCAGGATCGTACCGCAGTTGTGAAGTGGCTTATGTAGCTTTTCGAGGGTAAGTTTTATATGGTGTATCCTATTGATTCATTGCTATACGTGTTGTGTAATGCCAAACGAGAATTTGGCGGTCTTGGTACGAACGAATCTTAAACACCAACGAAGTGAGGTTTTTAATGGTTCTTCTGAACAATTGAACGAATATCAAACACCACTTCGTTAGGTGTTATCTACGATCCTTAAATCAACATAGAACACCTAAAAGTGAGAGTTATCTACGGTCCTTAAAATAAATATTGGAACACCTCACTTCATATGTTTTCTAGAGATAGTAGGTTTATATTTCCAAAAACTGAAATCATCTCTCTCATCAATCTGAACTATACCTACTTTTTTTGTCGCATTAAAGGTATCAAGATCGTGTTCTTCCAGTCCAGACTGCATTCGACCTACAATTCACACTGTCGAAGCCTATACTTCAATGAAGAACTCACATTAGATGAAATCGGCTCTTGAATGTGTTTCCACAGTCTAACGGTGGTGGAATCCACAGAAGTTACTGGACGCCGCGTCTGGTCCTTGAAAAAGGGTATTAAACTTTAGATACAAACTATTCAATTCAGGAGCACCCGTAGACAGTTCTATATTTCTATTTATGTACTGCAGGGAAATTAATCTAGGTTAGCAACGAGTCTCGCATGTCCTAACTTTCATAAAGACAATGTAAGCCCATCTAGTCAACTTTCAGTTTAATCGCAATGAAACTGTATACTGTCCACAATTTCACAGATTAGCAAACTCTCTCCAACTCTCATTAACAACTTATAACTGTATGATTCCCATCTATTTTAGCATTCATATGGGCAACTCTACCCGAAGAAGAACTTGATCAGTAGCTAATGTGGGTTCCGAACAACCAGCTTAAACGACTCTTGTAAAACGACAATTACATTGTCCCGCGTTAGGCCGGACAGGGCTCGATTTCGAAAGACCCTGTCTTGTTAGGAGCCAAAAAAAACTGAGCAGTAATACGTTTAATAATCTCTTGTTTTACCAATTCTGGGGTGATATCATAGAGGTGAGCTTCTATATCCGCGTTGCTTGCTATCACCTGCAAACCTGTAACCGTATTAACTTGGAAAAAATAGGCCTTGTCGAGGATAATCTTGAGATTACCAATATGGTTCCAAACGATTATATCCATTGACAAATCACGCATTTTGTGAATAAGTAGGATAGATCTTGCGCAAATATCTACATCATCAGGTTTCATGTCGTATTGCAACTCAAGATCATCATATCTTTGTTTAAGCTCCGCATATTCCTGTGATAAGGGTACGACTATCTCCCGAACTTTGTTTCTGACGAGAGATTCCATCTGTTTCGTCAGGAGCTGACCTCTAACACGAAGCTCCATTTTCAACGAACTTGGATTTTCTGGTAGCATATTTAAAAAGATGAGTGTATCTTCAAGCAGAGTGCACTCCGGGAGAAGTTCATCGACCACACTGTTTCTGGGACGACGTTGCATACCAATGTCAAACCGTCTGTCATATTCCAACAAGTGATATGACCAGAGCAAGTCCTCTTCACTTACCCTCTCATAAGCTGGAAATTCTTCCATGTCATCATTGAATATTTTCATATAGAACTCAAGAGACTTGTTTACCAAAGACGCGTCTGAAAGGAGATTCAGATTATCTTTTCTTTGTGTTCTAGAAAGCAGTGCCCATGTGGGGGTCTTCCCAGCGGCTATGGATCTGGGATCAATGCGCGAGGCTTTGGGTTTGGATTTTCGAGTCTTTTTAGAGGCCTTATCGACAGCTAAATGACTTTCTGTTGCAACGAGAGAAGCTTCTGAGTATACCTTTTTCCTTCCCTTTCCAGCAGACCCGCTCAATGGAATGACCTTTGCCGGATTGAGGGGTTCCTCCGGGTGTAGATTAGGTGAATCGGAAGTGGATGGCGTTCGCTCGATCTCAGATCTCAAAAGTGACATGATTTTTTGCAACCAAAATTTGTCAAATAGACTTAAATACCACTCATGTATTACCTAAAGACAAAGTTTTATCTCCGCACTATAAATGCTTCACTAGCTCAGTTGGCAGAGCGTCAGTCTCATACTTCTGTGTGTCATCTGAAGGTCGACAGTTCGAACCTGCCGTGGAGCATTTTTTGCTTCGTAAACCCAAGGGATAACTTGACTATTACCTTAGATGTATATAATTCAATTGATCTCCACTGTCATGGAGTGAAAGCTACTCGATGAAGCAGCGTAGTGAAGTCAATTGATGAAGATTTTTCGATGAATGAGTGTAGTTGAGTCAATTGATAAACTACGCCTGATAATGTACTAGTGTTGTTAAGTAATGATAAGTTACGTCTGATAATGTACCAGTGTAGTTAAGTAATGATAACCTACGCCTTTAATGTACCAGTTGAGTCAATTGTTTTTTTAAGAGCTCCAACGACCTCTATCATGAAACCAGCTCGTGGTTGCCTGCCGAAGCTTAGCCTTCATTGTTATCAATGGAACCAAATCTGTATTTATGAGTTACCTGGGTGGCCTCTTTGACTCTTATACCGCCAACTTTTATGGTTGTCAGTATCTGAAGTTAGGGTTCTGCTCATTTACACTGATGCTGGGAAATGCTTGAATTTTTGTGCTCAGCAGAGTTTCACGACCCTCTGATGCAGATTAAGAGTCAAGTGACATGGTCGCAGCCAACCTCAGTTCCCTCCCTTCGTGGTGGTACACCACTGTGTATTATCCTCATATTTCTATACAATTTAGGCGGCAACATTTCCTGGCCGGTCACCCTTACAGCAGTCAGTGATGCTGCCACTTCTGCTTGCTCATTCTACTGTGAGTCACTGGGTTGTCTACACTTCATCAATAATGTTTAATATTCTGATTATGGTTCAGACATTTAATGCTCCGTCACCTTATCAGTCTTGGGTAGAGTGCCAACTTTTTCAACATTCTTGGTAAAATGATTCAACATTAGTTAGAGAAGTGATTTGTTGGTACTAAACTAGCAGCTACTGCGCCTGTGTGAGCCTGCTCTGTCTAATAACCCATACAACGTTTTTCTCTATCTTTGTTTTATCTATTTTCCTGCATTATCTACATCATGGGCGTCGCATCCAGTAAAATCCTCGACTCCCTCATGGAGGGCACGAATTTCGACCGGGAGGAGATCGACCGGCTCCGCAAACGCTTCATGAAGCTCGACAAGGACGGCAGCGGAACCATTGACAAGAACGAGTTTCTTGCGATTCCCGGAATCTCATCCAACCCCCTCGCCAACAGGTTGATGGACGTGTTTGACGAGGACGGCAGCGGCACGATCGACTTCCAGGAGTTCATCACAGGCCTCTCGGCGTTCAGTGGGAAGACATCGCGTGTGGACAAGTTGCGTTTTGCCTTCAAGATCTACGACATTGACAGAGACGGGTACATTGGCAACGGCGAGTTGTTCATTGTGATGAAGATGATGGTGGGCAAGAACTTGCAGCAGGAGGAGTTGCAGCAGATTGTAGATAAAACCATGATGGAGGCAGACAAGGATGGAGATGGCAAGTTGAGTTTCGAGGAGTTTAGAGAGGCTGTGGATGGAAAGAGTGTGGCTACGAGTTTGACTTTGAATCTGTTTTAAAAGAGCAAACACACAGTGAGCAATCACACAGTGAGCGAAGCGAAGTGTGTGGTTGCGACTGTGTGTTTGTGAACTGTTCAGGATACCTAACTTTCATAGAGCACACAGTGAGCAAAGCGAACTGTGCGATTGTGAACTGGTCAGGATATCTCATAGAGCAGTGAGATACAGTGAGAATAGAAGGCATGAAATGATAATGCAATACGGCATGAAATACCGACATTAAATACCAACATGAGAATAATAATAAAGGATGAGTGTCATGTGATGAGAATGATCAAATGAATATGGATGAGAAGGATTAGAATGAGGTCAGAAGATCAGAAAAGGATGAAGGAGTCATAGGATGATCAGAATGAATCATAAGATAATCAGAATAAATAAGATGAGATCAGGATGATGAGATGAGGCAGAATGAAATAAGATGAGGCAGAATGACGCTCTGATTACCAGAAAGATCAGATTGATTGATCTTCCTGGTTTCTGATCTTTCGGTCTCAATATGATCAATATATGAGTGCAGACTAGAACGCACTAAGGTTCACGCCTACATACTTGAATAGTGCTTTTCGCTGCCTGATGAGATGTGAATAGAGGACAGGATATGATATGTGTAGTCGTAAGATCTGAGAAGCCGGAACCAATTGTGCAACCGTAAAGGCTCACAATGCCTACTATATCGACAATTAGCGTATGCCGTTCGACACTCTATCGTGATTATAATAAAACAATCGTAAGAAGTGTGTAATTCATATTGTGTAGTTTAGTGATTGTGTATTAGTTTTATTAGTGGCATAAAGTGGGGTTTTATTGAAATTTTGTGAGGTTTATTATAATTTTAGTAGTAGGCATAAAGTGTAGATTATTAGTGGAATTAAGTAGATTGTTGGCTATTTGTATATTAGTCGGCATGTATATTAGTGAGCAATGTAGATGTGGCTATAAGTAGATTAGTGGGAATATGTAGATTACTAGGCAATGTAGATGTGGCTATGTGATTAGTGGGAATTATGTAGATTAGTGGGAATATGTAGATTAGCGGGAATATGTAGATTAGTGGGAATATGTAGATTAGTGAGCTATGAATAGTGGGAATTAGAATAGTGAGGATTATGGGTACATTTTATTTGGGAAAGTAGATTAGGGGATTCAGTTATGTTTATTATATGCAGTTTTATTGTGGATATATAATTTGTCTCCGTTAGCTCCGTGTCCATGAAACTACAATGTTTTACTAAAGTATAGTTTAGATAATCACTGTAGTTTTGTTTCCTTCTTCACGGGCCTCTTCGGTCACGATCATCTTCGGTCACGATTTCGTCATCCCCTTTTCCTTATCGTATCTTAGTCTTAGAATGTCACTACTAAAGTAAGACAGCTCGTAATAGTGAAGCGAAGTGTTGTATTGACTAGAATTGTTAGCATATATGCTAACAATTTCGCTTCGCTCAATTGTTCTTGCCAGTTAACAATTTCACTTCGCTCAATTGTTGTTGTTTCCAGAAGGTTCTATGGGGTATATATAGAATAATATGTAGGGTACGGTATGGCCATTTCTTACCCTGGGAGGCCTGAAAAAATCATGTTTAGCGACCCCAAATTGGCACGGCTCTTGGAGTGGGTGAAAAATACCCAGGACGAGAAGCTTTCGCCGTCGCGCCACACATACATCTCGCCCAAGCTCGAGATCCGTGAACTGGCCTCTACTGGTAGAGGTCTCTACCTGAAAAACGGCGTGAATGCGCGGGAGCATCTCATTCGCATCCCCCACTCCTTCTTGTTGAACAAAAACACCGTGATTCGCCACATGGCTCGCCACAACAAGGCCAGTGCCAAGGTGACGGATACCAATCCCGGGCTTGGGCACATCTTTGTGCCGTACGAGGCACACAACGATGCCATCACGGAGTTCTATGGCCGGTTTTCGCTCGAGGATTTGATGGCCATGAGCCTGTTTCAGATCTTGTGCATGTACATTGTGTTGGAGCTGCTGAGAGGAAGCCTGCTGTTTTGGTGGCCCTTTATCGATGCGTTGCCCGAGATGTCGGATTTCGACAACACTCCGTTGGTTTGGAAGGTGTTGAAGGTGCCTGAGCACGAGGCCTTGCTTCTGGAGCTCCCCCACAGCACTAGGAAACGCGCAGACAAGGTATTGGAGCGCTTTGAGCACGACTACGAGACGGTCCAGAGTGCCATGCGCAAGGCAGACCCCTCTGTGGATATCGAAAAGCTTCTTCCCCTCAAGACCTTCCTCTGGGCATGGCTCTCGGTCAATTCCCGTTGCTTGTACATGGAAATCTCGCTGGCCCAGAGCCATGAAGACAACTTCACCATGGCCCCATTTGTGGATTTCCTCAATCACCTGCCCGACGAGCATTGTACACTTAAAATCGACGCCACGGGTTTCAGGGTGTTCACCACATGCGCCTATACCGAACACGAACAGCTCTATTTAAGCTATGGGCCCCATTGCAACGAGTTTCTTCTTTGTGAGTACGGTTTCACTTTGCCTGGTGATAATAAATGGAACCAGTTGGATTTATCAGACACAATCGTGCCCATGTTGAGCAAAAAACAGGCGGAATATCTCAAGGAAAACAACTACTACGGCGACTACACGGTTAGTTTCGAGTCGGGCGCGTCGTTCCGCACAGAGGTGGCTTTGGCAGTGCTCCAGGAGAGCGACCCCCATGAATCCCAGCGGTTGGCGGCCTTGATTGGGGGAATAATCGATACAAGCGCCTATGCAAAGAATTCCTCCATCTTGCTCGTGGAAATGATGAAGAAGGTGATCCATGAGTGCGAGGGAAGAGAGAGGTATGAGTATAGCGTCCATGAGGATTTGGTAACGAGGGCGAGGTGGAAGGTCGTAGGGACTTTGTACCGTAATATGAAGGATACCGCGAAAAGGGTGATGGATATGTTGTAGCTCCCGCAAAGCGAGAGAGCATTACGGGCTACTGGTGATTCGCTAATTCTTCTCGCGAAGCGAGAGAGCATTACGAGTTTCAGGCACTGGTGAGTATCCAGCATTAATGAAATCAGCATTTGAAAACTCAGCATTAGGAATTCAGCATCAGTGATACTCAGCATTAGGAATTCAGCATCAGTGATACTCAGCATTAGGAATTCAGCATCAGTGATACTCTGCATTAGGAATTCAGCATCAGTGATACTCAGCATCAGTGATACTCAGCATTAGTGATACTCAGCATTCGAGTGAGATGAAATCAACATTACAATGTACTCAAGTGAATATACCTAGTCGACAAGAGTCATACTCCATCATTGGAATATTGCATTCACGCTATTCTGGCCTTAGGCCTTATCTTATCATGAGCATTACCATGGCTACCTGTACATAGATATGAAGGACGAAAAACATGCAAAGATGTAGAACTGCTAAGCTAGAATTGTCCAGCTGTGATGAGGCGCTAGAATAAGAGAACACATAGAAGTGTGCATCATCGACTGCCTTGCTCAACAGGATATCAAGATCACTGCTACACCATAAGAGACTATATACAACTGCTTATTGGTTTACTGTAGGTAAAACGCTCATTCCATTCTCGCACAGTATGTCAAATAGTTTCAAATTCAACTACCTAAAAAATGGATACGATATCTAAACTACCTATCTTTCTCTATTATTTCTTACAACAGGGTAATGGTAGTCTCATTTAATTGAGTGATAGTTTCTAGACATATGCTACACAATAAACTTTCGTCGTTATCAATTATTCCCAAATAGGAATTTGCAACCACAAATCCTTTAGTTAAAGACACTAATAATCTGCCTACTCAACATGAAAATCAATCCAGAACTAGTAGAAATGTGACCAGCGGTAGGTGAAGACTACTAAAGGTGTTGAAGTGAATATGAACCTGAGCAGACGGTTTAACAAAAGCAGTTGCGGAGGTCAAAGAAGAACTGAATGGATAAGTCTGTTTGACTGTGCTCTTCAGTACCCCACAGTGCTTTTCCACTGTTCGAAGGGTCTCGAAAAGTCACAATAGGATGTTAGATCGAAACTAAATCCGAGCAACTATGCAGGAAGTCACGTGGTCAATTGGTAGTTGTTTGAGTAGAGATTGGATAACTTAAAGTTCACCGAGGTCATATAGATTAAACACTAAGTAACTGTATAATCTAATCAATTGTCTTTTTTCTTTGTGGCTGCGAAACTCTGAATTCCGACCAAACTCTCAAAATTTCCAGAACATATTTGAGGATGATCAATCGGTGTGAGCAAATCTTTTAATGAACCCCAACCAAATCAGCAACAGAGACTTCCTATTGGGTGTGTTTCTTCACTTCCACCCAACCTGGTTTATTCAGATGTTTACCATACTATACTCCGATATTCTGAGTGATATAAAACGACTAAGTTATTGGAGATGTGCAAATGATACTAAATATCTCATACTGAAGCTATTTATTGATTATCCTATTTCTCATATTCCTTTCAGTACGTGCAGTTTTCCCTTGCTGTATTCGTAGGCAAAAAGGCCTCGAGAATGTAGACCGTATTTCCATGATTGGCTAATGAAAAGTTGGATCATAAAGCAAGGTATGCTTGTGCAAATCGAGTGAGAAGATCAGGCATTTTAGGAAGGATTCTATACCTAACAGTTCGCTTCTCTGATTGTTATAAAATGACTGAAGATAATCAAACAGTTCGCTTCCTCACTGTTTGTAATACCCAGCGAACGTTTGGATCCTGTAGATCCAGGTTTGTGGCATTAGACCACCAGAGCTTGTTCTTCACAGTATTAACAGCTACAAAAATCTCTTTCACTGGCTCTACAGCGACACTCAACTTCCCTACCTTCTTCTACACCTACAATTCTCAGCTCTCTATAGCGACATGTCGAGTCGCTCACTTGCCCTATCTATATACTTTGAACACTTCTGTACATCTAGAATCTCTCTACCTTCTATACGTCTTTATCCTTGTAATCTCTATATACGGCTCTGATTCTATCCAAACATTTGACCTCAATAGAAATAACCTCAGCAGTGAGAAGTGTCGAATTACTATATCATTAAATCGCTTGACGCTTGCCATCGATACTACACTCACTAGAACACCACTATCTCTCTGTATACCATCGCTTCAGTCACCAAGTAAATTTTTCCTCACTAAAGCACTCTATATGCCAATCGCTCAGGAGCGAAGCTTGCCATTCGCTCACTCCTGAAGCTTATATCTATATGCCAATCGCTCACTCGTGAAGTTTATATCTATATGCCCGCTTCAGTCGCTCGCTCCTGAAGCGTTCATATCTCTAATACCCTTTCTCTTGCCTTGTTTATATCCAACTTTGCCCTTACCATTGTCATTAGCAGGCGATTTATTGGCGTTGCGAGCTTATGCTTGCGGCCCAAATCCACAATGAACCCATTGATGGAACTGAGCTCTGTGGTGTTTAAGCTCCTCACGTCTTCTCTCATTGAGGAGCTATTTGCACTAGTGCTCTTGCACAAGCCCAAGACATACTCAAATAAGCGATCCCTGTCCAAATGGACTCTGGCCTTGGCCACCCCATTCAACTGGGGATATTCTGCCCAAAAGACGTCCGTGGCCTCACGAATCGCGGCCTTGGCCACACCGGCGATGTCTGCCTCTAGAAGCTCGCCATTTAAGCAGTCTAGCACCGCAGTCAATGGGTTTATGACGGCGTTGGCCACCAACTTCTCCATCTGAACCAAGAGGTGGTCGTTTGCAGACATTGTAGTGGCATTGGCAAGAGGAGATGCTACAATGGCCTTTATGAGCTCTGGCCATTCTTTTGGGTCTTCGCCACACAGGCCGATCTGAAAAGCCCCTTGTGAGCTGTGGTGGATGGTGAATAGGTCTGTTCTATATGACCCATGGGTGGAAATCGCCTGATAGAGGTTGGGCCTATTATTCTCATTGGGCCAGTACCGCTCGATGAGTTTCTGGGCCATCCCCATCCCATTTTGGACCAAGAGCACCGTGGAGTCTTTGTTGAGGTGATGGAGGTACGGCTTGAGTGCAGTGGCCGTCTGGTAAGTCTTGGTGCTTATCACCAAGTTGGATATGGGTATAGGGAGGCCTTGTGAGTCGTAGGGGCCTCGATAGCTCGCCTGGAACGTGCTTTTGGCAACATTGGTGTTTTGAAACTGATGAGATATGACCTTGATGGTGTTTCCAGCCTCTGCAAAGACCTTGACTCGGTTGGCGTTGCTGAGGAGTAGTGTTATGGGGGTGGCGGTGTGCTGGGCGAGGTGGTGGGCTAGCAAAGCTCCCATAGAGCCTGCGCCGAGAAAGTAGTACATCTAGTCAAATTAATAGTACTTAAAGTAACTAGGTGACTGAATTGACTTGGTAGATGACTAGATGACTTGGTAGATGATTAGATGGTAATGGACTATATGACAGAGTACTATATGAAAGAGTACTATATGACAGATTACTAGATGTGATGATTGTAGCATCTATGGCCTGATGATCTGGATCTCATATACTGCTTGATATACAGATACTAACAAGATGACTGTATTTCTGTGTAGTGCATTGCTCAAACATTAGTCATGGTTTTCTATCAGTCGCTATCTACATCGGTATTTTATAACAAAATCTTGTGGCAATCATCGGTATTTTATTAATCACTTCTGGTCATTACAGTCATTGCTATTACTTCTGGTCAATACAGTCATTGCTAGTAGCTTCTGGTCACTACAGTCATTGCTATTACTTCTGGTCATTACAGCCATTGCTATTAATCAATCTTCTGATCATTACCATTGCTACTCTATTATCATAATCTTCTAACAGTCATCGCTCACTGTCTTCTGTTTAGTGCGTCTAAACTCTTATTCAGAGTACTCTGGGTATGGTGTGTTGTATTTGGTGCACATGATTTCGTATGCTCTATCAGGTGAAAATGTGGGTTCATCTAAGTGCAGATTTACGGGTTTGTGTGTATTCTGTCGATCAATTCAACTGTGGTTAGAAAATCTATTCTTCTATGCTCATTCTTGGTCTTACTGGCGGCATTGCCACTGGAAAATCCACCGTCTCGCGGAGACTCCAGGAATTGGGCATTCCCATCATTGACGCCGATCTCATTGCCCGCGAGGTTGTCCTCCCTGACGAACCAGCCTACAAACAGATTGTTGCTGCTTTTGACGTCCCTGATCTTTTAAACAATGACAAAACGCTCAATAGGGCTGCGCTAGGCTCCCATGTCTTTGGACACCCTGAACGACTTGCAAAACTCAACGCCATCGTCCATCCAGCAGTCAAAAAGGAGATTGTGTGGCAAATTGTGCGTGCCTATGTCCAGTTCCACCGCATGGTGGTGTTGGATGTTCCTCTTTTGTTTGAGAGTGGTCTAGACAGGATCTGCGGCTTGACTGTGGCGGTTTTCAGCTCTCCACAAGTGCAGTTGGCCCGTTTGCTCGAAAGAAACCCGGAACTCTCCCAGGAGGAGGCGCAAAAGAGAATAGATAGCCAGATGTCAACAGAAACAAGGAACTACCGTGCTGACATAGTGATTGAAAACAGCGGGACCGTAGAGGATTTGTACGGCTTGGTGGATGCAACTGCAGAAAAGGTCAGGCCGGGCTTCGTGAGGACCTTGGTGGAGTATGTGCCCCCGGTGGGCGTGTTTGTGGGTTTGGTAACGGTGGTGGTTAGGTTGTTGAGGGATAGGTTGAGGGGAAGCGAGCAAAAGAGAAAGAGTGATTGATGACGAACTCGCGAAGCGAGTGAGGATATACAGATGACCGCTGGGAGCGAGTTAGGAAGGAGAGATTCAGATGACGATTTCGGAGCGAATAAGGATATACAGATGACGAACTCGCGGTGAGGATATACAGATTACGAACTCGGATCGAGTGAGGAGGGAGTAATCTAATGACAAGCGAAGCAACTGGGAAGTGAGAATATACAGATGACGAACTCTCAGTCAGAGTGAGAATATACAGATGACGAACTCTCAGTCAGAGTGAGAATATACAGAGATGAGACATGAATAGAGATGAAGTATAATGACAGGGGAAGAAAGAATATGAATAAGCTAGATAACTTGGTGTTCAGGAAGACTTGTCTAGAAATAATACCGCTATAAGACAGAAGTCTTGACTAAAAATTTTAATGGGTAGAAGATGGAAGTCTTAGAGATTATGGCCAGAGGTAGAAGTCCCCCGAATATTGCATAATGGAATGTATCATTCTTACTTCACCGGTGGTTTCTTTGCAATATGCTGAGTTCATATTTGTTCGTACGCTTGCTAGCATCGACTAGAAATTATTCTCGCTAGATCGAAAGATTGACTAGATTATTGGCAAGTGCAAGACTTGACTAATAGTGGTCAGACGCTAGAAGAGATAGCTAGATAGAAGCTCACTAGAAGTTACATGTAGGATTGTCTAAGAAAGATACGATATATGTAAGTTATGTAAATCTATTCTTGGTGAACCAAACTATCAAGGCCAAGGTTAGTGGATATCTATGTTTGAGAGTCATGATGCTACCACATAGCAAGAAAAAGATCATGGAGGCATCGTAATACACCAGATCTTATGAAAGATGATGCTGGTACTGTACTAATCATCAACTAAGTTTATTCATGACTTAAATAGCACAAGATAGTACCACAATCTGTTAAAAGAAACAGTAATAACCAGTACCGTTCTGTAATCCCTTGGCAGTTGACCCAGTCGCTTCTCCTGCTGAAATATACAAATGATTTTAGGGCCACCAGGAAAGACATTTATTGAGATGCCCAATCGAAACAAGACGTTAGGTCATGTCGATGATCAGTGAGGTCTCCCGGTCTTCTTATCTGATAGGACCTGACAAGCCCAAGGAGATATCCGGAGCAACCTGTATAGGAGCTGCCGATTAGTTTGTTACGAGAAATACTGTGCCAGATAGTAAGGCTGTTATGGCAGGTTGAGTATCATTGAAGCAACCTCCGCTTGAGTTGGCCTTTTTACTAGTTCAGGTTGTTATGTGTTATCCACCTGTAGCGTATGCACTAGCTTAGCTAGATGCTACCTATTGATTGAATAATCCTCCGATTGTCCACAGGGGGGTTACAGATTAAGAGTCAATCCTTCGTTAAGGTTGGGATAATCATGGAAGGCTATCTAAACACCCGTCCCTACAGATGATAAAAGCAAATCTGATCAAACCTTCGCTACGCTTTGCTCAAGTTGATTATAAAAGCAGATCTGATCAAACCTTCGCTACGCTCAGGTTTGCTACTCTCAGGTGAACAAACCATTCCTTCGCTACGCTCAGGAATGGAGATTACGCCCTCCAGTACTGCGCCAAACTATGCAATCGATCAATCACCACCGGCAAAAACGCACTCACACTATCATTTATCAAATTCTGAAAATGCAATATCGCCTCCTCCTCCGTCATTCCCAAACAAAACTTCTCCTCCACCTTTTCGACCGCCCTCCCCGGGTCAATCTTGATATCCGGGATATTTGCTTCCGACATCAACTGGAACAAGTTCAAGATCAAATTGCTATTTCTCCTCAACGTTGTATACGCCACGAAACAGTAGTTTTTGAACACCGTAAAGTTCTCATGCTCCATACCCCCCATGCCGTCCACGACCTGGATGGGGAGCTTCATGAGCGGGGGAAACGGCTTTGGATCACGCCCGAGAATGTAGCCGAAATCCGCGTGCCAGAACTTTCCATTTGGCGAAAGCAACAAGTTGTCCAAATGCCGGTCACCCACCCCAAGAAGATATGTAATCACACAGTAGCCCGCACAGGACTTTACGTAGTTATCCATGAGCACCGACGACACTCCCAGCAAGGCCACGGTCGACTGGGGCGTTGAAACAGTGTGCAGACCAAGCACACTTCTTGCGGCGGGCTCGGAAATGGCCTCGCTGCTATGGAGTTTCAAGTAGCTTAGGATCCCATTAAGGTCTGTGGTGGGGTATGTTGACGAGAGCACCGTGTCCAAAGTCTCATTGGGGACGAACTGGATGAGGCCAGCGACTGGGCTGGTGGCTAGGATGCGGTACGGGGTCAATTTGAGGTCCAAGTTCTCATTCTTCAACAACTGGTCCATCAAGTTGATGATCTGGATGACTAGCTGGTCCTGGCGGAGATCGTCGCCAATTTTAAACATGAGCGAGTATGTTTGGGGGCTCTTGTGGAGTTTAAACACAAGTTTCAATGGGGCAAGAGACGATTTGAATACCAGCGACTCCTCGGGAACACACCCGCTAATGACCACGCTCGGGTCCAATGGCAATGGGAACGGTTCTGGGAATCGGAGCATCTCATTAGCGGGATTGGCGAGGTATTCGCGGAGAAACTCGCGTTTGCGGGCTGTGGCCTCGTTTTTCCGGAACGTGCTCCGCAAAAGTTCCACCACATGCGTGAGTTTCTTGACAAACCACGTCTGCCGTTTGAGATGGGTATAGTGGGGAAGCCGTTGCGTGGCACAGTGTCTTTTTAGTGAGTCAATATACTTGTTTAGCACTGCGGTGTAGAGACGGGCGGGGGCAGTTCCTGCTCCCAACTGGTCCTCATTCTCAACCTTGACGTACCAGTAAAAGAAGTTTCCTAGCCGCAGACACTGGACTGCGCGTTCAATGAGAAATTTTGCCAAAGGAGACATGATAACCTCATTATCGTGCAATTCTTGAACAAAACGGAACGCCTCATCGGTAGGCCGTTTCTCGTATGCTAGGGCCTCATATTTGAGAGCCTGGACAAGCTGTAAGAGGTACAATTCAAGCTCCTCATCACTGGCAAGCCGCAACCGATTCACCGCAAGGTGCCGGAGAAACGTCACATGGCGAAATATATCCTTGTACAGAGTGTACCGTTGCATACGGGCGTGGTCTGGGGTTCCCTCACTGGGCTCATCTCTCAATTTCAACCTCTCGGGGATGAAGTACGCCGACAAGAGCTCCAAGGCATCGCCGATTTGCAACCGCTCCACCCCCCAGTAGTTGGGAATCATCTCGGAAAACACATGGCGCACTTCCTGCTCGTTATCCCAGTTCAAGGACTTGAGGAACTTGGGGAGGAACAGCCGCAGCGATGCCGGCTCGCTGGTGTTACGACTAAAGTAGTAGCGGTACTTCCACACCAAGTTCTTGTCCATGTCTGTGAGCTCACTACTAGCTGGTTTGGCGAGGATCCGCGCGAGCTCGTCTCGCATCTGCGGCAGTGGTTTGAGCTCGCGGTCCACCATGGCCGCATTGTGTGTGCTTCTCTCGAGCTTGTGGTACTTCATCTCCACGGGGTCCACGCCGTTATCTTCCTCTGCCCATTGGCGGCCGGGGATATCGATGGAGTTCAAAATGACGGTTGTTTGGTCGGGTTCGGGTGTGAAGAAGGTTTCGCCTATTTCACTCGCCATCTCCATCTCAGAATACACCACGGGAAGCTCAAACTGGGGGAGTTCAACAAAAAGGAAGGAGTCAGTGCTTTCATCTATTTTCTCTTCCTCTCGTAAATCATCTAGCCAGCCAACCTTTTCCACCTCTCCATTCTCATACAGAAACAAGCACTTCTCGTACTCAGTGAGGGGGGCTAGTAACTCTTTAGAGGCGCCCACTTCCCCGTCTCCCCTCCCTAGCATCACCTTTTGGGGCCCTTTCCTTAGCACAGACGTGTTTCTATCAAACAATGAGACGCCACCCGAAGCAAATAAGACTGGTCGGGTGTCCACAACCTCATACACATTGAAGTGGAGGTACGCGTCGATGGGCACGTGGTGGTAGCATATGGGGAGTTTGAGAACACTGTTCCACACTCGTCCTTTGCTCCCAAACGCTTTGTAGGGCGTCTGGACCCCCACAGAGAGAGCATTGTGCGACCCGTCGTAGACTGTGCATGTAATGTAGAGATCTGAGTGGCGCTGGACAAGGGAGCGGGTTTTGAAGACGTCGGTTTGCTCGAATTTGGTAGAGGGGGGGGTGGGGGTTGGGGGGGCGGTGAGATGGTGGATTTTGATGTAGATGGGTGTGGTGAGGGTGGTCAGGAGGGTGTATGAGAGCATAAAAATCAATACAGAACACGCTGCGAAGCAGGGTGTTCGTTAAACACTACCTATAGTAGAACACTGCGAAGCAGGGTTCTACTAAAACAACCCTCTTAATAGAGACTACCTCCTGATAAACCTTCCTATAGATAGAACACCCTGTGGCAGGATGTTTGATAATCTACAATCACTTCCTGTTAATCTACTACCCATCATAGAACATCTTCAGTCTGTAATAAAATCAATAAACCCGGACTGTCCACACTCCGAATACCAAGTCTGTACATGAATAATAAATGAACTGTTCCACCATCTGTAGTCTTTTCCCCTAAATTAGCTGAACATAAATGCTTTCTTTCCAGTAAACTATTGTCCGTCCACCCACAAATAAAATGCAGCCCCACAAATGCTGCCACAGATATGAATCAAGAAATAAAGTCTTCCCCAGAACAAGTCTGTTGCCATAAATTATTTAATAGAAATGCATCCTGTTCATCACAAACCCAGCTATACTGAACAGGACGTTTATAAGATTGTAAGTGTAGGCATGTTGACACTGAAAAGAAAACTGTTATCTTAATGAGGCGTTCAAAGGTCCCAAAAACAGAGGTTCATTAGGCAAATCATCAGTTTTAGAGAAGGTATTAGAGACAGTCACACAAACCTTTCATCTTGTATTTTCAATAAATATGAAACAGTGCTTTCAACAGCTCACTATACACAAAGTTCATCCAAGTATGGTCACCTCAGGGCTTCCATTGGAAGGATGCTTTTAGATGTAGGTTTTCAGTAATTTTGGTTGGTTTTTCTTACACAGGTAGTCAAAGTAAAGCAATTATTCTTCTAAGCTCTATTGTAATTTCTGAGCATCCGGAATTGCTTATAGGCACGATGATCATTAACATACTCGAACCAAATCAAGTCCTGATATAAATGATTTTGAAGCTGAACTGACCGAAGATAAAGTTGTATATAAAAATACTAACATCCCACAATCTTTCATGCCGAACTACTGGAGCATCCCGCGATAAGTTCTTTCTGTATGATCCCTTCCATATCATTTCATATGCCCTCTGCCTGCGTAACATTGTTGCATCGTTTATCACAATACCCCTTGTCTAACGGTTCCTCTGGCATTTCTTTCATTTCAACAAGTTTACCTCTCGCGATCCAGACAGGATGCGCTCATTATTTTATGATACTTGGTCAGGTTGTACTGTGTCTTAAACATACGCATGTCTTGAAATTAAAGAATGCGCTAAGATTGATGCCGCTCAACTAAATCTGTTATTGTCTTTCGTTCTCTAGGTATCTGATCTGGCATTGAGCCACTAGCTTATTTTGTTCACTCTGTGCATCTACTATTCATTAGCTACATCTATCATTAACCACCACTAGTTCATACTCCGAAGCGACGATCCCGTTATACACCCCGTACTGTTGCAATCGTTCGAATCGCGCATGTCCAGTACTTCTCCATAATGTTGCTCAAATCTTTCGATTTTTGAATCGCGCATGTCCAGATTGTCATACGCTGCTCAACTCTCACATGTTCGATTTCGAGTCACATTAGTTTCCAGTAGTTCCTGTTAACCGCTGCGAAATCTCTTCGTTCGGTTTAATCACATTTGCATCAGCTTAGTTTCTTCTTACTGTTGCTCAAATCTCACATGTTCGATTTTTTATTAGCATCATAGTTTGTGCTTATTGTTGCTCAAATCTCACTTCGTTCGATTTTCGGCACATTTCATTTATCTGTACCGCTGCTCAAATCTCACTTCGTTCGATTTTCGAACCACAATCTGCTACTTCTGCTCAAATCTCACTTCGTTCGATTTTCGAACCATCTGCTACTTCGCATTTCTATCTATTCTCTCTCGCATTCTCTCCAAACCAAACATACCCACTCTTCCCACTGCTCTCCGTATCCTCGCTATCCTCATCATCCGACGCATCCAGATCCAAATTATAAAATATATGCTTCTTCTTCTCCAAGGACGGAATGAACTTCAACGAGTTCTTGCGGGACCTTCCGCGGGGCTTTTGGGCAATGCCCAACGAGAATAGGCGCGAGTTCACGCTATTGGCACTGCTATCGCTGTCGTCGGGGTGTGTCTGCTGGTACATTGCAAGCAAGGACTTGCCTGTGGCCTGGCTCTTCTTCTGGTTGAGGGAGCGGGCCCTGCTGAGAGTGTCGTGGAGGATTTCTGGTTCTATAGCCTCGACAGGCGGGAAGTAGGGGTTGTCTGTTGTCTCCTTCAAGGAAGTATTCTCCAAGGTATCTGTCTCTTCCTTCAACGAAGAGATATTCTCTCTCAAGGTATTTGTTTCTTGCTTCAACGAAGAGATGTTTTTTTGCAACGCATCAGTCTCTTCCCTCAAAGAAGAGATGCGTTTTTCATTTTCATCATTTTCTCTTTCCTTGGTCTCATCTGTAAACCTGAATACCTCACTGACTGGGTTTGACATCAGGCGCTGGCGGGCCAAGTCGACCGTTGAGCTGTTTGTAGACGAGTTGTTGCTTTGGCGAGAGGGCGATCTTCCCAAGGTGGCCAAGTTGACCTGCGAATTGACCTTGCTGTTGAGGCGGTGGATGGGGATATCGCCAGCGTGGGAGTACTTCAACTTCATGGGGTTGTAGATTTCGTTATTGGAGAGTAGTTTCGACAAGTCGATGACGGAGTTCGATCTGGTGGGTTCCGAGTTGGGCAGCACTTCTGGTGTCACGGGCCGCCTGGGGTGGTTTTGGAGGTCGAATGCTCGCTTGAATGAATCGTCCTTCATGACCTTCATTTTAAAGTCCAGCTTGATTCGAAACTGCAACAGCTGCGAGCTTTCAGGCGTCCAATCACGGGCCGCATTGCAGATAAATGTCGATGGGACCTGGGGCAGGCTCTTGACCTTGAATGACGTTCGGGGCTCGAGCTCCGGTCGTTTGGGGGGTGCCAACAAACTATCGGCGCTTTGCTGGGGGTCGGTATCTTGATTCTTCTTTATGAAATTTGTGCGGTAGTAGATGATGTCAGTTTCGAGGTTGAGGGTGCTGTTGAGCTCTGGATCCTTTTCCAACAAGTCCAACAGGTCCTTTTTCAAGGTCCAGGTGTTGTCGTCGCCCTCTCTGCGGGCGTAGTTGATTCGAGCCTCTGGAATCTCATCGAAAATGGGGTGGTTGATAAAGTAGCTGAAAAAGTTGTTAATCACGTACCCATGCGACACCACAATCACAATGTCCTCGTTGTCTATGAAGGTCGGCTTGTCGTACATGGCCAATAGCTTCTTGAAATACGTCTTGATGTTGTACTGGTAGTCCTTGTAGCTGAGATTGGGCCCGTTAAAGTGGCCGAGGGTAATGGTGGGGCGGAACGTCAGACAGCACAGCTTGTTGGTCAACTGCTTCACATTGGGGATGTACATGTTGTAGGCGTCGTTCAGGTCCACAAACGGCGGCTTCTCGGTCATTTTCTCGTGGATCCACTCGCTCAACGCAAAATCCCCAAGGAGCTGGAATCGGATCTTGTAGTTGGGCCACTGCTCGGCAAACCCCTTCTTGAGCATGCTAACAAGTAGATCGGCCAGCTGACAGCACCGGAGATACGGACTGAAGTGGATAAACACGTTCTTCTTGACGGAATCGTCCTTTTTCCCAAAGGCTCGGGTTTGAGTGAGAATGTCCTTTGCCGCTGATTCAAGCTGACTAATGGCATGGGTTGCTAAGGACGGATCGTACGGCTGGTACTCGGCTTTGATGGGGGTCGCCGAGGGGTCCTCGCTGAGTGCATGGTCGATTCGCTGGCCATGTCGAAGGAAGTAGAGCTCAGACATATGATGTCATAAAAAAGATTACTCAGAATCTACCAGTCGTAACCATTGAGAGAATGTCAACAAGGAAGATGAAGAGATGATGAGATTAGAAGGTGAAGTGAGGGAAGATGAATGAAGAATATGAGGGAAGAAGAGAAGAATATGAGGAAGATGACATGAATATAGAGGACAACGATGATCATGAGATGTTAATCGAAGACACAAAATATAAGGAGTAGTAAATGATCAACAAGTGTAGTAATGATCAACTAAGTGTAGTCTCATACAGGTATCGATTATGTCATTTGTGTCGTGAAAAATCACAGGATAGCAACGCAGAAACACCACAAAAAGATGACAGCAAAATAAGATGACAGAGATCGATCGCTATATATAATAAGGGGTGACTCGGGCTGGGTGAAGACTGGTAACAATCAGATATCTGACTACAACTTGAACTCAGGCCAGCATAGCTATGCTGTAGTGCTGTGAATGATAGTGCCGTGGATGATAGTGCCGTGGATGTATAGTGCCGGAGGATGTTTAGCGCTATGAACATGCTGTAACAGGTGTAAACTTGCTGTACATGGTGTAAACTTGCCATAGGAAAAATGGTAATGGGAGGTGGACATGGTAAACGTGTTGTCATGTTGTACATGCTCAGCTTGGCCAGGTTGTATGGGTAGCTTTATACCCACTGTTCGGGTGGGTAGAGCAGAGTAGAATGGAATGCACAAGATTCTTGTGGACTAGAGCTGTATATGTGCTTGAGCAGAGAGTGAACGGAGGTGAAGTTGAAGGAAGAAAGGTTCGCCTCGGTGGTGATTCAAGATGATCTGCCTTTTCATGGTGATTCAAGAGAGCTGAGGTAGGTTTGACTCAGGTTGTGCTCCAGACCTGCTAGGATTAGAGTGATTGCTACATCTGAGTATTACAGTGTTCACTTAGCCAGTGTTCACTTAGCCATCATCATCTAGCCTTCATAGAGTTGCAGAGACAAGAATATGTATATAGGGCTCTCAATAACCTTATAATTTGTATTGCTGAGTAGATGAATGACGACTATTAAATCAGACAAACTACCAATCAAGATAATTGACGAGTGGGTCCTTACAATCTTCTATCCATCAAAGCAGCGGTTTTAGCCAATGATTTAAGAATGTATGTAAGGTATAAGTATTGTAGGATAGTAAATGCTTGTATGCATGGACTGGTTGTACACACTATTTATGTTTCATTAACTTTCTATAGCGAGGTTGTACATACTATTTATGTTTCATTCTCAACTCTTGTTATTGCTCGAGTTATACATACTATTTATGTTTCATTCACAACTCTCGCTATCGCTCGAGTTGTAACGATCTAGTTGTATTATCCATGAATGCCTTTGAATAACTGTAGATATGGGACATAGTCGCCGAGTCTTCTAACAGCTTCAATGTAGGTGGTACTGTACACTCTCCATCCTCATGTAGCACATTCAGAGTTCTGCTAGTAGTTTTGCAGCCTCGGTGATGATCTTTGGAATATGCCAAAGCTGCAATGCCTCCTGCGCAAGACGCACTGATGACTGCACGTCACAAGTGGTCAGACCACAACTATTTCCAAGACATTCTTTGCTGAATCGTCTAGATATGTGGTGCGTTGTATGCAGGATTTGCAACTTTAGATCCTGTACATATTGGGCAGACATCCCAGAATAGCCCGGAAGACGTTAGAGAGAGATGCCTTTAGGGAAGGCTCGTACCGATAGATACGAGAAGAATATTTCAGGTTTGTGGTTCGTTTATGCCACTCGGAAGACATCAGAGTCCCAAGAGCGGTAGGGCCACATGGGGCATCAGAGGTCAACGTAAGTAGCTAGAACTTTGAAAGCTCTTAGACTTTTTTAAGTGTTTGCAGCGTGTACTTGAATAGACTGCCTTTCTGAACGCACTACTATGAGAATGCGAAAAACGTAATACATTTTCTGGAGGAATACCACACTGTAGGGGGAATTTGTTCATCGACTTATTTCGAGGAATTATACATGTATTTATAGTCGCCTCGGCATTCTGAATTGGGTGACTTACAAACCTCAGAACATCAATCCCATACATTTTCCAGTTATTTTACAAAATCTGTTATTTCATAGATAATGGGAACGCATAACGACAACAGCTACAGAGGTCATGATAGCAATCAACAGCCCTGGTCGATGGAAGAGATTTACTGATACTGTAACTTCAATGGAAGAAGAGACTAAAAGTATGGGGACTCTCATGAAATCTTATTCGCTAATGGGAACTTTCTCATGATCTTATCGCTTGGGACATGATCCAATGATGGAGTTCCTCATGATATTATCTAACATTGATCATCTTATCTCATCTAAGCCACGCATATTTCCCCACTATTTTATTTCCGTATCCCGACTACTGATAGTTTTCTATCATTATATAATCAATTAGCTGTATCTCTATTAATATGTTTTCGAATTTATCATTTTATGAAACCTAGAAGGTCCCGTGGCGGATGTCTCAGCTGCAAGAAGCTCAAGATAAAGGTACGTACGCCCCAATAGCACTCTAACGCCAGTGTAATGAAGCCAAACCTCGCTGTGAGTACTGTGTGCACCGCAACAGGCTATGTGAGTACCCGGAAGGCAAACGAAAGAAACAGGAAAGGGAGCAAAAGGAAATAGCACGGGAAGAAAGTATACGATACATACAACAAATACAACAAAGCCAACAAATACAACAAAGCCAACAAATACTACAAAGCCAACAAATACAACATTCACACTTGGGACCATACACATATACGACAGCTTTTAGAAGCACGCCTTACAACCTCGTTAATCACCACCAGAATCAGAAATCCCAGAAACCAGAATACCAGAATCAAGGAGTGAATGCTGGTATCAATGGTCCTAGTAAAATTATTGGCATAGATAAACCAATACATTCAGATAACCAGTCAGTCCCTGAAACATACAACACTTTCGACTACACACATGCCCCACAAAATGACTCAGCAAAAGTTCACAAGACAATGGGGTCACAAACACCAATGGAAAGGCTGATGGACGCAACACCAATGGATTTAACGCTGGACGAAAGTTTATATGCAATTGACGCAAACCTCGACAAATTGGAGATCACAGACACAAACCTGTATGAATTTGCACACGATGTGATGACTGACCTCACACGGGCCCTTTCGCTATGTCATCTGCCGTATACGTCAGCGTCAGTTCTGTCGGAATCAGTTCTGCCGTATACGTCAGCATCAGTTCTACCCTATATGTCGGCATCAGTTCTGCCAGCATCTATTCTGTCATCATCTATTCTGTCAGCATCTATTCTGCAAAGTGAATTTAATGTCTCGATTTACAAAGCAGACCGAAATGACCAGAATTCGACTGATGTGAATTCCGACATTTCCTTTTCCGACCTCACACGGTCGCTCAACTCGTCCACGGCCCACCTCCAGATCAACCGGTTTGAGCTCGGGCTCCTCAGCTTCTTCCGGCACTACTGCGTGCGTCTATTCACGTTTGACGTGAACCTCCGGGCCAAAGACATATGGGAAAACAAGGTCCCCCGTCTCTTTCTCCGCAGCCCCTTGGTGCGGCTGAGCATGTACTCGTTTGCGGCCCTCAATCTCCTTCCGCTCTGCGACCTCAACAACTTGGTGGTGGACGATCTCGACGTGGGAACGGTCTTTGATCCTAAAAAGAGCTCGGCGGAGAATGTGAGTTTGTTGTATTGCAAAACACAGGACTACTTTCTACAGGCGGTCCGTCTTCAGCAGGAGGTGCTAAGAGAGAGAGAAAAGAACCAAGATGACTTGGAAGAAGAAAAAGACCAAGAAGAAAAAGACCAAGATGAATACTTGAGAGATCAAGTATTTAAAGGAACTTTACTTGACAATAAACACAATTCTCGTCTAGAAACTGCCCCTTCTAAGGCATTCTCTGCCAACGCAGCGGAAATGGTTGTGTCTAGCATTCTAATCTACACCTACATCTGCATCGACCCAGTAAGACTGACGCCATTGGTATCGTGGGACCGGACAAAAGCCGATATCCTCTCAGTCACCCGTGGAATCAAGTACACCATCACACAGGCCTCGTGGGTCCTCCAGAACACCAATCTCCGTAACCTTTTCCGGCTATGGGACGAGAAAAGCCTGGAAGTGCCTCTCGACAACTCGCCGTACCCCATGATGCGCACCTTTGTCACAGAGTTCCGCCAGGCCGCCCATGAGGTCCACGATATGTCTGTCCTCGAGGCCACGCTCATAAGATTCGATCTGCTCATGCACCGGTGTGTTCGTGAGAATTACCCGGTCCCGCTTTTCAAGTGGGCGCTTCTAATTCCAGACTCGTTCGTGGAGATGGTTTACCGCAAGAACTTCTATGCCTTGCGTGTCTTGTACTTTTACTCGTGTGTGGTCACCATGTTGCGTTTTCATGTCGTGGGAAATAGTACTGTGTGGTTGGACTATATTGCTTGGTTTAGAGAGTATTGTAAGGGGTTGGGGGGGTGGAGGTACACGTTGGACGCGGCTTTGTATGAACTCGCCTGGGGCGAGGCAAAGTTTAAGTTTCCGGGGGTAATGCTGGTGTTTGATCCGTTGGAGGTGGATGAGGGTTTGTTGTGTAGAGTCACGAGTCACGAGTGAGTCACGAGCGAAGCGAGTGACGAGGAATCGCGAAGAGAGAGTCACTAGCGAAGCGAGTGACGAGGACTCGTGAAAGAAATGAGAAAATATAGCAAAAGGAGTCACGAGCGAAGCGAGTGACGAGGGTTGCGAAAGAAATAAAGAGATAGCGAAGAGTCACTCGCTTCGCTCGTGACGAGGACTCGTGAAAGAAATGAGAAAATATAGCAACTCACTCGCTTCGCTCGTGATGAGGGTCGCGAAAAAACGAGGGAATAGCGAAGAGATAAGGGCGAAGGTCAACGTAGCTAAGAGTCAAGTTATGAGTCCCCCAGCACCAGGCCACCTGCTGCAGCGAGAGATGCGTACCAACGAATGGGGAGCACGAAGGCTCAATCTCGTTCGCCTACTGCAGGTGATTACCTACGAGGCCAAAACTCTACCCGCTATGCCCAGCACGTGTTCCGCAGCACTTGGAGCAGATAATAGAGTTCTACTTGCCCAGACATACTTGGTATGTGTGATCCAGATCACGAGTTCCTCGCCTCCTTGGACGCGTTGTTGAATCTTTGATGCATCCTGATCTAGAGGAGTTCCTTGTGGAAAGTTGATCAGTTTATGAGCTACGGAAGAGAAAGGATGAGAGGAGAAGGAAGAGGATAGAATAAATAGCGAGGAATGAGCGAGGAACGAGCGTGACGAGCGGTGACAAACAGTGACAAGCGACAAGCTACAATTGAATAAAATAGAGAGCACAAACTAGACACAAGATAACTACAGACTACAAGATAATCATGATAACAACAGGATTAGAATAATTACAAGACAACTGCAAGACAACTACACACTCCTAACAAGATGTACAAAAAATGCTCTCGCTTCGCTGTGTTAGCTTGAATAGTTCAATGAACATGAGGTGACCTCCCTATAAAGCTTTCATATAACGATACGAAGCACTACCTTTGGACTCCACAGGCTCACCGCAGTTGCTGTCTTAAAACGTCGATATCATGTTATCTAATGTCTATGCGAGCAATATCAATACAGAAACTTACCATACAGTACATTTCCACTCACTATACCGAGTGCGTTTTATGCAATATTTTCAAGATTCACCACTCATACAGAAGATTATCAGCCCAAGGTCTTTCAGAGATGTATAGATATGACCAAATCTTTTGCTGGACCCCGCTCAACGACGCCGCACAGCCAGTGAACACAGTGACGGAGCGAACTGTGTATGTGAAAAGCTTATACGTACACATTAATAAAGTAGTCAGTTAGTACACCCCAACTCAATGGAATCCCAATCTTGATCAAAAATCAATCATGAGCGAAGCCGAATGATTGATGAGCAAAGCAAACTGTGTATTTGTATTTTACACAGTGAGAAGAGCGAGCTGTGTAAAATAGTGTTTGTTAGGGATTCCATTATTGAGTTGATGATATAACAAACTGACTTGTCTTATTGAGAGAATACTTAGGGCTATTTAAGTTCTATCCCATGGACCCTGTGGCACAGGGAAGCTCCGGGTAGATGTCCTTATAAGGTCTGTGGAGCTGATAAGGATCCGGGTAGATGTCCTTATAAGGTCTGTGGAGCTGATAAAGCCACCACAGTTCGGGCTTGCAGCCCGATTCGGACGCTTCCCTGAATGTAAGGGTGCCATGAATAGTCTTCCATGTAACATTTGTAGTACAGAGACATCCGGCATATAGTATCGGGAGTATTACCTTCCAGTGTTAGTGTAATCGAAAATCAATCATTTGCTTCGCTCATTATTGATTTTATATACACTTACCATCTATTCCGCATTCTTCATCTTCAAGTACTCGAATTCACTTAAATCATATAATATCCAGAATCAGACTTCAAGTACTCTAACTCCAGTAGCTTTTATAATATTTTCTTAGTTTGTCATTTCAAATGATTTAACTTCTGGTTAACTATTCATCGCATAGAACTCTCATAATCACACAGTACACTTAATCGTCAGTGCTCCGAAAATGCTTTCCAGACCCTAAATGAAGACAAAGGTAGAGTTGGTCGTTAAAAAGGAGAGCACATGTGGCTGAAGTGGCTTACACGAGGTCTAACTAAACTTGATACAGGTGAATGTGAATAAATAGCTAGCGAAATGAACCAAGCACCTGATGAAATCTAGCTCTAGCCGCATTAAGCAAAGTAAGCGAGCACCAGTATTATTGTTGAAATCTATATCAGGTCGTGGTTTGGCTACACGAAACGATTACAGAAAAGTTAATGTAGATTAAGAGTCAGACGAACCAGCAAAGCCCGGAAATACATGTAGCCAAAAGCATGTTAAGCGACAGATTTGAGAGTATGGATGTATGACTCAGAACAGGCCCACACTAGCTTGAGGAGAAGTGCCCTGTTCCACACTCACTTAATTAGTGGTTTGATGGAGCTAAATACTCGGATTGTCTATCTATTCTGTTGGCTATTACGATAACCTTACTTATTGGTAAGATATCATAAAGGTGAATCACAATCATTCAGGGTCAAGTTCGATTTGCTGTTGAAAAGCCAAGTTTTTTCGGGGTGAGATACGCACTATGTATATCCTTAGCACAATCGTTGAAAATCAAAGCGAAGGGTAATCCATCGGGGCTTAGAGACTCACATCGCTCGTCTCAATAAACATACATAGGTTGTATTACATAGGTTGGTATTCGAAGTTCGCTCACTTCTCTAAGCCCAAACAGTTGGATGAACACACACAGTTGGATGAACCCGAGCAAGCGAGGGTGAAGACTACAAAAATTAAATACACTATGGATGAACCAAGCGGGTGAAGACTACAAAATATCAAATACATGGTAGATGAACCGAGTGGGTGAAGACCACCAAAATTAAATACACTATGGATGAACCGAGTGGGTGAACCACCAAAATAAATACACTCTGGATGGTGATGATTATCAAAATTAAATCCACTATAGATGAACCGAGTGGGTGAACCACCAAAATAAATACACGAATGGAGTTGGTGAAGACTAACAAAATATATACACTAAATAAACCAAGTGGGTGAAGATACCAAAATAAATACACTCTGATTAACCGAGCTCCAAATGGTATTCGAAGTTGCTCACTTCTTAAGAGTGGTCGAAGTTCGTTGCTCACTTCTCATTGCTCACTTCTCATTCGTTACTCACTTCTCAACAGTGGTCGAAGTTCTTCGCTCACTTCTCATTGCTCACTTCTCAAGCTAAACATACCAAATTCTCTAGTATACCCCCCACCAAATACTCCATACTGTCCAACTTTGTATACACACTCACCAAGACCGGGTCCGGAGACGACACCTCCAACTTTGCATCCACCATCACCACGCTTCCTTTGTGTGTCACGCACTTTGTCACGTAATCAATGGGCAGCAACTTTGGGCGCGTCAAGTGGCTCATCACGCTGGAAAACAAGTCCGGGGTGCTGGGAGACACCAACTCGTTTAGCCTGTGCTCTATGTCGACCACATTGAGGGGCGTGGAGTTGCTGCCAGACACAGCCGACCCGCGGCTGCTTGGGGGGAGCTTCATTTCGTCTCTGATGCGGTCTATGTACGAGACGCCAGACGAGTCCATTTGGCCCCACGGCGACTCCGTGATGGTGTGCAAATGCTTCAAGTCGACGCATATCTCCGCCCGGTTGATGTACACATCCACTGCTGTCTTGTGGAGGGGCGGGTCAAAGTGGGTATCGATGCTCTCGTGCTGGGGAAAGACCAACGCGGGGTCTGTTGCGAGCTGGATGCTGTTTTTGGCAATCTGAATCTGCTCAAGAAGGTTTTTGAAGTGGGAGAGGAAAGAATCATTGTTCCAATCTGATCCATTCTTTCCATTTGAAGAAACTGAATCCTTTCCATTTGCTGAATCATTCTTTCTATTTGAATAATCACTCTTTCCAATTGAATCCTGTGTATCCATTAAATTGTTCATATTCTCTGGATCAATTGTTTCTGAACTCTCTGTTCTTTTTTCTGAACTCTCTGTTCTTTTTTCTGAATTCTCTGTTGTATATTCTGAATTTGTTCTTGTATATTCTGAATTTGTTCTTGTATTTTCTGAACTCTCTGTTGTATCCGTTTCTTCATTCATTCTTTCTGTATTCTCTATTTTTCCTGTATTCTCTCTTTCTCTATTCTCTCTTTCTCTATTCTCTCTTTCTCTATTCTCCTTATTCATGTATTCACAAATCGCCTTTGCGTGGTCAATGGCCGTTTTTGCGTCGGCAATCTGGTCCAAGACTATCGGCTGGGAAATCGTCAAATGGCACATCTTGAAGTGCGGATCCTTGATTCGCACGCTGAGCTCCGTCACATACATCCCGTCGCGCACTAGTATCCCTTTGAGCGCCTCCAGCTTGGGCGACGACACCGGGAGCTTGATGGGAGGGCCTCTCTCGATGTGCTCCTTCTCGTTGGGCTCCTGGGGCGAGTTGTACACGAGAAGATTGCCACACATCTGGAGCGTCTCAGATATCTGGGGGAGCTCCTCCCGGATAATGTGGTGGGTGTACCAGGCGAGTTCCTGGGAGAGTTGCGATCGCTGGAGGGAGATCATAAAAAAGAGCTTCACGAGCTTTGAGCACGAGCTTTGAGCGAAGCGAAAAGCGAGTGACCCATTTGCACAGAGCACCGTAATAACAGTAGAATTCGTAATAACAGTAGAGTTCGTAATAACAGTAGAGTTCGTGATAACAGTAGAATTCGTGATAACAGTAGAATAAACTCCTCGATTGGCTATTGAGAGCATATTAAGTATGGCGATCCAACGACACCCTTTCATCAGTACGGCATCACGTGACTATACATAAGCCTACACATGGAGCTAAAACATTGAGGAAATAATACGTTTTGGGTATTTCACTATATGAGCTACAAACAGACATGAGGAATAGTGGTGTTTAGTGTGACATATGTGTCGTCCAATTTCTTCCGTGACCAGAATATACGTGGACCCATTAACTGAAATATCTAGGGACTGATGGAGGATTTGCATGTCACATTCGGAGCTCCAAGGTGTTCTATAATACGTGTATTCCTCGAATAAGTCGGTTATACCCCATGGTATTCCTAACAATCTGAATTGGCAATGTCCTAGTATTGTTTGAATATTGTGTTGGTTGTGTACTTTGTTGCTTGTATTGTTTGTGTTGTACACCTGTATACATTCCTGTAGAAGCCTTAGTAGACTAGTGAGGTAGTATCTGAAAGGGAATGTCAGTCTACCATTCCTCAAATTACGATTGAGGTATGGGAATAGAGATAGTGAGGAATATGGAAGAAAATAGTATGAGACATATGGAGAAATAGGTGTTTTAAGCATTGAACCATTATACACTGCTCACGATCATCCATATCGTCTCCACCCTCGATTTTCCACATTTCGAGTGTCCATTTAGTGTATACTCACGTATAGGTCCTGGCCTTTCTACTCTATTGGTGTTGGAATACGATGGAGTGTTTCCCAGGTGTACCAGTGTAGAATGAGCTGCACATGTACTTTTTGTTCAGCCGTTAATCTGACACGGCAATACAAGAACCATGTATAAATACATACCCAAATAAAGCCATGCCTAATACACATACATACATACACACCCATACCAATTCATAGTCATCCCATACCAATTCACATAGTCATCTCATACCCAAATACATGCCCAATTCACATACACATACACATACATACACCCATGCAATTCATAGTCATCCCATCCCCAATATACCCAAATATAGCCATATGTAGGGACTGATGGAGGTTTTGTAGTCACCACTTCGGAAGCAAAACGTTCTGACTGGATACGTGTATAATTCCTCGAAATAAAGAAGTCGGTAAACAAATCCCCTATTGTGGTATTCCTACCATCCCTACACATATACCGTACCCAAATATACCATACTCAAATATGCACATCCCATACATCCCAGAGAATCTGTCTTCTATCAATTGAGCGAAGCAGAGCTGTGTTATATGAGAATAGCGAAAAAGATTTAGTAGTCCTATGTGAGATTACGAAACAGATTTAGTAGTTCCTGTATGAGAATGAACCAGGGAAACAGATTCCAGTATTTTCTATATCAGAACTCCTCGCCATTCTAGTCTTCCCATCAGAGTTAGCTTCGAACGTTTCTAAGGTAAATCTTATCATGGAGAATGCGAATTTCCATGCTCAACTACATACCCAATACACCCACATATATCCCCACCAAAATTTAGTCAATGAGCTTGCGACATTCACTGCCATTAGCGAGCCATGAGCGAAGCGAATAGCGAGCGAATGGGAGTGATTGCTACTTGATTGATGTGACTGATTTTCAATCAACTCGCTTCGCTCGTTGATTGCTAAGACTAGTCATCCCATATCTAGTCATCCCATTTCTCACTCAAGAGTTCAATAATGAGCTGAAGAAAGGGGAAGAATTGAGCGTAGATCCACTTACGTCCCAAATCACTAGTTCAAGAATGGTTTTTTGCTTCGCTCATTCTAGTCCATTCTTCACTCAGTTCTTACATACCCAATATACCATACCATCATCCCAAATATACCATACCCATTATCCCAAATCTACTAGTTCAAGAATGGTTTTTCGCTTCGCTCATTCTAGTCCCATTCTTCACTAGTTCTTACATACCCAATATACCATACCCATTATCCCAAATCTACTAGTCCAAGAATGGCTTTTCGCTTCGCTCATTCTAGTCCCATATCTTCACTTCTTAGTTCACCGCTGAATGGGCGAATTTCGCTACACTAATTCTTGCTCTTCCTCTCACATACCCAAATATACCCACCATTCCCAGATGTACCCATATACCATGCCCAGATGTACCCATATACCCACCACCATACCCACCACCAATCATACATCCCTTCCACATGGCAACGCTAGAGAGCTCTGGGGATACTGCTCTAAGTAATATGATTGTGCAGTTTGTGAATGCTGATTTGTGTTGATTGATTTGTTGTGGTCGATTGTTGAGAACAGTATCAGATGTGATATGATTGAGATGATTATGTGATGAGAGATGATTATATGATGAGAGATGATTACATGATGATTATATGATGATTAAGATGATTATATGATGTATGATGATTGGTATTATTGATACTCCAAATACCACGCTCAGATATTAATGACCACCCTTGTTATGATTTTCACATCATCATTTGTTTATATTTGAGCCCATTTATTTGCGTCCACATTTATGTCCACATTTGTTTACATGTATTACCATTGCCCACTCCACTATATCCGTTCCACCAGACCTGGCCTCCTGAATACGTTCTGGTGATTTCGTAGTCTCTTACTCACTTCTCTCAAATCAGAATGGATATCGACGCGCTTGCGCGTTGATATCACCCTGTTCATTTGGCAGACATCAACGAGCGAGCAACGAGCGAAACGAGCGATCAACTCGCTTCGCTCGTTTCGCTCGTTGCTCGCGTTGCTCGTTCGTTGATGTTCGCTCTCGATATCTTTTTTGTTTTTCTCTGCAGGACAACACAAACGCATGCTGGGCCCATCGATATCTAGTGAAAGATCTACCGCGTCACATGAGCGCGAGTACGAAGCTCCCCCGACCGTCTACCCCCTAGGCCAGGAGGAGCAGTTCCAGCACCACCAGAGCAGCTACGCCAGTACAGCTGCGCAGGCTGCGGCGGAGCTCCAACACAGGGCCGAATTGCAGCGCAGACAACAGCAGCTTCAGCAGCAGGAACTCCACCAGCAGCAGCAGCTCCACCAGTACCACCAACAGGCGCAACAGCAGCAGCAGATGATGCATCTCCAGCAGCAAATGCCGGCACAGAGAATGCTCCCGTCGCCCCAGGAACACCTCGAGGGCGACTATGAAACCACCGGGGGCCTTCTCACGTCGAAATACATTGAGAATGAGATCATCAAGACCTTTCCAAGCAAGCAGTACCTTGTAAAGTACGTCAAGGACGTTCTTTCCGTGGAGGAACGGTGCAAGATTGTGATCAATTCGTCCAAGCCCAAGGCTGTTTATTTCCAATGTGAGCGTCTGGGAAGCTTCCGGACCACTGTCAAGGACGCCACAAAGCGCCAGCGTGTCGCCTACACCAAGAGAAACAAGTGTGGGTTCCGTTTGGTGGCAAACTTGTATCCGTCGGAAAAGGATAAAAAGCGCATCAAACGCGACGATGAAAAGGACATGCTGGGTGAATTGTGGATCTTGAGAATGATTGAGCCCATTCATAACCATCCCCCGGAGCCATTCAGTGCCAAGAAGAGAAAGCTGAAGAGTAGGACGTTGGTGGAGAAGCCTATTCACAGGAGTTTGGGCAGTCCGGGTAATGGCGAGGCAGCGGTTGCGGCAGCAGCTGCGGCAGCAGCCAATCATTACGTTCAGTCGGATATCGTGCATCTCCAGCAGATGCAGCATCCTCTTCAGCAGCATCTTCAGCAGATGCACATGGAGGGGGGGGAGGAAGTGATGATTGAGGGGCAGCAGGAGAATATTGATCCGAATGTTGATCCGTCGGTGGCGGAGTATAGATTAATGAGGAAGTAACGAGCGAGGCAACCACGAGCGAATCAACGAGCGAAGCGAGTTGATTGCTACTTGATTGATGTGACTGACTTTCAATCAACGAGCGAAGCGAGTTGATTGCTACCTGAATGATGTGAAGACTTTCAATCAACAAGCGAAGTGGTGATTTTTCTTCTTTTTCTGATCTCAATCAACGAGCTTCGCGCGTTGATTCCGATGATGATCGATCAATGTGAGAAGCAATCGACGAGCAAAGCAAGTGTCTTCAATCAACGAGCGAAGCGAGTTGTTTTCTAGTGACTGATTTTCAATCAACGCGTGTTGTGTCTGATGATGGATCAATGAGCGAAGCAAGTGGGACTGATTCAAAACCAAATCAGCGAAAATAGTGGTTACTGTTGAGTACTAAAGCAATCAACGAGCGAAGCGAGTTGATTGTTACTGAATATGCCACCAATCGAGCGAAGCAAGTCAATTGCTATTTCTGTTTGATTATCAAGCACGAGCGATTGGTTCTACATCATTGAATATGCCACTTATCGTCGATTGTTCTTATCCATTGACAGTCAACACTACTCGCTTGCTCTTCAAATATGAGAATCACCACTGCTTCCCCAACAAACACCGAAATGAGTACTCTGCAAGTCCTAACACCCAATGCCTTGAGACTCGCTAAGTCTAGCGAGGGAATTGAGAGAATCATCGCTGTGGACTGATTACTACCAGGTGAGAGAACATTGAGAATTTGACCATTGAGAATTTGATCATTGAGAATTTGACCATTATGAATTTGACCATTGAGAATCCTTGACCATTGAGAATTTAACCATTGAGAATTCGACCATTGAGAATCCTTGTTAGACATCAAGAAATCCCCTCCTGTGTTGTGTATTTCTCATGATCTCGGTAGTTGAACATCTCATTACAGTGTTCTACGAACCCTACACTCTGTGAGGTATGCCGATCATGTCTATACATGGTATTGCGCGGCTTGGATTGTCAATGCCTACAATGGTCAATGATGAAACTGCTGTTTGATGAAGGTGGATTATGATTACCTGCGAAGGAAAGCGTGGCTTGTGGTGAGTGTGGGTCGGTGAATAGAAAAGGATAAGATGATACATGTTCAATATGAATGTCAATAGTGATATTGAAATGGACTGACAGGCCGATAATGCCAGTGATGATTTGTCGGATGCAGTGGTATATTCAATCGTCTTTGATGACATGGATTCTAATGGTGACATCTGATCCATGATGTTATGAGGATACTCCACGTTGGTAGTTTCCTCAATGGATGAGCCTGAATGGCTCCATGAACCTGAACGTCATGGCAAAGACTACTTTTTCAGTATTGAAACATTATCATCTTAGGTGCTTAATGGGTCTATCTTGTGCACACAACGTTGTGTGTTATTCTGCAATCTTCTGCGCGGCTGATGTTGAGCTTCAAAGTATCGTTGAATGGATATGAGAAGACCACAGATAGGACAATGACTACACATTAGCCCGTGACAGTGACAGGACTGGAACGATGATTCATGGTATACATGACACTGAGGTTTCACCTGTCGCTTCGCACTGATTCTTGTTCCGGCAATATTTACCATCATACCTATAAGTCACCTGTATATCCAATGTTCTCATACGGACACCATGGCTCCAATCTGCACATTGAGATGACATGACCGTCCTTTTGAAAATGGTGATTTCAGATCAAGATGTATGAACCTCACACCTGGACTGGCGAGTACAATCAACGGCACCCGTTGATCGTGTCGGTCTATCTTGTCTGCTGTGGTGTTCTGGCCCCGCTGACTTGAGTCAAGCCACGTTATGTTGGAATTAGTTTACTTCTTTATTGTATTTTACTGAGAGTCAGAGTAGCGGAAACATTTCGAGCGGAGCAAGAAATGTTGTAACTTTCGAGAACATTTCGAGCAGAGCGAGAAATGTTTGTATGGGATCTTGTAACATTTCGAGCAACTAGAGATTTTTATGAGATATTGTAGTATTTCGAGAACATTTCGAGCGGAGCGAGAAATGTTTGTATGGGATCTTGTAACTTTCGAGAACATTTCGAGCAGAGCGAGAAATGTTTGTATGGGATCTTGTAACATTTCGAGCAACTAGAGATTTTTATGAGATATTGTAGTATTTCGAGAACATTTCGAGCAGAGCGAGAAATGTTTGTATAGGATATTGTAACATTTCGAGCAACTAGAGATTTGTATGAGATATTGTAAGATTTTGAGGAGCTAAAACATTTCGAGCAACTAGAGATTTTTATGAGATATTGTAGCATTTCGAGAAGTAGAACGTTTCGGGATGCTAGAACATTTCGAGTGGAGCAAGAAATTTTCATGAGATATTGTAACACTTCGAGCAACTAGAGATTTTTATGAGATATTGTAGTATTTCGAGTGACCAGCTCTTAGCAATTCCGTTCCGATGATTAAATATTCACACTGGTGCAGCCGGGAAAAATGCGGTAGAGAATTACGCCTGTTGAAGCGTATCAGCATGTGTGATCTTCTCTGAAGAAATGAATAGTCAAGTAATTATCAATTCGATGAGTTGTGGCCTCCACAACTCATCGAATTTTTTTGGAACTACAATCAACTCGCTTCGCTCGTTGATTGATGTTCTACCGGAAGTAAGGAGTATATAAGGAAATTCCATTAGCACCTCTTCGGAGCCATGACAGATAAGCATATACGTAACTTCTGAAAAGTTAGAGTTGATGAACTTGATTTATTCTGCATTTTCGAGTCCAAAGAAATGGTCCACTAATGATCCAGCTATTATTGAGTGCTCGATTTCACAGGGTACCTTCACTTTTATGCTGGAGCGCTGATTTAAGGTAGTACATAAATGAGTATCATTTCAAAGGCAACACTCGAATAAACACTTTTTTTAGCCTACCAATCTCACTCATCCCAATCTATTAATTATCTCACACCTTCATCATTAATACCTTTATGGAGCCCTATGATTTTGTTTCCTGAAACTTCAATTCAGAGGATTAAAGATAGTATTGGGTTCACACACTTTTGATACCATTCTTAATTCTATCAAGAGAAATCCATCACTTGACTTCCGAGGCAACTAGATGAGGTCGCCTGTTGTCAGCCGAACTAGTATTTACATCAGTACTGGAGTGTGTCACGTGCACTGACAGTATGATATATTGACTGGCAAGTGAAGCATATAGTCTATGTAATAATGCTTCCCTTTGGTCGCTACAGATACCCTAAAGAGTGGCTATTTTGGTGTATAATTGAGGTGCTCAGATTAACTCGCTTATTCGCATCGAGCGTGGATGCTCAATCTAATATCGAATTGATATTCGTGTTGCTTAACCCCATCTGATCAAGCTTTGATTTTTGACTTGCTTCGACTTTCTTACCCTTTCGTGGCGGCGTCTTGCGTCCCAAGCAGCTAGACCGAGGTCTAGCTGTATTTAAATACTGTGTTTGTTAATAAGATAAGCTAAATCCACTAAGTCTGGATAAAAATTCGCATCTCAAAACAGCTCAATTAGTGTCTTATTCGCATATGCTGCATTCAATACGCACTCCCAACATTTATATTCTCATCTACTTCTTTCGATGCTCATTTCCAAAATAAAATTGATATTCGCTTCTTCGAACTCAATTTATCTTCGCTTATTTGATCTATTTCGTTCGATGCCCTATTTATAGGATCTACCATTAAGTGGAAATCCCAACCCACTTTTGAACATAGCTCTAGCTAAAACATAGCTCACGAGGTATTCTGCGTGACATAATTCTCGTACAGTTTCAATTATTGAAGATCGCTGATTTTACGAGCAGGCGGAATTTCTCATTAGTTTTATCATTTGCCTCACCCTCAGTTTCAACTATTCGCAGGCTGGCTGCTATTTTTTCTTTACTACTCACGATAAAACTCACGAGTGTGAATAAATGGAATTCAAGATTAGTGTTATGATGAAAGAACTCGAGTATTTGGATGCCCTCATGAATGATTAGTATTGGAAGTCTCTGTATGAAAAAATTGATTAGTATTGGATGCTCTTCATGAATTAGCTTTGGAAAGCTTCTTTATGAATGAATTGATTATTTGGATGCTCTTCATGAATTGATTAGCATTGGGAAGCTTCTTTATTAATGAATTTGTTAGCATTGGATTGAGCTTGCCAGTTAATGTCTCATACTTGAAGCTGAGTAGTCTATGAAATCGCGACTGAATGTTGGTATTCCTACAAACCGAATTAATATTAGAATGTCTACACAAAGTGTTAGTATTAGGATGCCTACACGAAGTGCTAATATTAGGACGCTCAAACCTAGTGATAGACGCCTAAACCTAGATAGATGCCTCCACGATCTCTATGAGCTCACTCGGAGGAAGCATCTCGACTCCCCAGACTCGCTGCTCATTCTCAAATTAGCAATACATTCCTCTGCACTCAATTACATATTCTACTCTGTCAAGGTCCTGAGAACCCATTTTCCTGTATTCGATAATCGTTCAGTATTCGATCCCAATTACTTTTTTACATTTTCCTTTCACGCAAATCATGTTCTCAGAATGAGGTATCGCTAGCCAGATATTCTTTTTCGCTGTCAGGTACTCTCACCATCAGGTACCTCTTTCAGGTACTCTTCGCTATCGTAATTCTTTCAAGTTCTCTTTCAGGCCCTCTTCAGGCCGTCTTTCAGACCCCCTTTCAGGTCCTCAGGTCCTCAGGTCTCTTTCGCTGGTATTCTTTAGTACAGCTCTCCGCTCTCTCCTCATCTTGTGATTTTCCTAAAATTTTCGACGACATGAGTCACCATCTTAAGTCTGTAAGCATTGAATATAATTTACTCTAGATGCCATCCTAACATACTAGGTAGGCTTGTCATTTTGGTTCTTGGTATTCTTATTCCATTTTCTTCTCTTTTTTTCTTTATGCGCATGTCTACCACACACACTGGCTGGACGGCCCTGAAAGTCCGCACTACGTTTCTCGACTTCTTCCACAGTCAGCACCACACGCACATTCCGTCGTCGTCTGTTGTTCCGCACAATGACCCCACGCTTCTCTTTGCCAACGCCGGGATGAACCAGTACAAGCCTATTTTTCTAGGCACTGTTGATCCATCATCAGACTTTGCCACCCTCAAGAGAGCGGCCAACACACAAAAGTGCATTCGTGCTGGCGGCAAACACAACGATCTTGAGGACGTTGGGCGCGACTCGTACCACCACACGTTCTTTGAGATGTTGGGCAACTGGTCGTTTGGCGACTACTTCAAGAAGGAGGCGATTGAGTGGTCCTGGGAGCTTCTCACCAAGGTGTACAAGTTGGACGCCGACCGTTTGTATGTGACGTACTTTGGTGGCGACGAAAAACAGGGTCTTTCTGCTGATCTCGAGGCCAAGGAGCTCTGGAAATCGGTTGGCGTCCCGGAAGACCACATTCTCCCAGGGAATGCCAAGGACAACTTTTGGGAAATGGGCGACCAGGGGCCTTGCGGGCCGTGTTCGGAGATCCACTATGACCGCGAGGGGGGCCGTAACGCTGCCCACTTGGTCAACATGGATGACCCAAACGTATTGGAAGTGTGGAACTTGGTCTTTATCCAGTACAATAGGGAGGCTGACGGGAGCTTGAGGGCCTTGCCTGCCAAGCACGTGGACACTGGAATGGGATTTGAGCGGTTGGTGTCGATTCTCCAGAACAAGTTTTCCAACTACGACACGGACGTGTTTTCGCCTATTTTCGATAAGATCCGCGACATCACCGGCGTGAGGCCCTACACGGGTAAGTTTGGGGCGCAGGATGTGGACGGGATCGATACCGCGTACCGTGTGATTGCGGACCACGTGAGAACGCTCACGTTTGCCATTTGCGACGGTGGCGTCCCCAACAACGAGGGCCGCGGGTACGTTTTGCGCCGCATCTTGAGACGCGGCGCTCGGTATGTGCGCAAGTACATGAACTACCCCATTGGGACGTTTTTCCAGCAGTTGGTGGACGTTGTCATTGAGCAGAACAAGGACGTGTTCCCTGAACTTGTGCGTGGTGCCGCCGATTTGAAGGAGATTTTGAACGAGGAGGAGTTGTCGTTTGCAAAGACCCTTGACCGCGGTGAGAAGTTGTTTGAGCAGTACGCCATTATTGCGTCCAAGACCCCAGAACAGACCCTTGCTGGAAAAGACGTGTGGAGATTGTACGACACGTATGGGTTCCCTGTTGACTTGACGCGTTTGATGGCCGAAGAGGCTGGCTTAAAGATTGACGAGCCGGCGTTTGAAAAGGCCCGTGAGGAGTCTCGCGAGGCCAGTAAGGCTGGCGGTGCCAAAACAGGCGCCCATGTCGTCAAGTTGGATGTCCACGCCTTGTCTGAATTGGACGAGAAGGCGGTTCCAAAGACCAATGACTCGTACAAGTACGGTACTGAGAATGTGTCTGCACACATTGTGGCCATCTACAATGGAAAAGAGTTTGTCGACAGCATTTCTGGTAATGAGCAGGTGGGTATTCTTTTGGACAAGACGCCGTTCTATGCCGAACAGGGTGGCCAGGAGTACGATACGGGTAAGTTGGTCATTGATGGGAAGGCAGAGTTTGATGTGCACAATGTCCAGGTGTCGGCGGGCTATGTCCTCCATACCGGGTACATGGTTGAAGGTGCGTTTTCCGTAGGCGATGGGGTTATTGCCACCTACGACGAATTGCGCCGCTGGCCCATCCGCAACAACCACACAGGTACCCACGTGTTGAACTATGCGTTGCGGGAGGTTCTCGGTGATGGCGTCGACCAAAAGGGCTCGCTTGTGGCCCAGGAAAAGCTCCGTTTCGACTTTTCCCACAAGCAGGCCGTGACCAAGGAGGAGCTTGCACGTGTGGAAAAGATCTCCAACGAGTACATTCGTGCCAATAAGGCCGTCTACTCCAAGGAAGTATCCTTGGACGTTGCACGTTCTATTCGCGGTTTGAGGGCGGTGTTTGGGGAAACGTACCCCGACCCCGTCCGTGTGGTTTCGATTGGTGCCCCCGTCGAGGACTTGGTTGCGGACCCAGAAAACGAGGCCTGGGGCAAGCTCTCCATTGAGTTTTGCGGAGGGACCCATGTGGCCAAGACTGGCGAAATCAAGGACTTGGTGGTTGTTGAGGAGTCGGGAATCGCTAAAGGTATCCGTAGAATCGTTGCTGTCACAGGAAACGATGCTCACGAGGTCCAGCGTATTGCCAAGGAGTTTGACCAGCAGCTCGAGAGTGTGGAGAAGCTTCCATTTGGCCCGGAAAAGGATGCCCGTGCAAAGGAGTTGGGTGTGGCCTTGAAGCAGTTGTCGATCTCTGTCCTCGACAAGCACGCCTTGACGGAAAAGTTCAACAAGTTGGACAAGACCATTAAAGACAAGGCCAAGGCTATCCAGAAGGAAGAGACCAAGACCATGTTGGATGCCGTGAATGAGTGGTTGGAGAAGGACGAGGCGTACCTTGTGAAGCACGTGCCCATCAGTCCAAACCCCAAGGCTATCACTGAGGCAATCAACTTGATCAAGAAAGCCCACAAGGACAAGTGTGTGTATTTGATCACGGGTAAAGAGAAGGTGGCCCATGGGTGTTTTGTCTCGGACGTGGCGATCAAGAAGGGTGTGGATGCGGCGGAATTGGGAAGAGTGGTTGCGGAGAGAGTTGGGGGGAAGGCGGGTGGTAAGGGGAATGTGGTGCAGGGAATGGGAGATAAGGGGGAGGGTGTGGAGGAGGCGATTGGGGAGGTTACAAGGCTTTTGAGGGAGAAGTTGTAGGGGACAATAATTGCTCTCTGAGCAGCTCTTCAGCGAAGCGATGGAGAGCTGCGAGGAGAGCGTAGATAACCAAGTACATATCTGTGAAGAAAGATACTTTTGAATTGTAGATAGTTCTCTTGAGCTAGAGGCTAGCAAGAGGGCTGGCGAGCATGGAGACAATTGCTCTCTGCACAGCTCTCCATTGCTTCGCTCTGGAGATCAAGCGAGACAGGACAAGGATAAAGGTGTTGGCACCTCTGATAATTTATTCAAGACAGTGCCTTGGTATTTTTTACCACAAACGTAGGGGTTGCTGAATCTCATAAAAATACGACACGCACTTTGCCAGTATGTGCAAAGTTTCCAGTATTTGAATTTTGTTTCCTTGTATCCATTGATTACTGTGGATGAAAAATATTTATGGCTGTTAGAATACACTCTTGAATTGGGATTAGAAAACAACTGACTTATCTTATTGAGAGGATATTTAGGGCTCTTAAGTTATATCCCATGGACCGGCCCACGGAAGTGTCGGGTTGATGTCCTTAGGGCTGATAAGCTGATAAGGTAAGCACAACGCTTTCAGCACGAGTGGGACGCTTCTCGGAATGTTAGGGTGCCATAAATAGTCTTCGATGTAACATTTGTAGTACGTAGCCATCCGGCATATAGTATCGGGAGTATTCTTTCCAATGGCTGCAAATTCCTAATTAGGACGAATTGACATTTCACTTGTGTCCTTTCAAATGAACCAAAATGGCAACTCAGAAAGAGAAAGTACTTCACTGGTTATGGGTGCTATTTTTATAGGACTCCTTTTCAGTCATTCCAATGTGCCCTATATATCAAAGACTCTACCCTTGGTTCGACTAGATGATGTACGAGTTTGCAGACTTTTCCCACTTCTTGACGGTTGCATTTCTTATGAAGCTCTCCAGAACAGCTCTCCGTTGCTTCGCTCTGGAGAGCTATCAGAGAGCTAAAGACGGCTTTCGGCTACATATCTGTGAAGACCAAAAGGTAGATATTCTTGAGAAGTTACGGAGAGCTAGCGAGGTTGGAAGTCAAAAATCAAGTTTGTCGCTAGCGAGGAGGCTAGCGAGGAGGCTAGCGAAGAGAGCTGGTGGAAAGTACTAGTGAGGGAGAGCTGGCGAGCGCAGCACTTTAATTAGCAGCTCCCAGCGAAGTGACGGAGAGATATCGGTCAAGAGTTATTGTAGCTATCTTTCTTGAACAAAGCTACGGTGAGCTGGTGAGTACATATCTGTAAACAATGTACGGTTTGGTTGTTGATAGATCTCCTGAGCGAAACATGAGCTAGCAAATACATATTCAAAGAACATGATACTGATTGTCTCATTCGTTTTGCTCTGGGGAGCTACCGTACATACATCAAGAAACAAAGGTACAGTTTGATTGTAAATAGCTTTCCGTCGCTTCACTCCGGAAAGCTACCCACCGGAACGGCAAGCGAAGCGACAGAGAACTCGAGAATGGATTTCAAGTACAAACTTGTAGCTGTCTTTTCGGAGTGTTCTTAGCATCACTCATATAAATAATTTGTCTACTAGACTCCTTTGACTTGGTAAATTTCCCAAACTCGAAAGGCTGCAAATCCTGCAGACACGATCATGTATTGCCAAAATTAAACTCTCAGTGTATCATCATTCTTGACGAGAAGAATGTTGTTACAAATTCATTCGTCCAACCTGCCTCTTTTCATTTATATTGATTTGAGGCTAACCTTACAACGTGCTGAATGTGGTTTGCTCCACTATTGAATTTGTAGTATTTTGCGAACGAGCAAGCAAGCAGTAATGTTGAGAAAGTTATAAGTGAACAGATCAACTAACTTAGCGAGCTGAGCGAAGCGAAATAGCAATCAGAGTGGTTAGCGAAGTTGTGGATTGCTGGTCAAGTGAGCTGCAATTGTTGAGAGTGTATTTCAAAACCCTAGCCAAAACGAAGTGTGTGACTGAGTAAAACGAATAAGCAGCTGATCAATTGAGCTGTAATTGTTGAGTGTAAGTTCACTTTTCATTCGGTTGATTTTCATATTTTCGTCATTTTCAGCTGATCTTCAGAATCTGCTAGTTGTCAGTCTATCCTCTCTCGCTGAATAGAATCCATCTGATACAAATGTTCTCGACCTCACTAGTATGTTTGTTCTGCTAGCCAGTCGTTGTATGGACTACTAGAAAGTTTTGGTTGATTTTCAATTTGATTCTCTGAATTGTAAGTTTTTCTGGCCCTACCTACATGAACTCATACCGCAAATGTATGTATGATCTGTATATTACCTGATCTTTTCCATCGCTCCATACATATCCTAAGTATATCAGCAGGATATGTTTATGCCGACTCTTATCCGGAGAAACACCCAGAGTATGCCATCAATCTGTTTAAATTACAACAAAGAAATCCCCATCTGTGTACTTTCACGAAGGGATTGCGGTGATTGAAAACTTGCTCTGTTCGTACCTCGATTTGAACGAAGTGTTTGAGATGATTGAGAGCTCGCTGATTTAAACAAGGTGATTAGAGGAACCCCGCTTTGTGTGTTTAATCGAGCAGTGATTTGTGAGGATGAGGAACCTCGCTTTGCTCGATTAATTCTTGATGCAAATTGCAACACTCCCAATTAGGTAATTGCAGCCATCGGCAACGTAAGTCCGTCCTGCCACAAAGATAAAAATTAAGAGGCTACATCGTAGCCTCTTCTTGCCACGGCAGCACATACCTAGGCTCCACCATTGCACTGTATACAGCCACACGGCTACATTGAGTCTGACACGAAGTGAGCCTACTATCGAACTTCTTGCACACAGAAAAGGTGTGTGCAGGTAGCTGGTAATGCCAGTTCACAGGTGGATCCATCAAAGATGGACTCCATTCATATGGGTGTTTCCGATAGGTTACATATTTCGGTATGTAACCTCTCGGCGCACTGCCCATGGGCCATCTCGCCTTCCCCCCGGGACCATGGTGTGAAGAATTCGTTGTGGTAGGATAGGACCGTGTAGCTGTGTAGGACTGTGTATAGTAGTAATGGGGTGCCAGGTAGAGTGGAGTCTAGTGACTGGGCTAGATGACACCGCTGCCGAAGTGCGTGGAAGGTATGAAGCAGCGAAAGCTGCTTCATGGCAGGCTATGCCTGCGTGGAGAGCGAGTAGTGGGAGTTGGCGAAGAGGTAGGGAGAAGGGTTGTGGGAGCTGATGAAGGGGCAGGGAGTGCGAGTAGTGGGAGAGTATGAAGATGCAGGGAGAAGGGAAGTGGGAGAAGAAGTTAGTAGCAGGGTGTGAGAGTTGTGGGAGAGTATGAAGATGAAGGGAGAAGAGTTGTGGGGGATGATGTTCGTTGAGGGCGTGGGAGTTGTGGGGGTGAGTGATGTGGGAGTGTTGATGTGGGAGTGGTGTTGTAGGGGTGAAGTTGGGATTATTATATCGTAGGACGGTGAGTGCATTGATAGAGAGGTTGGTGGGTGTAGGACCCGTGGTAGGGAGGGAAGCGATCTTCCCTCCCATTGAATCCGCGGCTCCACGGGATGGGGCTGTGGGAAGAGGGACCCATGTTTGGAAAACCTCAGATTAAGAGTCAATTCTTACATAATCTCGGGTACAAGTACTTATTTGGGAAGTTTACCAACAGGGAACTGCTGAGCGAGATTATATAAGATGAGTACTTTCCTGCATTGGTTTCACACTATGCATCTGAACAACACATAGTGAAACTACCAATAAACCCAAACCTAATTAAAAAGTGAGTGATTTCAATTTGAATCAGAAGCTTAAATTAAGTCGAACGTCAGGTTGATTATTTAGATTTGAATGATTTGTGTATTGAACTTCGCATTGATTGGCACTGTATACAACATACGCGTAAGTCAGTTGAGCGAGAAAGTTGAACTGTTCCAGCTGTTTGATATCATAGAGATAGACAGGCATTGTTAAATGTTTCCCTTCGATCAACTGTTCATTTTTTCAGCTTTTGTCGGATATAATATATAAAAAATGGCACACACTATTTGAACATCTCGCTTCGCTCTGTTCCTTCCTAGATGTACATGCAGAGCTTGGAAGGTGATTCATTCAAGTTCTGGTAGTATACTATAAACCAAGTAGCCTCTTATTTTTTAACATCTTCGTAGAACATAGATAGTCGTTCTTATAGATGGTTGCAAATTTTTCCATGTAAATTGCCAATTTGGTAAAAAGATCACCTTGAATATTTCATGAAGAGAGCGTCAGCATTTAGTTACACAACACTTTTGGAGTCACCGCGGAAACGATCGCAATTATTGTAGACTTGAAAGCTAAATTTTGCTACTGCCTGGTACACCCTACCATATGGAGAACGTTTACAGGAATCTAGCACCCCAAGTCAGCAAGCATACCCACAAAAAGAGATACACTCCTTCATTCATATGACAACTAAACAAGACAACTGTGGGAGAGCTTACATAATAAAAAGACATGAAGAGGCTCACAATGCTCCACCTCTGTTCATGGACAGTTACATTGTCATTCGTTCTACAAGACCTTTGATTCGTTTAGTATTACCATACACTATCCCAGACCTCGATCGTAGGTCAAGTGCGGTGATTCTAGATGAAATGGTGAGCGAAAGTTTATGTAAGTCATCAAGGAGTGAGTAGGACAACCAAGGAACGTATGGGTTCTCATTCAGCTTCCTCAGACTCAGATTGTTATACAGCTACCTCAGACTCAGATTGTTATTCAGCTACCTCAGACTCAGTTCGTCAATCAGCTGAAAACCCAGCTCGTCAAATTTATGGATATTCCTCAGGCTCAGTTCATCACTCAGTTTATGGATATTACTCACTTCAGTTCATCACTCAGCTTATTGATATTCCTCAGTTTGCCAGTTCATCACTCAGTTTATGGATATTCAGCTTTATAAATGTTCCTCACTTCGCTTCGCTCAGTTCTTCGCTCAGCTTATTGATATTCCTCACTTCGCTTCGCTCAGTTCGTCAGTTCGCGCTCCTTCGACAAACCCTCCTCCTCCTCCTTACTTATCTCCTCCCCCCCCACCTCCTTTTTGATATCCCCCACCAATCTATCCAAAACCTCCTCCTTGACCCCCTCTGTAATAATACTAACCGTATTCACATTCCACAGCACATGGGGATAACTGCCCAACTTGACCTGCCCCTTGCCAAACTGCTCATCACACTTTTGCTGCAAATTCCCCAAATACGTGGCAAACTCCGCCTCCTTCATCTGTGTCTTGACAAAACGCCTCGTAAAGGTGTGTTGCTCCACACGGGACTTCCACTCGCCACCGATCGACAGGACTAGTTTCTCGAATAAAGAAGGGATCCCGGGAAACACATACACACGCTTGTTAATGCCTACGATGGGGAACCAGAGCGAATCGTCTGTAAAGTGCTTCTCCACAACCACCCCATTCCCTGGCTGGGGAACCGTGGCCATGCGGTAGTAGGCGGCCTCCTGGTCGCTGGAGAGGCCCAGAATGTAGTCGCCACGGATCTTTTTCATGCGCTCAACGACCTGGGGGTCTTTTTCGTTGCGGACCCCAAAGTACTCGGCGAGAACGTCGTAGGTGATGTCGTCGTGGGTCGAGCCCAAGCCGCCCAGAGTCACCACCAAGTCGATTTTGTCGTCGTTGAGGAGAAAGTCCAATGACTTGACAATGTCGTCGCGGTCATCTCCGCACACAATGGTGCGTTTGAGGGGGACCCCCAACTGACTGAAGCAGTACTTGGCAAACGTGTGCGAGTTTTTGTCCTGGATCTTGCCGTTGAGGACCTCGTCGCCAATGATGAGGCACCCTGCGGATTTGATGGACATTGAGCGGATAATACGGATTGTAGAGAGAATGTTGAATAGCAAGCGAAATAAGCTAGCGTAATAATGACTGCGCAATAATAGCTTATGTGAGTGCGTTTTTATTGCGTACTCACTAAAACATCTCACTAATACCTATTAATACCCTTTATTAATACTCGCTTCATCACTCGCTGTATCAATATTCGCTATTAATACACCCACACTTATTGAATACACAACACAAAATAGCAGCAATAATCACAGCAATAATAACCGATACCAAGAGTGCCAGCCACATATCAAAGCAACAGTCCCAGTACAGGAAGTCTAGTCATACTTGGTGGATCAGCTGTTTAGACGAGAACTGGAGTATTCGAGTAGATGATAGATAACAATGTTCAGTGAGTCATCACCAATAGTACTGATTGCGATCCCAAGATTCACAAAAATCTACAAAAATGGGTAAATGTCAATCTGCATGAGAGAAATTATCAAAGAAGCGATATGCTAATGAGCGATATCAACAATCACCTGCCGTGCACTTCAGCATAATGTCCTGAGAAATGTATCGGACTGCCGAGTGTTGTACTATTCCTAAGGCGAAGAGTGTATGTAGGGATCGAACAATCGAACGATCGAATTGAGGGAGTATTGAGAGACTGAACTAATCATCTATTTGCATCGAAATGTTCATCTATTTTTCATCTATTGATTTCAAGGATGAGAGAACTTTTCCATTGCCAGCTAAACCAACGCTGGCAAGAATCAAGAGAGCTGCCGTTAGGGGTCGTGAAGATGTGTACATACAAAAAATAGGGAGCATGAAACTGATTACACAGTTATTTGAGAGTAGAGGAAACCTAACAGATTATTGTCAGAGAAAAAATCGATTAGATTATTTGTAAGTGAGCAATCTAACTTATTATCTGCAAGTGAACATGCCAAGTGACATGGATCGATTGAATCAAGTGGCCTTTCATCGGTTAATGCTCAATCAAGTGGCTAGTAATCTAGATGCTTGATTTGGGAGTTAAATTTGAAGACGATCATGCTAAATCAAAGTGAAAGTGCACAGTTGAAGATGGCAATTAATGGTATACAATCCCATGTTGCTTGAAGTATCACCATATGAAGTCACAAATGGAATACCCATTTTTGGCTTATTGAGAGTATCAAGCCATACAGATCGGGTCCACTAAAGGCAATATGCAGGTCATATTCTATGGGCCTAAAAATTGGTACATTAAATCAGCAGGCTCTGGCAGGAGATCACGTGGTAGTCAGACTTGAGTCATCGATAGTGTAGATAACACTAACTGGATAACTTAATTGATAAAAATTGGATCCTGGAGGACCATAATATAACACTTTACGACGCTTTTTATCCGGGTGCCTGAGTTCCCAGTATAACTCCTCCTCGCATCGCTCGTTCGTCAAGATACAGTGATAGATATCATGTGTTTACGACAAGGAACACGAGATACATCGCATTACTATCTCCAAAAGTACGCACCACGGGACGTTTCAGTATTCTGTAGTCTCATAATCATTCTGTTTTTTGTAGACTGTTTGTAGACTGTTTGAAGACTGTGTACAGTCAAATAACCTACTACTAGTACTCACAAGGCACAAACAAATCATAACCCTCAAAAGTTTAAGAGTGAAAGGACAGAAATGAAAATACATTAGTTTATTCCTCACTCGCTTCGCTCGTTCGTCAGATTTCTCTGAATTAGTTAGCCACTCCGTACAATAGATCCATGGCGCGCAATGACTGGCAAGGCTTGGCACATCCAGGCTGAGACAGGAATACCTTCTCGTTATACGAATAATAATAGACACAGCCCTAGTCTAAACAATGCCATGAACAAGGCTGAAATGTACAATGGCTACTGTGAATGAAAGCGGCCAAGATGGTTCTGAAAAGGGTGCTCTTAATGCAAGGCTAAGCTTTGTATTGTTATTTTGGATCTGACCTCCACAAACTTGAAACACCAATTTCAAGACGGCTAATTCAGACATGCCAAAAAGGGAATATGGACCTGGCTAGTAGGTAGATGTGCTGATAACAAGTACTAGAAGCGAGTAAGATAGATAGGGTCTGGGGGTACCCTGGGAGTCATAGCTGCTGGAGGGCTTATCTTGATTTTCTTGGATGTATTATTGGTTATCTAGGCTATTGTTGTTCTGGGCTATTCTTGGCTGCTATCAAGACTGATACTGGACAACGTCATGTGATAGCTTCATGTTTTCATTTTTCTGGGGTACGGGACAAAAGGAGAAAATGCGGCCATTCCACGGAAAATCCGACCACAATAAGATACAAGTCTAAACATCTTTATGTCATACAATTCAGTCTAAACATGTAACGACATGTATACATGTATATGACATGTCATACGACATCTATGACATTTCATGACAGCCAACATTGATTGTATCGTTGTATCATCTTCCTTCATGTTTTCTTTTTTCTCCCCTATTCTGATGACTAATGTGGCTGTGCTGAAGTATTCTGGATGGAAGCAGGTGTAGTAGGTGTAGTGTATGAAGTGTATTGTATGAAGTGTATTGTATGAAGTGTAGTATTGGTGGGGAATCACACGTGACCAAAACGTGGCAGGGATGCACACGACAAAAATTTTCGGGGCCGCACCGGAATATAAAAAGGAGATTTCGCACTTTTCTTTACAAGCGCACCGCGTCTGACACTTGTCTTCTGGTGCCATAATATGGGTAATAGCCCGTCCAAAAATGAAGCTCAGCCGACATCCTCTAGCCAGTCTGCCAGTGGCAGCAGTCCCAGCGGTGATTTAGACCCCGATGATACGCGCTCCGCGCTATCTTCGAATCTATCGCATTTTAATGCCCCCTTTAACGACAAACAACTTGACAGCGGAAGCATAAGGTCTTCCGCCATAAACATCCACGGCCCGAATGCCTACTATACGAAAAAGAAGGAGCTGTTGGACCTCGATCTCGAGATTGGCATGGCTCGTTTACTCAAGAGAGACGACTACGCCTCCTCCTACGACAGCGAGGTCTCCGGCGTCAGCCCAGTCTTCACCGCCCACTACAAGGACAAGGATGACTCTCTGCTATCTTCGTTCAACCTGAATCTGCCGGTGGCGAAAAAAGGCTCGCCAAATACCTTGAAAAAATTGGACTCGATTGCAGAGGGCACATATGAAATTTCCCAGCCGTCTTTGCTGCAAAAAAATTTGCGCAGGCACCAGCGCTCGATGGCCCCGCTCACCAAGGCCCCCTCGTCGCTGCTGCTGAACTTGTCGAGTAGTCCGCCCTTGGTTCACGCCAATAAGAAGCTTGACATTGACGTCGACTCGGTCATTGACCGCTTGCTCGAGGCTGGCATGAAAAAGTCCAGAAACAGCAAAAAGGACCTCTTGCCCGTAAGCGTGTCGGAAATCAAGTACATTCTCCACAAGGCCCGGTCCATTTTCTTGGAGCAGCCCACGCTTTTGCGGCTCTCGCCCCCAGTCAAAATCGTGGGCGACATCCACGGGCAGTTTTCCGACTTGATCCGCATCTTTAACAGCTGCGGCTACCCCCCGTACCTGAACTACTTGTTTCTCGGCGACTATGTGGATCGCGGGCACAAGTCCTTGGAAACAATGCTCCTTTTGCTCTGCTACAAGATCAAGTACCCGGAAAACTTTTTCATGCTTCGAGGCAACCACGAGTCCGCCAACATCACCAAGATCTACGGCTTCTACGACGAGTGCAAGCGCAGATTGCCCCACAACCGCTTGTGGCGCAACTTTGTCGACGTCTTCAACACTCTACCAATAGCTGCCACCATCAACGACAAGATCTTTTGTATCCACGGAGGCCTCCTGCCAGACCTCCACGACTTGGAACAGATCGAGGACATTAAGCGCCCAACAGACATCCCAGACAAGGGTCTTCTTGCCGACTTGCTCTGGTCCGATCCAGACCGCCTGGTGAAGAACTTTTCCACGTCCAACTGGCCGAAAAACGACCGGGGCGTGTCCTACTGTTTTGGCCGCAAGCACGTCGACTACTTTTGTTCGCGGTTCAATATGGACTTGATTGTCCGCGGACACATGGTGGTGGAGGACGGCTACGAATTTTTTAACAAGCGGAGGTTGGTGACGGTTTTTCTGGCCCCGAATTATTGCGGAGAGTTTAATAATTTTGGGGCGGTGATGTGTGTGGATAAGCTGTTGTATTGTCTGTTTGAGTTGATTAAGCCGGCGTAAACTCACCTCACGAAGTGAGGTGAGCTGAGGAGTTGAAGAGTTCAAGGTGAGTAGACGTTAGACTTTCAGTCTCTACTCACCACTGATATACCACTTATTGAGGTGAGTTGAGGAGCTGACAAGAGTTCAAGGTGAGTAGACGTTAGACTTTCAGTGTCTACTCACTACTGATATACCACTCCTTATATGATCTTCACGCCCCAACCAATCGCGATTGCAGCGTCCGACGCTCCTTTTTTGTACAGTGCTTCGGCACTTCATTTCTTCTTTATATATTGACAATTATACGATTAAACTAATTCGAATGGAGTAGCGGTGATGAGAAATTTTGTTTGGTCAGAATTCATGATGTCAAGCGCTTCACATGAGGGGTACATTGAGTTGTCGATCACAACAAGACGATGCTACGCAATAAAGAGATAGGACAATAAGCGGGTGCGGTGGCTAGTTTTGGGGAAAGATTCAAATGAATGTTCAGTGATTGAAGGCTGGCTGGTGAATGAGTTTGATGACCCAAATGTCTAGTACTGTTCAGACTGAACTACTCGGAGGAAGGTACTGCTGACAGGTCTAGGAACCAAAGAGGGGAGTAACCAAATAGAGGAGTTTCCCAGTGATGCTATCACTCAATTGCTAGGGAACTTTATATTCGCTTGCTGAAGTAGCAAGATTACTACATACGTATTATGGCTGACGAAGCATCTCAGATACATTAATATAATCAAAAGCCCTATTCAGTTCGCTTCTCAATGAACCAGCAGAGAATAAGTCTCTTCGCTTCTCACTGAACCCACTAGAATCACTTCCGAAACTGTTAGGCGTGGATCCAATATACCCTTCGTCTATGTGTTAGCCTATAGATCTAAAGAGGCCAACTCAGTAGATCTGGTGCATTTGAGTAGATTTGTTTTTGGTACTGGAGAGCTTCTGAAGGTAATCAATTTTGAGATGGCCATCACGAAAATCCCATGTCAAAACCCGAATTCCTTTTCTAGACATGCTGGCAAGGTCACGTGGTTAGCTTAGTGTTCGCTTAAAGAAAATGAACGCAAGTTTCCAATTTCAAGGTGGGGTTCTATAAGGGGCTCTATATATCTGGACTGTTTATGCTCTCCAAAACAGCCAGCTATACTTCAGGTCCCCTAATATGAAATCAATCCGTGATAGGAACCAAGAAGCCGGTCTTCTTGGAATCTTGAATAGCAAAACACCATATTTTGCATTTTAAACCCCTTCATCAAGATTCGTGAAATCTTTGTTCCATAAATGGTTCATAAAGTTTTGCATACACAACAGAGGATAGGTATACATAATCACCGATTGGTGCATGAGTTTCCGCTCACTAATTTTATAGCGTACCTGTGGTACTAATCCGAGATACCTTAGCGACAGGGGAATCTCATGAATGACGTTAGATGGGCACTGTATTTCTATCACGTGATTCATCAACTGCTCGTAATATTACACTTCTTCCTACTCTACAATCTTCTCCAATACCGTCTATAATTAACCAAATAGGTCCCATCAAGGGCCATATTTACGACACCATGGCGGCGTCTGACTATATTACACTGCACGCCCATCAGGCTGCATTTTTGATGACATGAGATGGCGGGAGCCACTCGAATTAGCGAACGAAGTGAGCTAATGAGAGCAGCGATGAAATAGAATCGAGCCAGCATAATGAATCTAGTTGTGTAATGCATGCAGTTGTCATCTACTCATGAGATATGAGCATCTGTAGGTTCGCGACACACTAGCCAGTCTCTAGTGATGCTACTCTAGGTTTCACAGTCTGTAGTCTGTAGTCTGTAGTCTCTCTAGTATCTTCTCTAGTCTCTTCTCTTGTCTCTCTTGTCTGTCTCTCTTGTCTAGTCTCTTCTCTAGTCTCTCTAGTCTCTTCTCTAGTCTCTCTAGTCTCTCTAGTCTCTCTGGCTGGAAGAGCACGGGTAATATCCCACTAATGAACCAACAGTATATGGCCGTTTAGCAATGAAGAGCGATGTGACGCTCTCTGTGTAGCAAATAAGGTAGCTTGTGTATGAGCAGGCGGAGTGAGCAACCCAGTCAGTAAGTGAATTGTACGCAGTTGGTTGAGAGCAGCGAAATTAAGCCAGTGTGTTCGCCAAGTTGGCTGTATTCGCTGAGCGCAGCAAGAAAGAAGCTTAAGTTGAATATTCGCTTCATTGAGCACAGCAGTAAGATTAAGTTGTAGAATCACTTCGCTGCGCTCAATGAAGCTTAAGTTGGATATTCGCTTCATTGAGCACAGCAGAAAGATTAAGTTGTTTGTATTCGCTTCATTTCGCTGCGCTCAATGAAGCGTCAATGAAGTTGGTTGTATTCGCTTCATTTCGCTGCGCTCAATGAAGCGTCAATGAAGCTTAAGTTGGGAGACTTCATTTCGCTACGCTCAATGAAGGCTCAATGAAGCTCTAACAACTCATACCTCCTCTTCAAATGAGGACTGCTCGACCCATCCATGCTCCTCCCCTGCACATCATAAATCATTGGATTCCTCACCTCCATCTCCTCATCCGAGTAGTAATCATCATCATCGTCGTCCAAATCCACGTCGTTTGGGTCGTCGTCTTCATTGTTCTTTTCCAGCAAGTAGTGGACGTTGCCCAAAGAGGTGTTCTTACCCATGAGCTCAATGAGCTGGCTATAGTACATGTCCAACACATCCCTCGCATAAGCGATCGAAGCCTTCCCATTCAGCAGGACCTTGGACGGGATGCACTTCCAGTCGACGCGCTCCAAAAAGTCGAGCTCCAAGCAGTTCAACTCCAGGGTGGAAACACCCCCCACCTTTGCGTAGTGGTCGTTTGTGTAGAAAAAGTCCTCCATGGACTTCTGGGCCAACATGGTGGCGACAAGGAGGAACCTGTGCACGGTCCATGAGTTGAGGGTAAAGTACGGCTGGTACTGGTGGGAAAGAAGGTCGATGTAGTAGATTGTGGTCAAGAGGGTGGCTGCGTTAAAGTTATTAAACTTGGAGAGACGGGTGAGGTATGTGTGTGGGCTGATGGACGGAGGGGTGCGGGAGTGGTAGCGCGTAAGCCAGCTATTGTCTGTTTTGGACGACTTGGGCTTGCTGATTGAAGGGTGCACTGACTTGTCGTTGAGGGAAATGAGCAGGTGGAGCATGCGCGCGATGAGGGTGATGAGTCCATCCATGGGGCAGTCCATGAACTCGATGGGGAGGCACTTGACGGCGGCCTTGGGCCTGCGCTTGTCGGGAGAAAGCTTTGGCTCGTGTTGAGGCGGGGGTGATTTGGGCACATGCGGGTGTTTCTCGGGCTCGGGGACCTTTTCCACGTGGGCCTGGGGTCGATAGAAGGATGTGTTTGTGGATGTGTCACTGACTTTGGTTGCTGGCGCATGGACCAAGTACTTTTCGTACACCTCGTACAGTCGCAGTTTGCGCTGTCTGTCGAGCGAATCAAAGTAGAGCTGGTGGTTGCTGAGACATGAGTCGAGGCTGCGGTTGCGGATGTATTGGTTTAGAAACGGGTCCGGTGGTATTGATGGGGGCGACATGAGCCCATGCTGTGGGTTATTTTCTTCTTTCATGGTGTGTGAGCTTCATTTAGCGTGGCAAAAACACTTCAACCTATATCTATGTGGTGACGGAAGTGACCGTGTGGAGTACCGGAGTAGCCGCCGAGTAATATATATTCTTATTGCCCAGCGATAAAATTTCTTTTCCGTCTCCACGTGTTGTGCGCAGGGCACATATCGTGTCAAAAACACATTATTGTTGCAAAAGGCGTCACCACGTGGTGGCATCGTTATCGAACCGCCTCATAAAGCCCCAGATAAACGAGGGTACAAAGGTACCTGAGGAGGAGATAAGGTGCTAGAAAAACATCCTCCTCCTGCTCTCTGCCAAGCACGCCAAGATGCGAAATCGCACAAATAGATTCTGCTTCTGAAGCTGAGCCAAAGCGTTTGGCCTGGTCTATAGACAAGGTGTGGTCATGCTTCCAGAACGTGCTCGAGTCTAAAAAATACTACCCCAGAAACTTGAGCCACAAATGAAGCAGGATAAACTGAAGCTACTGAGCTAAGACTAAAGAAGAAGACTGAAAGAAGAAGACTGAAAGAAGAAGACTGAAAGAAGAAGACTGAAAGAAGAATGGACTGAAAGAAGAATGTAGACTGAAAGAAGAATGTAGACTGGATGGACTGGATGAAGACTGAATGTAGACTGAATTTAGACTGAATGTAGACTGAGTGTAGACTGAATGTGGACTGAATGGACTGAAGACGAAGAATGGACTGACTTTAGGGTCTATGGTAGTACTGAATGGATCAGGATATGAATCACAACGTCTTTACAGCTGCCATACACTCTGGATGAGGTTGACGGAATGAGGTTGGGTAAGAGCAATACAGATATGATAAGCGAGATACAGTTCATGCGATAAGGAGTAGAAACAGGCTATTGGAAGTATGAGACGCCTCTAGTCATAGGCTCTATGTGTTATTGGTGCACCCCACAACACTAATAGAAAAGAGGCTGAGATTATCACCGAAGCACAAAACCTTATCGAGTTACCACAGAGGTTATATCTACAGAATAGCCGTATGATTGGTGAGAAACAAGCCGTGATTGGTGAGTAGAAACAAGCCGATTGGTGAGAAACAAGCCGTGATTGGTGAGTAGAAAAAGGCGAATGATTGGTGAGAAACAAGCCGTATGATTGGTGAGTAGAATAGCGAAATAGGAAGACCAAAACGAAGCTGAGACACCAGTAACACAGCGACAATACTAGACGAATCAGAGCAATAGTAGTTATAAAAATTTGCCTAGTGAGGGTCCTGAAATGACTACAAGATCACTGCTGTAACGTGAGGTGTATAAAACTGTCTGGAGATTGGGTGTGTAACTGGGTGTAGAATACTGGGTGTAGAATAAATTTGTAGATACTGGGTGTAGAATAACTGGGTGTAGAATAACTGGATGTGCAGATTAACTGGCTGTGAAAAACGTGAATGTATCAAGCTCTCTGGAGGACTGAGATTATCATGACTGTATCAACTGTGTATCAACTGACTGTATCAAATGACTGTAAGATTTGCCTGGGAGAACAACATGCCTGATATCTGTATATATTAACATGCCTGTATATCAACTGTGTATCAACTGATTGTATCAACTACTGTGAGACTTGCCTGGATATCAACATGCCTGATATCAGTCTGTATAGATTATCATGACTGTATATCAAGCTATAGATCAACTACTGTGGAGACCAATGACTGTATCACTGTCCGGAGATTAACTGACTAAAAACCACCTGACTGAGATCAACTGACTGTGGAGACTAATGACTGTATCACTGATGGGAGATCACCTGAATACTAAAAAGACTGCATCACTCTCTGTATGGATTTGCCTAATCAGTCTATAGATTAACATGCTGTATATCAAGCTGCCTGTAGAACACGTATATCAACCATCTGTGGATAAACCAGTTGATCTAGTTAGATAACTACATTCTCAGCTATAATCCAGATCATGTATGTTGCTATGAGTCCCGGAGCACGTGACCATGTCTAGATCGATACAACAATCATCGATACAGCAATAATCTAGTCATACCTATATACCTTATAGCTTGATCATTGGATGACTTCTCTGGATCTGGATCACTTCTTTGATTACTTGATCACTTCTTTGATTACTTGATCACTTCTCTAGATCTGGATCACTTTTTTGATCACTAGATCACTTCTTGATCACTTTGAACTTCTTACTTTTATTTTTGTTTACATGAAGGAAGAAGAGTATCTCCAGAACGGTACGTTTCAAGCACGCGCACACTAACCCCAGGCTTCGATGCGAAGAGCATCAAGAAGAGCGAGTTGAAGGAGATCCTAGACCGCCACAACGTGGAGTATTCCCCCGACGCAAAGAAGAGCAAGCTAGTGAGTCTCTTTCACGACAAGATCACGCCCAATGCGGAGGCGTGGCTCGAAAGTTTCCAAAAGCGCAAGGAAAACCCCGACGAGGTGATTGTAGTTGATTCGGATGAAGAGCCCAGAGGAACCAAGAGGGCTCACGAGGGCAAATCAGAGGGCAAGAAGAAGCGAAAGGAGAGGAATAAGGAGGAAAAAGAGACAAACAAGTCAATGGAGTCGGGGGAGAAAAAGATCGATAAGAAGACAGAGTCACCAAAAACAGAGTCAAAGAAAACAAACACTACAATTGACTCTCCAAAAGTAAAAGAGTCCAAGTTGAAGAAAACAATTGAGTCTCCGAAAGAAAAAGAGGCAAAGTTGAAGAAAACAATTGAGTCTCCGAAAGAAAAAGAGTCAAAGTTGAAGAAAACAATTGAGTCTCCGAAAGTTAAAGAGTCAAAGTTGAAGAAAACAATTGAGTCACCAAAAACAGAGTCAAAGTTGAAGAAAACAATTGAGTCTCCGAAAGAAAAAGAGTCAAAGTTGAAAGAGGTAGACTCTATAAAGTCACCGAAGCAGACAAACTCATCAATTGAGTCAAAGTCAAAACAGACAAAGTCACCAAAACAGACAAAGTCACCAAAAACTGAGTCAAAGTCAAAGCAGACAACCTCACCCAAACTGTTAAACTCAGATGATTCCAAACTGGTCAGTTCCTCCTCTCTCTTATCACCCCACAAAGCAAAACCAAGCACTCCCCGCAAATCGGAGTCTCCTTTCCGCTCCTCACCCAGACTCCGCCAGCCCATACTGGAGCAGGAGAGCTACGACAGAAACTTGCGCACCATCAAAGGAGAGGAGCTCCCCATCAACGTGGATCTCGCCGCGGAATTGGGCGTCACAGTCCAAGGAAGCCTCCCTGTGGGATACAAGCAGACCCCCCGCCGGTTGAGGTCGTCAAACCCAGCGAGCCCACACTACTCTCCGTTGCGCTCTTTACACGCAACCCCGAGTTTAACACCAAGGCCCCGTCTCCTAGAGATTGGAAGTGAGTTGAAGGGGGAGGAGAAGGAAGAGAATGAGAAAGAAGAGAAGGAAGAGAAAGAAGAGATGGAAGAGAAGGAAGAGAATGAGAAATTGGAGAAAGGGGAAGAGAAAAATAAGAGACAAAGAATTGAAAGAAAGTCACCAAACATAGTGAAGAAATACCTATGCCAACCCCTTTTCTGGGTGTACCTTCTTGGAACTGCTAGCATTTTCGGGACCTTTCTCTTCCTTCTTTTTTCTGCTTGGTACTACAACCAGTTGGGAGTGGTGGGGTACTGTGGACAAGAACTTGACGAACCCACCTTTGGGGCATACGACCACGGGATGCTTCGCGTAGCAGGCGACTTCATGGACACCCACATGAAGCCGTCATGCGTGCCGTGTCCCCACCATGCGCGGTGCTTCCCCCACCTTGAGTTGGGGTGTTTTGAGGACTTTGTAGAGTACAGGCCGTGGAGCAATATATTGTTCCCCTACAACAAAAAGTGCGTTCCCGACACAAACAAGGCGGCCAAGATCGAGATCTTGATTGACGTGACGTTGGACTTGTTGCGGTCCAAGAATGCGGATGTCCAGTGTGGCCAGAGCCCCGATATCGAGGAGGCCGGCGTGTCGTTGGCGGAGTTGCACGACCTCTTGTTATCGATGAAGGCACCATACATAACCACCGAGGAGTTTGAGGAGTTGTGGGAACGGTCCGTGGTGGAGTTGGAGAAGGTCCCCGAAGTAATTGTAAGGCAAGTATACACTAGAACTGAGTTCTAGGTGAGTATAGTCTCTGAATGTACTAACCCCAGGTCGGATATTCAAGTGTCCCCCCCAAGAGGATCCTCTTTGATTCTAACCACACGCACAGCCAAGTTGCGCACGAGAACAAGATTCTTCGCTCAACGTCATTATCGTACCTTGGGCTTCGATGCCAGATAAAAAACAGCATTTTCGGCTCGTTTGCCCAGCACAGAGCAAAGATCGCGGTGGTCCTCGCCATCTTGGTGTTTGTCAAGGCGATGCAGATGAAGTATGAAGCATACAAGGCAAGCGTGGCCCAGATCGAGGAGATATACACGGATGTGTTGAAGAAGTTGCAGAATCAGGCAAAGGCAAGTAAAGAGGATGCGGTTAACCCGTATGTGGGTGCGAATCAGTTGAGGGACTTGATTTTGGCAGATGAAAAGAATTTGCAGAAGAAGTTGAGGTTGTGGACCGCGGTGGTGAGAAAGGTGGAGGGGAATACGAATGTGTCGTATAGGTTGATGGAGAGTTATGGGGAGATAATGAAGGTGTGGGAGTGGGTGGGTGTCGAGCAATGAGCAAGCGTGAGCGAAGCGAACGCTTGCGGCCACACAGTATTCAAGCAGTAAGCGAAGCGAACTGCTTGCTACCACATATGAGCTAATATACTAGCGATCAGTGAGCGAAGCGAATTGCTCGCAATTTCACAATTGAGCGAATATACAAGCAGTCAGCGAAGTTAACTGCTCGCTACCACAACAAGTATTCAAGTAGTGAGCGAAGCTGCTTGCTATCACAAATGAGCTAATACACTAGCGATCAGTGAGTGAAGCGAACTGCTTGTTACTACAAATGAGCGAATATACAAGCAGAGCGAGCAGTAGCGAGCAGTTCGTTTCGCTCACTGCTCGCAATTTCACAATTGAGCGAATATACAAGCAGTGCGAAGTTAACTGCTCTGTTGAAAACTGATCTAATGCAAATAGTGAGCGAAGCGAACTGCTTGCTCTAGGGTTTGACGACTGAAATCAATAAGCAAGCAATATGCGAGCGAACTGCTTGCTACTACAAATGAGCTAATAGTCAAGCAGCAGCGAGCAGTGAGCGAAGCGAACTGGTCGCACTTTCCCAATTGAGCAAATACACAAGAAGTATGCGAAGCGAACTGCTTGCTTAAGAGTTCCACAAGCAAGCAATAGCAAGCAGTGAGCAAAACGAACTCTTGCTCAAGACCTTTGCAACTGATCTAAATAAGCAAGCAGTAGCAAGCACTAAGCGAACTGCTTGAAGTGTCACAACTGAGCGAACTGCTTGCTCATGGGTTTGACAACTGAAATCAATAAGCAAGCAATATGCGAGCGAACTGGTCGCTCTTTCACAATTGAGCAAATATACAAGCAATATGCGAGCGAACTGCTTGCTTAGAAGTTCCAACTGATCTGAGTAAGGAAGCAGTAGCAAGCAGTTCACTTCGTTACTGCTTGCTTGAGAGTTTCAAGACTGGTCTACATACAAGTAGTGCTCGAAGGGAACTGCCTGCCACTACAACTGAGAGAACTACGCGATCAGTCGCTTCGCTTACTACTTAGGGGTTTCGCAACTGAGCGAATATAGCCATTTGCTTCGCTTACTGCTTGCTACCACAACTGAAAGAGCGATGCGAGTGGCGAGCTCCCTCATGATCATGTCCATTAGCCTCAAATTGATAACCATTAAAAAAGCTTGATTTGACATTGCGTCAATTGGATGCTCAATCGTGCTCTTAGAACTTGGCTCGACAATACGCTTATGGAGATGTTAACACCATAATGGCTGAATGGTTATTGCGATGATCTCATAGTGACCACTAAATGACTGGATATGGTACTGTGATGCTCTCAAAAGCAAAGGATAGCTGAATGGTAATATGCTCCCACCATTTGAATGGCTGAGTGGTACTGCAATGATCCCACAAATCGAATAGCTGAATGGTACTGCGATGATCCCACCATTCGATAGCTGAATGGTAATATGCCCCCACCACTTGAATGGCTGAATGGTACTGCGATTTTCCCACCACTTGAATGAATGGTAATGCAATTCTCCCACAAATCGAATAGCTGAATGGTACTGCGATGATCCCACCATTCGATAGCTGAATGGTAATATGCCCCCACCACTTGAATGGCTGAATGGTAC